>JAKSZP010009270.1:0-229350 GCA_022478985.1 Massospora cicadina
TTCCAGCTTGTTGACACTTCTCCAAAGAAAGGATTTTGATAAGACCAGGAAGAGTTATAATAAAATATATGTTTTAATGGATAATATTTATTTGATGGATCTTCATTAGGCCAGGCTCTGGTATTTATACCTCTAGGGCATCTACTGGCCACATTTGAGTATGCAATTTCCACAGATAATTATTTTCCACGTCAGTTAAGCCCTTTAAACTGATACAATTATGACCTATTGCTCAGACTATTGGTGGCAAAATACTCTCATATTTGGGAAGATTTTAGGGGCAAAAATGCAATATAAATGTGCAAATTTGTCCTAAGATAATCCCAATTTAATTTTCATCATACTGCTGACAAAGAACAACTTCTGGGAAATTTGGCATTGACTTAAAGTAAAATGACGCACCCCTAATTGGGATGTTGGCAGGCCTCTCTTGAGAGCACTATGTACTCCTATTTTGGCGGTCCATTTGCAAGTGCTATTGTTCCAATTACAAGGATCAACATACAAATTTCACCATAAGTATTAAATATATTATGTTTTTAGATGTTTAATTGTCAATGGGACTTTTAGACGCTATCTTTGGGTCAATCCTGACAATTTCTTATGCTGAATGTTTATTATTGTTCCCAATAGTCGGGACCAATTGCCAAGTTTTGGTGCAGTGTAATTGGCCATAATCTGCGAGTGTATTTGGCCCAAGCTTTTGATAGAATTTAGATTGAATTGACTTTAATAGAATCATCCTGAGTCGTGAAATTGAAATATGCTTTAAGTTGAGAATTAGATTATTAACTTAAGTTTTGGGAGGATAATCAGCCCGATCTGTTGGTTGTTGAAGAGTTTATTTTTGGGTCAACCACCATAATATGACATTTACCCCCACTTGACTTAAACATAAGCCCTAAGATTACCAATTAGCCTTTATTAATCTTTGTCATTTGTTAATCTTCAGCCCAAACTACTGATGAGTCCTGAGTTGGATCCTCTCCCCATCCTCAAGTGCAAACTAAAAGTATTAATTAGATAAAATTATTATTATATATATAAAAATTATTTTAATCTTTCTTTCTTTTTTTTTCTTAATCAGACCGCTTATTGAACCTTAGGAATTTTTCATGGACTCAGTTGTTATATGGCCAGTCCTAATTTTCTTGATTGTGTAAATGAAATGGGATGTCTTTTTAGTTATTTTGAATGGACCTACCAAGATGAGATCTAACTTTTGCAGTCAGCCCAATCCATGGGTGTTGCAAAATAGAACTTTTCCATTAACTTCGAATCTGGCCAATTTGTAGTGATTCTCTAAGTCCTTTTGATGTTGTGCCTTTTTCATGGCAAAACTGTTGTTGAAGGCTTGAGCTTGTAGTTTGATTAAAATATCTGCAAGATTCTCAACATATTGAGGATAAGTGTTTTCACCAGGATCCTCTAAGCCAAATATAGTAGCGTTGGTAGGGCTGGATGTCTTCCATATAATACTTGAAATGGGGACATCCTGGTTGACTAATGGTAGGAGATATTGTAGGCAAATACTGCTGAACTTAGATAAGTACTCCATTCGGATGGTTTGACCAAAGTTGATTTCCTGATAATTTTCGCCAACGTCTCATTTGCGCGCTCAATTGTACCATTAGTTTCAGGATGATAGGGAGCAGAAAGCACACTTCATACTCCAATTAATTTGTTGAGCTTTTCAAGGACATTGGCGGTAAAATTTGTTCCATTATTGGTCAGAATAACCTGGGGACATCCATGCTTGTGGATGATGTTTTCAAGGATGAACTTGTCTGTAGTTGCCACTCCAGCTTCCCAAATAGCCTTGGCCTCTACCCATTTGGTCAAGTGGTCAATGGCTACAATAAATTACTTAGCCTTCATATTGCTTGTTGGAAGTAAGCCAACAACGTTGATAGATACAGTGTTCCAAGCAAACTTGGGCTGAACAAGCTGGTAAGATGTGCTTTTTTGGAACGGTTTTTCACCTTGGAACTCCGCACAGAACTCTAGTGTTTCTTAAATGTCAAAAAGCATAGACTCCCAATAGTAGAATTGCTTTAGATGCTCTTTCAACATTTTTGAATCCGCTATTATCTATGGCCTTATGCGCCGCCATTATTAGGTATGTTTAGGCCTAGGGTCTTGGGAAAATATACTTCTTGCCTTCAATGATCTTGTAAAGCATCACATTTTCAATAATTGTATCTTTCTGTAAATCTGATAATAGTTTTTGGATGGATTTAGGATCATCTTGGTACTCTCCGATGATCATTTTCTTAACCAACTCATCAGAGGCCTGACTAAGTGTTAAAATGGTGGGTAGACAAGATAGGCAATCAGCGTTTTGATGTTTTGCCCATGCTCAATACTCAATTGTGTAGTCATAAGCTTGAAGCTTTAAAGCCCAGCGAGCTAATCTGCCCTCAGGTTCTCTTAAGTTGTTCAACCATCTTAGGGAAGTATGATTGGTAAAAACTTTGAAATTAGTGCCAAGGAGTAGACCCAAAATTGCTTGCAAGCATATATGATGGCTTAAAATTCTTATTCTGTCACCATGTAATTCCTCAATGAACATTTAAGGTCCGACTAGCAGAGGCAACTGGATGTTCTTCACCCTCTTCCCCAACTTGGGATAGAACAGCCCCCACTGCTGTTAGGGATGTGTCAGTTTGAGCAATAAATTCAAGATCAAAGTCCAGGTATCAAAGAACAGGTGCGTCCAATAGGGATGATTAGAGCTGTTTAAATGCATACTGGCAAGCTGGAGTCCAGTTAAATGAGACCTTATCTTTAAGTAGGTAGAAAAGAGGCCCCCCAAGTTTTGCAAAGTTGGTGATAAATCGGCGATAGTACCCAATCATGCCTAGAAAACTTGAATATCACGCTTAGATTAAGGCAAAACATTTTTGGAGATGATATCCAGCTTAGAGGGTTGGGGCCAAAGACTCACTTTGTCAAAAATCTGAGGTATTCCAGTTAGTTTGAAGAACTGAAACTTTCTGGGCTTGATTTTTAAGTTTGCTGCTGGTAGCCTTCTATAAAACTCCTCTAAGTGTTCCAAGTGGCCATCAAAAGTGCGGCTGAAAACGTTGATATCATCAAGGTATATTAGTACATATGACAACTTCAAATCTCCCAGAATTGTGTCCGTAGCCCTTTGTAAGGTAGCCTGGGAATTTCAGAGCCCTTGAGGCATTCTCGTTGGCTGGAATAGGTCCTCTTGGGTTATAATTTCACATTTCTCGCGCTCCTCTTTGGGAAGATCTATTTGCTAATACTTGTTGATAAGGTCTATTGCTGAGAAGAACTTCATGCCCCCTAGCCTATCCAAGGCATCAAAAAACATGGCAGAGGGTACAAGTCCTATTTTTGATGTTGTTAAACTTCTGATCATCAATGACTACTTGGTTGCTTCCATCCTTTTTCTTCACTATTAAAATTGGTGCTGCCCATGGACTTTTGAAGGCACTAACGTGTCAAAATTATGTTGTTCCTTAATCTCCTTGGATACAGCTTTTTCTGATGATTTTGAGCATCTAATAAGGCATAATTGAATTGGTTTATGATCTCCAGTATCGATATTGTGGGTGACACCCTTAGTGCATCCCAGGTCAAAAATTTTCTTGTGCAAATATTTCCCAATATTTGGAGAATAACTCCTGAGCTTGACTTTTCTCAGAGTTGATCAGGTTGCTTAAATTAGCCATTGGGATGACATTATTTATGCTGAGTAGGCTCTTATATGGGAGCCCCAATTTGACAAAAGTTCCAAACTCATGGAATGAGTGAATTTCTGAGGTAGGGAACATATGCAGAAATGCGATTGTTTGCTGTCAATTGATGTAGATGGGCTGATTTTGCAGGTTTGCACATAAGATGTGTATTATCCATGCTCAGGAATGATGATACCAGGGGAAATGTTTGGTTTGAATCGAGATTTAGACCATGGTTGATATAATTCACCATAAAGTCCCTCTGGGATATTAATTGTAAGTCTAGTTGGGACAATTACTTGATTTCTGGAGGGTATAATAATATGCGATTTGACCAAAGTGGAATGCCCTTTGTCTTGTTGATCTTAGCAGGTAGTGCTTTTATCTTTGACCGCACTTTTTCATACTTAATTGGGACTACTCCATCTTTGTAGGCCAGAGTTATGACTAGGCTGGGTTTCTTTTTCTCAACTGCCTTATCCCGATTATAGTAAAGTGGAATAGCCTGGCCAAGAATGGTGAGAGTATCATTTTTATGATTGGTAACAACTCCATATCTCCTTAGGAAATCAGTCCCAATTAGTATATCATAGTTCTTATTTGGCAACGCTATAGCAGGTGCTGTCACTACAATAGATTTGAATCTGAGAGGTAAGGTACTTTATGTGCCCAGTGATTTAGTTGTATGCACTTCAGCTGTACCATATTCTTCACAGTGGGCAACATCGGGCGCACTTTTCACCTTTTTTACCAACTTCGTGCTGACTATATTGATAGGAGCACCACTATCAACAATGGCCTGAACTTTACCTTGTTTACTGCTATGTCCACATAAGTACATTAAGAGTAGGTTTCAGAGGTATTTACTGTATGAATGCTGTGGTTGAGCCGATTCCAGGTGTGATTTTAAACTTGAGCAGATATCTGATAAGTTATCTGCTAAGGTCTTCATGGGAATGGCTACTTGTACGTTGTTAATCAAAAGGTAGGTCAGTTATACATCTGAGTTGGAGGTCTAAACCCTGATCTATAATCTGTTTTGCATAAGGTTTTGATACCTCAGCTCAGGCTTCTATGGTAGTCATCAAGGGTTTAGTTGCTTTTTACTGTGGCCCAAGTAGTGACCATCATGGCATCATTAGCCAAAATATGGTGAAGGTTATCCTAGGTGACATCTTCAGGCCTAAAGAGCTCACCAGGGTCAGGTGGAATGGTTTGAACATTGGTGGAGTTAGAGCATTCCGTCTCTACTCCACCTGTTCTTTTCCCGCCTCGTTGTCACTGTTGATTTCTAGAGAAATGTTGACCCCAGGCTTTTTGTCAGACTGTCTGTAGCATTGGCTAGCAAAATACCCCTTTTTGACCACAGTGATGGCATGTAATAAGTCCTGTTTGCTGCTTTTGCTCAAATTGTTGGTTCTTAGTTCGGAATTTTTCCCCTGGTCAGACATAGTGTTGCTTTTTGGGCCCAAAGATCGAAACTTTTGCAGATCCTTGGCCCAATTAGGGGTATCAAACTATTAGAAAAGCTTCTAAAGTAATTGGTAAGCTCTTGGGTTTCTATGTTTCCATTGAATGAAGGTATCATGACATTGTGCAGTTCATGGAAGGGCATAACTGCGTGTTCCATTACAATCTTAGGATCAAATTTATCTATTGAGTTGCACCCAAACAGAACTTGTGCCTCATGGAAAAATCAATTTAAGAAGTCCTTAATAGTCTCATTCTGCTCAAATTCAATATTAAAAAGCTCCCTTTTTGGGCTTCTAATTTTTCAGGCCCTCCAAACTGTTTTGTCACTCCAATTTTGACATCCATATAGAACCAATCATTGCCCAAAATAGGGCATAACGAGGTCACAGCTATATAATCAAGAGAGTTGATCAGTGCTGATCTTTTTGCATGGCCTGATGCTCCCCATATTGCTTTTTCAAATATTTAAAAAAGAGTGAACGGTCCCATCCTTATCAAACTTTGGTAAATTCAATGGTTTAAAGTCATCTCGGCCTGTTTTGGGCATAGGGGTTGTACTTCTTTTTGAACGTCTTGGTGTATAATCACCCATAATCAGCCCTCTTTCCCGGTGAAAAGTATCTGGAGTCAGATTGCTGCCAGTACTATATGCATAGAGCAGATGTCCAAAATATCAGTTTCTTCATCAGTGTCAATTTCTAATGTTCAGTTTTGTGATATTGCTCTGAATTACTGGATTCTGATGCTTGAATTTAGCACTTAGTTGTTTTCCAAACTGTTTTTTTGCTGAATGGGAAGAGCTTTTTCCTAATTCTCTTTTGTTGAATCTGTTAAGCACTGGAAGTTTTGCTTTTTGAGGGACTCAAATTCTTTTTTATGGTTGTCATATCCTCTTTGCATAAATCTTGATTGCTTTTAATGTCTTTGGCCATGCTGTCTACTCAGGAATTTGCAGTTGATAATTGCATTCTGAGTTCCCAAAACTCCTGAGTACTTTCAATATTTCTGGCCTGCAATCTTGACACAACCGTCCAAATTTTCAAAGTTCCTCTTTGATCAAGATATCATCCTCATCCCTATTTGGGACGGCTGGTTTTGCTTCCAGGTCTTCGATGCTTTTGTTCACAATATCCAATTAAGCCCAAACATAATTCTCAAAATCATCGTGCTTTGCATTTAATTACAGGAGATTCCTCCAGCCTTAAGTGGAATGTAAGGTGAGTCATTATGTTTGAGATAATAGGAAATGAGAATGAGTTTCCAGTTTTTGACAGCTGGTATTCATGGTTTATACCCATTTGTGTGATAGCCCATGGTGAGCAAGAACTTCTGCGGCTATCTTTGAGACTCCTTCGTTTAATAGCTTCTCAAGTGTGTTAAAACCCCCATGAGCTTCATTATCAAGTACCATATTATCCACTTTTGCTTTTTTAGACTTCAGTAGAACTGAAAATTAAATTTGTCCAGTAGAGCTGTTTGAGAAGATTGTTCCTCCCCTTGCACACGGAAGATTTTTGTAATTTCCAGATTTTGTCTAGCAATGATGTACTGGGTATGCTTAATTGAGGGTTAGACAAAGTTAACCAGGAATTATATGTTGCAAGACTGTATGTGAGATGTTTGGCAAGAGATGCCATGGTTGCGTCGTGGTACTTCATGTATATCTCCATCTTGAGCGCCTGATCTTTAAGGTATTAGAACAGGTTGAAAGAGGGATCGATTTGTGAGGTACCAATCCTATAACCCTGATATAGAGTTTCCAGCATAGCTTTTACACTTGAAAATGTAAAATCAATAATGCTTGTTGTATCTGCATGATCTTCCCCCACTATGATAAAATCCAGGGAGTAGGAGGTACCTGCATCAAAGCCTTGGCGGCTGGTATTAAGGTAATCTGAGATTTCCTTGTTGCTAGTTTCCATATCATTGTTGCTTTATCAACTGGCCAAATTTTCTAGGAACTAGTTATTTGAATCCATATCAGAGAGTTTCACCAATTTTGAGTGAGCACCAGTTGTTAAGTCCTGAGGATTGCTCACTTGATAATCATGCTCCTGAATGCTTAATTGGGGTGAAGTTCAGCTGAATGATCTTTAATATTGCCAGTGGTTAACGGTATTTTCACTGTTTGAAAACTCAATAGTCATATTCAAATAGCCCCAACTCCTCTGGTTGATTTTAGGTTTTTCCCTTCATAGTTGGGAACTTCTTCTGAGGCAGGTATAGTTACAAGCCGTGGATCCGGTACTGCTAGCTTATGACACTTCTCCAAAGAAAGGATTATGATAAAAACCAAGAAAGAGATAAGGTAAAATATATCTTTTATTAGATGATATTTATTTGATGATTCTTTAATAGGCCAGGCGCCAGTATTTATACCTCTAGGGCATCTCCTAGCCACATTCGAGCATGCAATTTCCACAGATAATTAATTTTCCACCTCAGTTTGGCCCTTGAACTGATATAATTATGACCTATTTCTAGGTTTATTGGTGGCAAAATACTCTCAAATTTGGAGGATTTCAGGGACAAAAATAGCCAAAAGAACGTGCAAATCGTCCTAGGATTCTCTCAATTTAGTTTTGTCATACTGCTGATGAAATAAATCTTCTGTAAAATTTTGGCATAAGTTGCAGTAAATGATGCACCCCTACTTGGGACGTTGGCAGTCCTCTATCTTGATAGCACTAGGTACACCCATTTGGGAAATCCATGTGCAAGTGATATTATGCTGATTACAAGGATCAACATACGTAATTTGCCCTAGGGTGAGAAATCAATTACCTTTCATTTGTTTATTTGTCCATGGGACTTTTAGACTTTATCTTTGGGTCAATCCCAAACGATTTCTTATTATGAATGTTTGATATTGTTCCCAAAAGTTGGGACCAATTGACAAGCTTTGGTGAAGTGATAATCAGCCATAATATTTGAATGTATTCAGCCTGAGCTTTTGATAGAATATTCGGATTAAATTGAAATTGATAGAATTGGCCCAAGCCATGTAATTGCAATAGCTTTAAGTTGAGAATTAGAGTCTTAGCTCGAGTTTTGGGAGAATAATTGGCCTAATCTGTTGGTTGTAAAAGGGTTTATTTTTGGGTAAACTACCAGAATTTGACAAGGACATTCATAAATCATTTGGAACACTTGGAGGAAGTGTTCAGTGCCTAGCAATGGCAAATCTAAAATTAAGCCTAGGAAATGCCATTTCTCTATGAAAGAGCTTGAAACCTCTGAGGTTTATGGTAAGCTCTAGTGGATTGCAACCTAAATCACAGAAGATAATGGCCATTGAGTGGATGTCAATCCTGAAGAGCGGTTGGTATATATAATTTTTTTTGGAATAATTTGCTACTATTGCATATTCATTAAAGATCTTGCTGGAATTGCCAAACAATTTATTTTATTTTATTTTATTTATTTGAGGTAGGCTGACCTGGGATGATACTAAACTGATGAAGGGGATGCGAATTAATGGGAAAGGAGGATAAAACCCAGAAAACCTCCATGCGCAGCATATGATAGGTCAAAACTCCATGGACCGCCTTGCTATATGCTATTGCAGTTTGGGGCATTGGTGCACAACGCCAACATTGTCATAATAGTCCCCTACCCAAAGTTCATCTACTGGGATTAAAACTCAGGGAGGCAGTTGTAGAGGTTCCATATTCTACAACTGGGGTATCCTCCCCTTAATCTGCCAAACCATCATTCCACCTATTATGATCCAAAAAAGGACTCATGTGGGGTGAGGATGCCCAAGAATCGTTTGATTATCTATGAAAATAACCGATGACTAGTCCTGTGCTGAAATATCTAAATTTCAATTTGGAATTTATCATACAGACCAAAGCCTCATTGATAGCGATTGACACCATTTTAATTCAAGTAACCATTGATGGGGAAGAGCATCCAGTGGCATATGTGAGTGGAACATTGACGGCAGCAGAAAGGATCTACAATGTTGAGGAATGTAAGTGCCTAACAGTGATTTATGCCTTTAAAATTTCAAATGTATATTTATGAGGACATACAAAAAAAGTTGTGACTGACCACTCATCTCTACGCTAGTTACATAACCTTAAGGAAACAGAGGGGCAAATGGCATGATGGACTTTGAAACTATCAGCCTATGATTTCGAAATTATATACTGAGCAAGAGCAGCACATCAGGATGCTTACAGATTATCAAGATTTTCCTACCCATTTTTCTTGCTTATCATCAAGTTGATGAATTATTCCAGCGGATGATTGAAGGGAGTATTGGGGATGAACACAGGAGATAAAAGCGCTCTGAAGAAAGCAATGGAAAAACTGGAGTGAATAACGGACAGCTGTACAAATTGGGTTATGGTAAATGGCACTTATTTCCCAAATCATCAGAACAAGTAGAAATCATTCAAGTCGCACACAAATTCGTCAGAAATGGTGGCCTAAGAAAACCGTGGACCATTTACGCCAGTACTATTACTAGGAATCAATAAATTATGATATAGCAGATTATCTGGCATGTTGCATGGAATTCTAACTCCACAAGCCGCACAAGAATGTGACACGATAAAAGCAATTACGCCATGGGTTCACTTAGCACATAGTGTCAATAGACATTATGGGGCTCTTGAGTGTTAGTGCTGAGGGAGTAAAGTACATTACAGCTACAATAGACCATCTCAAAAATGGGGTGAGACTAAGGCTTTGAGCAGAGTTGATGCTACAAGGACGGACAGAGTCATACTGGACCAAGTGGTGTACTTGGCATGAATGTCCACTAGTATTATCAAGTGACTTTGGAACCAACTTTACATCCTATTTGATTTTAAGGCTGAAAAAACTATTGGAAACAGAGAATTGTGCCCATTCCCTACCACCCAGAAACAAACGGAATGGTAGAAAGAGTTAACAGAACTCTAGCCGCAACACTATCAGAATTGGTAGCAAGGAAAGCCTCCACTTTGGTAACTTATCTGAGTTCAGTACCTTTGTTTAATAAAAGTTATCACATAGCAATAGGGAAAAAATCATTCAAACTTTTATATATGAACAAAAAGCTTCACTGCTGCCAATTTTTTATTCTGCCATGGAACCAGCTTTGGGGATGAGTATAGATCAATATTAGAAATGTCTGGTGAATAACTTTATTGAACTGCTATCACAGGTATTCAACACAAAGTTGAAAATATAAAAGAGCAAAGAATAAGGACAAAAAGGACTGACCAGCGCTGAAAGTGTACCATGTGGTGGATAGTGTAGCCTATTGTGATAATCAAAAATTTGGAAGAAGAAAAAAATTGGAGGCTCTATGATCAGGTACAATTGAAGTTATTTCCAAGTAAGCAACAGATGCCTATATAATAAAGAACAACGCTGATGGTCATATAGTGAGCAGGTCAATACAGATACTAATGTATTGGGTCTAAAAAGAAAAAAATAATTTGCAATGTTTTTGTGGGACTACTGAACCTACTAACAATAAGCTAAGTTCCAGTGTATTGGTTAAGCATTAAAAAGACCACTGAACCATATGTCAGATTAATTTGAAAAAAATGGACCTCTGAACCAAAGTAGTGAAGAAAAGAGGACCTCTAAACCTACTGATAAAAGGTTAAGTCTTAATGCAAAAAGAAAAAAACAATATAAGTAAAATACAAAAAAATAATAAAAAGATAAAACTTTTATTTAACCGAGGTAAGCCACCTAGGGTACGGAAATTACTTAAACTCAAAAAACTAACAAATACATCCTTGCCAAAAAAACAAACCACCCAAAACGAGTGGATGACACACAAAACGCAAACACAATCTACCAGGTGAGACAGCGGGAACCACTTATCCCATCATGGCGGAAGGGAGAGGGGATCAGGGGGCTCATCCTCAGCCTCCGCTTCACCCCAAAGAAGGGTATGGGCTACAGCGGAGAGCAGGGGTGTCAGGGTGTCAGCGGGATGTGGAGATAAATTTCTGATGATTGGGGTGGCAGGAAGACAGCAGTTGAATATAAGTGATCCAATGTAACTGACCAAAGCTAATCAGCTTTCATGCGTGCGTTGGGGAGCATTACAAACATGGTGATATTATTGAAGGTAAGCTTGGATTTGGGATTCCGCGCTACCACTGCCACATGCTGGATGGCGTCATTGGTGGCTTTGTGAGAATCAGTCACGATCTGCTTTTGGAGTCTATTGGCGGTGAAGGGGATAATGGTAGGAGGGATTTCTCCTGTGAGCATCGCCACTGATTTGGCAGCAGCTTTGTGGAGAGGAAGACAATCTGGCCTAGCTGTTGCTTCAATAGCCAGTTGATGGTCGTCGCAGAACATTTCAACATTTTGCTGGGGGGCATATAATCAAGGTGGTAGCATATTGCCATGGTCAATAAACACAAACCGCTTGAGTTGGATAGTGTGGTCTTTAATAATATTCCTAGACTCATCAGTTTCAGCCAATAGATCCCATGGATTTTAATTAATTTTAATTGGGTAATTGGCATATTCCTGAGGTTTGGTTGGTTTGTTGGAGGATTTATGGGAGTGAACTGGGGTCCAATCCTGTGTTTGATTGGAGGGAGCGTTTGTGGCACTGGGGCGAGGAGGAGGCTGATTGGTGGCTGCTGGCGCAGCTGCAGCAACAGGCTTTGGGGGAGGGGAGATAGGATTGTACCACATACCAAAGCAGGCGTGGGGTGTGTGGCAGATTGGAAGCTGGCAGATGAAAAATTAGAGCCATCAGAAGTAGCTAAGGATGGGAACTTATGTTTTAAGTGGTCCAACTTAAAACAGGATGGACAGATCATCCGCCCACCCTTGAAGTAGGCACAGGATGGATGGTTGGGGGCAGAGAGGATAATAGCATGAGGGGGAATTGACAGGGCAAAATTAATTTGATTAAGGGCTGATTGTGGCATACGCCTAAGGCCCAGTGAGGTGTGTGGCCCATTTGGGACCACAAATTGCAAGACGGGGTTTGAGCCATAGGCTGCCAAACATTTTATCAGCTCCTGGTGGAGCACCTCAAGGGGAAGGTGGTGGACAAACCATAGAACTGAGCAATCAAAGTG
The DNA here is from genome assembly GCA_022478985.1 of Massospora cicadina. Lineage (NCBI taxonomy): Eukaryota > Fungi > Entomophthoromycota > Entomophthoromycetes > Entomophthorales > Entomophthoraceae > Massospora > Massospora cicadina. The sequence goes on from JAKSZP010009270.1 coordinate 12,239, forward strand.
GTATCTGCTGGGAGCTGGGTCCAAATTGTGGGTAGAGGGGTGCCCTAGAAAACCAGGGGCACAGTTGCCGCAGTGGTGGCGTCAGCTTCACAGGTGAAGTTGAGATAAAAATGCCCTTTATAGGGGCAGAAGTCAATAAAACTGGCGGGATGCATCACCACCTGAGCCATTTCAATAATGGATTGGTCATGGTAAGGGAAAAGTTTCCCATAATTGACCCTAAGTCCAAAATGCATGTTGCACCAGGGGAGCACCAGGGTGCAATGAGGCACCACTTGGGTACAAGTGAGGTAGGCGTCAAGATCCTTAGGAAGAAAGAATTTCCCCAGGGTTTGGTATAACTGGGCAAGCCAATCCAAGCACGTTTTCCTGTCAGATGGAAAAAGGTGGGGGGAGTTTCGCCACTGCCCCACACTGGGGCAGCTGGCAGGGAGTCCAAGGACATCAGAGTGAAACTATGGCGGTCAATTGAGACTTGATTTTTCCATAAAATTTTTCTTGAAAAGGTACGCCAAGTGGAAAGAGCTCCTAAAAAGATAAAAAATTAAAAATATAAAAATTATTGATTTTTTTGCCATGTTAAGATGCTTTGGGAAGGGTGTTCCCATCTATTATTGGTAGTGTCAGATTCTGGTGGTTGACCTGAAAATGAACCCTTTGACAACCAACATATTGGGCCAATTATCCTAATGCTCAAGCTAATAATTTAATTTTTAATTTAAAGCCTATTGCAACTACAAATCTCAGGATGATTAATCAATGTCAATTCAATCTGATTATTCTATTAAAAGCTCAGGCCAAACACACTTGCACATTTGGGCTAATTATCACTGCAAAAAAACTTGGCAACTAGTCTTAATTAATAAGGACCAATACCAAATATTCAACCTGAGAAATCGTTTGGGATTGACCTGAAGAAAACGTCTACAAATCCCATGAACAAATAGACAATTAAACATAATCACCTTTCCGCCCTAGGGCAAATTTTTTATGTCATTAAATGTAATTGGCATAATAGCACTTGCACATGGACCGCCCAAATGGGAGTACCTAGTGCTATTGAGAGGGCCAGTTGACGTCCCAACTAGGGAATCGTTTCCATCAGCTGTATGATGAAAACATAAAATTGAGCTGGTCCTAAAATAATTCCTACCTATGGAAAATTTTGTATGTTGATATGTGTAATTGGCACAATAGCACTTGCACATGGACCACCCAAATGGGAGTACCTAGTGCTATTGAGAGAGGCCTGCTGACATCCCAATTAAGGGTATTTTATTTAATTAATTTGATGCTGAAATCACCCAGATTTTGTATTTCATCAACACTATGACAAACTCATTTTGAGATGAACCTAGGACAATTTTGCACGCTTGTTGTTGCGATTTTCATCACTAAAATCCTCCCAAGTATGAGTGTATTTTCCACTAATAAACCTAGCAATAGGTCATAGTCATATCAGTTTAAGGGCTGAACAAAGGTGGAAAATAATCTGTTGAGATTGCGTGCTCAAATGTTGCCAGGAGATGCCCTAGAGATATAAATACTGGCGCCTGACCTAATCAACAATTATCAAATAATTTAATCGTAATAAAAAGATTTATTTAATCTCTTTCTGGTTTTTCTTAAGTCTCTTTTGGAGAGTGTCGGCAAGCTGGAACCTCAAAATCCATAGATTGTACCTTTGCCTGCCTTGGGAGAAGTTACCAAATTTAAAGGGAAAATTGAGCCCAAAATCAACCAGAAGAGTTGGGGCTATCTGAATTCACCTAGTGAGTTTCCAAATGGTCAAAATACCATAAGCCTTAGGCAAAATTAAGGATCTTTCAGCTTAACTTCGTCCCAAGTAGCATGCAGGAATTAAATTTCTCATTTGAGCAATTCTCAGAATTTTACAGGTAGGACCAGCTTAAGTTAAAACTGGATATGCCATAATGAGGCCAGAGTAGAGAAGGTTTGCTTTAATAAAAAATGGAGAGCCCAGCCTGGGGGAGTACAGGGGTCAAGGAATTGGGGAAGATGACCAAAATTATCCTTTATTAAACGCGGTCTCATATAAGCTCAACCTGGGTTAATACAGGCTCTACAAAAATATTATTGAAGGATACCAGCTGGAATAGTCCTGGTATGGCATGGGGCATTGAACCGCGCTCTATAGAGGCAGCAATAAGGAGGGATTAATGAGCTAATAAGATGGTTAAATACAAAGAAAGATCCTCTTAACTAGAATTGTTGGTTAAGTCTCAAGAGGAAGCATGCTAAGAATATGGACCATGACAATATACATCAGGTTGGGAGAAAAGTAGCATCGTCCTCTGAAAACCTGCCATCACTGATTAATTTGGTCAAGTGGGGGATTTGTTAAGATTTTGTATGCCCACATTACCCAGCCTAATCAAATATTATATCTGCTTATCCACTAGGGGATGAGGGCCGTTAATGGATGTGGAGTTACCTTTCAGATGATAACTGTTGTGTGGTAAAATAGCCTTAATGTCTTTAAAAATCTACTGGGGTTGATCTGCTGTATTTCATATGTATCATTGGGGATCATCCCTGACAATAAACTAAGTGTTTATTAACTTTTTCATTGATAATTTCTTTATATTGTAAGATTTGATTGAGGTATCGCTGCCAATTGACAAATGGGTTTATGTGTATTTGTTCAAGCGCTGACAACGCTTTAATAGCAACTTGCAGGTGAATTTTTAGATAACATGACATGCTGTTATCAGGTAAAGGTCCCATTACCTAAGCAGGTTGCTAGCCCTTTTTAAGATAGCCCTAGAATTAGTTGGTAATGTGGGGATGCACTTATTTATTAGCATGGAGAGGTTGCATTTCTAGACTGCGGTGGAACCTGACTAACTGAATGAGAAGGTTCTCTGTAGGTGTGACTTAAAAGGTCTAATTTAGTGACAACAGCTGCCATTTCCCCAGTGGGGCCAAACATGTCTTGAATGCAGGATTTTTTATAATTTCCATCATTTTTTATCTTAATAAATCAGATAAGATCAGATCAGAGTAAAAAATACTTTAATATCTAGTCTGGTATACAATATTTTTATTTTTACTCTTGGATATAGAGTTTGCAGGATTAGATATACTTTGGTTATTTATTACTATCAAGATCTACACGGGCTCCTGCGTTAAGAGAGAAACTGAGAACCTCTGTACAAAAAAGTAGATTAAATTCCACTAGCAGAAGAAAATATCTAATATATGATTAGGTTAGTTCCACCAGAATAATCAAAGGGAAAAATTCCCTCAGGTCATAAATATCTTTAAGGATTAAAAGAGCGCATAGCACCAGTCTATCATTGGAGACAATACTCTATTTTGGTTGCGAAGATTCAACTAGGCTGATGGTCTTCATACAATTGCCAACCCATTTAATTACTATCAACTATAACAATAAATTATTTCAAAGCACTCATAAGAACCCGTGCAGTAGTGTTAAGAGCTATAGCGAGCAATAGTAAAAATGATTACTAGGATAACTATCTTTTTGTGTGATGGAATTCAAGCAGCAATAGTTTATTACAACCCAATGACCTCCATTCTTTTTAAGATTAATACTAGAGGAGTATCCTAAGGGCTTTTGAATGGTGCAAGTAGTCTTTTCTTTAATAGTTATTTTAACTCAAGAGCCACTTGAGTATCCTTTACTATGGGCTTCAAATAGCATGAGCTTTTAAAGGGGGATATTTTTGTTTTCACATGAAGGATGAATCCAGACAAGTCTCATAATTGCTAGGTACCTTGAAAGAGTTATCATTATATTCTTCTAGTAGAGCTTCTATAACTTGGCTTTAATAATGAGTTAGAGTGCTCCAATTTTATTTTTAACTTGAAAATTGTGTTAGGTGGGTCAATATCTAAGCCTTGTAAAATGCAGAAACATCTTACTTCCATGATATTCTTTATAAGACATTGTTTAACATAGACAATGACAGAATGCAGTAGGATTTGTTGAGTCTGATTGATTTAGTTACCCAATAAAACATAGATAGATTTTCATAGACAGGGTCTAGGACCCTGTGACAGGCCAAAACTTCCAAGATAGAAGGAATTGGTTGTTTATATATTTCTAGAACACGATACGTGGAATTTGAGATTTAACTTAGGAGTCCACCACAACATGAGAATGTGGAGGTATAATAAGGAATTGGATGGGGCGTAGAATGATATTATATCCTCAGTATCAACAGTGTTAAGAGAAGTTTAGTTTTGAGCCTTTAATTTGGTACTCCATTAAACAGATAGAGGTAAGCCTTAATGGGGTATTAATGCTTATTTGGCCCCTTATTTTTAGCCAGTAGATCAAATAGCAGTGTTATGCAAGATAACAGAAGAGAGAGATTAGTAACTTATTAGTGAATATACAATTAAAATTCTCTCGTTAGTTGATTTCCAATGAGTAATTTATATTCGTGTTTCCAAAGGTTATATCAGAAGCAGTGAACAGAAGCTTTATATCTAATAGGTAAAACTGAGTATAATCCAATAGCTTTAGTGGTCTGAGCTCTCTCAGTTTTAAACTCAGCTTCATGGATTAATCAGGAGCCATTTTATTTTTAATTGTGTTGGGAGTATAAATGTTAAACAGGGATTCAGCGTCAACAATGTATAGAACTTTAACTTTGTGGAATACCAAATCTACTCATAAATAAGTAGATCCAAACTTGAAATTTTCAGTTAGACAATCGGAAGGTGCATGCAGCAAGGCTATCTAAGCTTCTTTCTGTACAAGCTCAAGGGTTTCAACTTGTATAAAAAGTTTTTTTAGTTAATTAATGGTTTTTGCTAACAAAAAGACTGTAAGATTATCTTTTGGTAATTTTTTTAATAAAAGAATGAAAATTTTTATTGTATCTGTTCACTTAAATAGAATGGTACATTAACTTTAACTGGGACTACAAACAAAGAACATTTGTAATTACTTAGCATGGATGGTAATTTGAGGCGCTCAGTATGCTTCATCATAGGGAGTTTCTTTCCCTAAGCTGAATGATCTTTTACTACATAAACCAAGGGTGACAGAAACAGCTATACAAAGTGTGATTGGTACAATTGCAATATATGCAATACTTTCTCAGGGTAGGAGGTTCAGGAGGCGTCATAGCTAGAACTTGGAGTCAAGCTTTAGAGCAGAACAAAAAGGACCAGCAGTCATAAAGATATTAGGAATCTCCATAAGAGCTTAGATATTGTGCAGCAGCGAGGTAAACTTTTTGCTTAACCACCATAAGATAAAACTGGATATTGGCTATGGTTTATAGCACAGATAAAACAGATGTAATGTCATTGTCCAAGGTGAGTCATCACCCCACAACAAAGCTTTGAGCATCAGGATAGAACCTTTAGGCAAAATCATTTAAAGATTCTCTTCAGTTAGGCTAACCCCATAAAGCATGTTATTGAGTTGCCAATGTTAAGTCATTCCCAAAATCTCTGAGTAGAGCAGTCTTAGCATCAGGTTAAGAGCAACATCTTATTAAGTTTGGGATCATATTGTCTAGGGAAATTTGGATGAGGCTTTGGTTATATGCTTAAGTTTTTTTTGAATGGTAGCCATCTCTAAAGCATTCTCATAACAGTACAGGAAGGAAAAACACTTCCTTCTCCTGGGACATATTTGTTCTTATAAGAGGACTTAAAGGAGTTGGTTGGAGGGATTAATGGTTGCCTACATGGATGGACTCTGGATATAAACATTCAGCCTACAAGGACTCAGTATCACCATAATATTCATTTGTAGAATGTCACTTACTTGGTGACGTAATTTTATCACATTACAATAACAAGGTTGATTCACTTGTGGGCGGAATGAAGGGCAGTTTCAGAAGCAAAGGTCTGGGTCAACCTACTAACTTCATTTTTATACTAGAAGTTGTCTCCTTAAGCTCAAGTTAACAATGTTTAATAATGAGGATTCTCATTTTAGCCCTTTTAAAGAGACAGGTAAGACTTCAAAGGCTCCAATTTGCCAATGATGTGTTTTTAAAGGGACTTCCGCATTAAAGGTGCCCCATATTGGGTGATTTTACTCCTTTCAGTGATACGTCCTAACTAAGTGTCTAGCTGTTGCAATTGCTATTATAAGTGAGTGATTCTATCATTCAGAATCCCTGAATTGTTTCTGGCCCAGGAGGCTCAGGGGACTCAGGGGGCCAGGCTAGCTGACATACCAAGGCAACCAGGTGAACCAGGACTTCCAGGGGGTTCAGACAACCCAGGAGTTTTGGAAGGGACAGGTAATCCAGGGCTTTTAGGAGGCCCAGTATCACCAGCATTCTTGGAGGACAAGAGATTGAGTACTATCTAGTGTTTCCCAGTATCATTAAGTCAATTCCTCAATATAACTGATGCAATTCTTTAAATTCTCTTAGTGTGTCAATCTAGAATTGTATTACCATGGTGCTAATCCCAATTTCATTACGGAGAAAAATTCCAGATCATCAAAGTGGATGAAAAGTTTATAAAAGACATATTTGATCACCCTTTCAATAAGGCAGATCAATTGAGATTTCATGTTCTTTGGGAGTTCTTAATTTCCAGTATTGCACTCCAATTATCTCACTGAAAGTGGAAAAAGAGGTGTAAAATTTGATAAATTAAATATGTAAGGCTTCTGATAGGCAAAAATGACAGTGTAGTTCTTGGTGATGGAATCCTACTATCTGCAATAAATGGTATAAAGTTGGGTGGAAGAATTGATGCAAGTAGCGCTCATTAAAGTTTACTTCAACTTGTTCAACGACAAGAATTGCAGTAGAGCATAGACCCATCATTGGAGTCAGCACAGCAAGAGCTCATCTTTTGTTTGCTCGTGCACCAGGGACAAAGGCCCTGGTAATGTGTAGCTGCAGGGTATCTGAGAAGTACAAGACTTGTAACTAATAGTAGTCAGCAGAAGGGGTAGTAAGGTCAACTTACATTGACGATGGCAATTGATAATAATGTGATGCTACAGGTTCTCCTACATCTGCATTAACCAATCGCTCACTGAGGCAAGGGTTTCATGGTAGGAAAGGTATCTGAAGTCAAGTCACTATTGTTCATCGCGCTTTTTGAGGTCTACTGAGGACTTGGAGAGTACTGGAAGAAAAAATCAAAAATTTGTCAGGACAAGAGAGATAAAATCCAATTGATTAAAGAAATGTTTATGCATCCAAAGACCTTGGCGTAGAAGTTTTTTAATTTAAAAACTAAAAATCAAGATAAGGGAAAATTACATAATTGTTGAATATACTTGAACCATGTAATTTTTAGTGGCAACAAATGATATTTTGTAAAGACATTAATAACTACTTTATTTAGAGGGAAATACATGTATAGTGGATGAGGCACCAATCCTTCAAGGAAAATCTCTAGGAGCAACCAAGACAAGATCTTGATCCAATCTGTTCTTCTTGATTTTGGCAGCATTTTATGGGATTTTTAAAGTAGAGGTATCTGATCATTTTGATAAGGTTTGGACTCTGGCAGCTGTGTTATTCAATCTTTTAGATTGGATTTGAACTTGGCATCAGATGTGATCGTTTCTCTGGTTTGGGTTCAGTTCCCATCATCAAAGGTGGCCAAATTTTTATATTTGGGCTGGAATCCCAAAAACAGAGTGAGTCAGATGATTAGCTTTATCCATATTGAGATGTCTATATGGAATTATCTAGGAAAGGAATTTTAGAGGAAGCTCAGTAAGAGAGGGCGTTGAAGTGATGGATCCTAAAGCTCTTACTGTATTAAAAGATTAGAAAAGAAAACTATCCACATAAACAGGTGTTCACATAGGATCTTAATTGGATTCCATATAAATATTTAACAGTTGAAGATGTCACCAGCCTACCCCAAGGACAACTGAAAAAAGAAAATATGAAACTGATTTAAACCAGTTAAAAACCAAAAATGGTGCACAGGAAATGGGATAGGATGTCTCACTCTGTATCAAGACATTAAAAATAAAGAAGCATCTATTACAGATGAACCTGTGTTGAGGTCAAGCTATATATCATACGCGACCTTTAACCTCATTAAGTTGCTTCCTCTCATGTACCCATAAAGGATATTAAAACACCTTATGAGATCCAACTGTTTTCAGTAGTCAACAAAGATTAGGCATGTTCCTGTTTATTTGCAACAACATGAAACATGATAAGCTGAGACTCAGTAACATAGGAATATCAAGTTGGCTAGTTTAAGAAAATAAGAGTTCTTGGCAGGATTGGTTTCATCAATTGTAGCCTAGTTTTGAGGAAAAAGGCATTGAAAGGTTTAAAAATCCTGGTTTCATTATAATCTGACTCATCAGGATGGGTCTGATTACAAGGGCTAAGTGAGGCAGGCAAGATGAGATAGGGGAAGGATCTGGAATTGACAATATGCCCACGCCTGTGACCTATCCAAGGATTACATTATGATTGGAGGCAGACAAACTGTAAAACTACCAGGAATGGATTTTCTTAGGGCGGCCACAGATGGGAAGAGCTTTTGGTACTCCATCAAACCTACTTGAGCAATAAAAAGTGTGGCGCTAATAGTAGTTGCTAATGAAGCAGCTTGCTCTAAGATAGTTTACAAAGATTCCCAAAAGGGTATTTGCAGAGACGGGCGTCCAATGCAGCCATAATACTACAACAAGAGCCTTCAATGGAAGTCCCAAGGCGGGAGCTTGATCCATAAATGACTTAAAAAATTGGACAAATTTTAGGACTCCATGCTTAAGGTGAAAACGTTCAGTAAATAGGCTGATTTTGATAATAAGCTTAAATCACTAATAAAATAAAGTGATCAGTGGCGTGAAGATTCTGCCTGGTTGGTTGAACGCATACTTTCCATACTCAGTGATGAGCATCTTTCTCTACTGCATGTAGGAGCACAACATTCTTTTGGTCACCCGTGAAGATAAATGAAATTAAAGTATCTGCTGAAAAAACTGAACACGTAACTCAGGAAGAGCTTCTGATGCTTGACTTGCCACATTTGGTGAGAGTATGGACATATTCTCACCCAATGTTTGGGGTAGCTTGGATTTGAAGTATGCTTAGATGGATGTTGAGCCATAAAAAATCAACAAAAATGGCGTGGAAGCATCAAACAAACTAAACAGATTAATTACCCAAATAACACTAGACTGAGCAAGGATTGCAAGTTCAGCTGGTATTTTGAAACCATTGTATCACCTAATTTGAAAAGAAGAATGGAGAAGGCTAAAATTAGGGCCAATCATTTATGCCATGAAAGCAGCTAATAAACTAAGACTGGTCAGCCATTCTAGACGAGTAGACACACAAAATGTAAACCAGAATAACATGGTGATAGCCAACCACAGTAATTTATATTTTTTAGGAATAGAAAAAACTTGGATTTGGCAACTGATGACAAGTTTTTGCAACAATCTCAGTATGAGCCAAATAGTAGTGGCGGGCACAGCTGAGGATCCAGGAGTGGTAGGCTCCATAGTCAGGGGCTGTACCAGAGAGAATATGTACAGCAGGAGGTGAAAGCCTCATAAAATGGCTATGGAAATTGGTAATTGGGGTTGGAAGTACTCAATAACAAAGTAAGATTGCGGTGCTTTAGAGAAGCAAGGATGAGAGCCAATGTAATTTCAGATGACAGCCCCTACATTTGGATAGAGAGCAATTTCTTCACATGAGTAGGAAAGGGACCAGGCCCTTTATTAAAGCCCCTTCTTACTAGCAGTGACCTTGCTCATGTGGTAGATGAGCGGTGGATACTGACCTGGCTCAAAAGAACCTCTCTCTACCCCATTCCATTTTCTTATTTTTGAAAAATAGTAAAAGTGGTGTGAAGAGAGGTGAATCAGTTCAGGGCCCTCAAGCAGGACTTTCAGGCTCACCTTAAGTGTGTCCTAGTCATTAATGATATCTAAGGAATCACCCCACCTCCCCCAAATCCTATATGTTCTCAAATTTGCCTATAAAGTCAGATTAAGTTTTTATTAAAGGGTAAGTTTTCAGATCAAACCTGCAGATCACAAAATTTAGGACAAGGTTTTATATGGTTTATAATATTGACAGGTTGGCTCTCAGAAGAACTGAAGTTGGTGAATTACCCATTCAGCAGAATCTGTTCAAGTTCAGCAGTATTCCACTAGATTTTGCTCAATCCAGCAGACAGGCAGCCAAAGCTTCTATGGCGCCATCTGAGTCCTCTGATACTCAACCCCCAACTCTATCACATGAAGCTTAGGATGAAATTTAGGGCATTCAGCAAAAGGCTTAGTCAAAATTAATTCCACGCTCCCTTTCCCCCTCCACTATATAGGCAACCATCCTCCTTAAAATAGGTTGACAGTTTATTCTTTATCTTTCCTCCTGTTAAAATTTAAGTTTATAACAGCAACTTTGTGTTATACACTTTGTCATGAATTTACCTCCACACCACCTCGCTGATTTTCGCCAAAGTTCCCTGGTAATGCATTCCGCCAGTGCAAAATAATTTTGAAAATTGCTGAGAGGACATCCCAATTCATGGAACACCATTGCTTCCCACCCTCTGTGGGATAAAGAATGACTTCCTCCATAATTATAGTTGCTAATCAGTCTTGAATGTCACAGAGGCCATTATACATTTAATTTTAAATTGATCCGCCACATTTTGGGCGCAATACGCGCCATTTGGGTTGCAATCCATTTTTCATTATTTATTAAACAATCCGCCCTATTTGTTTCTATACTAAATAGCCACAATCCTTAGAGGGGTTGTCACCCTCCCTTTCTCTACCATCCTTGGAGACGCCCCAGTAAGACCCGCAGTTGCCTCAAATACAATCTTCTGGATTGTTGTAAGGGCTTTTGATATGTTGATAAGCAGATTTCACCTCAATCAATCCTTAGGGAACTCCTCATAGAAGTCACTAAAGCAGCTGAGCCTCTTGTATTAAGTACCATCAACTGAACATTTCAGACCCTCTCAAGGATAATTTCTCCAAGTTAGCTGCTGTCCTGACAGCCAAGTGCAGGTGTGTCACATAACATTACCCTCATTTAAGAGCTAAGTGTAGAGCATGGTGATAAGCTAATATGTCCCAGTCGTTTAAAAACTAAATAATATGACAGATAATTTATACTGCAGACCTATCTATAGTCAAACTTTAAGCTTTGTAAGGATTTTTTATTAAAGAGCTGGTAATTGTAAGATATTGACTGATAGCAAGACACCTGTTAGGATTTCTGTATTATAAAACATGTGGGGAATAAGAGAGGTGTGCATTATGACTGGGGAATTCAACATAGTGAGACCCTGATGTATTGAAACACTATGAACTTATGATATTAATTTTAATCTGGGTCAGCGAGTTAGATTACTCCAACTCTTACTCAGATCGGCGCTGTAAGTCCAGGGGAACGTCCCCTGTGTGTCAATCAGGCCCTCTTCCCATTCCCAAGCAAAAAGGCTCCAAAGAGGGTGGCTGTACCCCTGATCAACTAGAGTGATCTCGCCCATGTGGTAGATGAGCGCTGGGTAACAGCTCTTCCTCTTCAAATTCCGCCCCCGGCATCCACACTCACCTCTCCTGAACTTGTATGCCTGATCAGGTAAATTTGTGCTGAAATTGCCATAATGAAGTCGATCAAACCAAAAATGAGTAGAAACGAGCCAGATAATTGGCATCCACATAGTCAAAAACTGAATTAAGAATGACTCATCAGCTGGAATTGATGATAATTTCAATTTGGTCAACACCTCAATCATTAAAATTAACCCCTTCCCAAAATAGTCGGGTATGATCCCTGATGCGCAGGTAGCAGCATCAAACACCATTGGCAATATTTTGAAGCTCCCTTCTAGCCAATCAGGCATTGTGGCTGATGCAACACTTTTAACTGATTGAACAGCCCAGCGACTGGGCACAGGCGGGTTAGGCATCCCAAACCTGTTTCCAACCAATTGGGACCACCCTATGTGGGGTGGCCTTGGGGGATCCCTGTTGCTCATCAGGCAAGATGCCATTGCACTAACTGCTGGAAATTCAGTCAAGTCTTGGTCAGAGCATTCAAGGTTGAACCAACAGCGACTTAGCCTGCTGCCAAATTCTCTGATGTCAGTTCCCAGTGAGCTTTTCTGCCCCATTCCCAAATAATTCGCCAGTTAGGTCAAACTTGAGAGACTTGATCCTGGCTTGTTTCCTTTCCAATTGACCACTATTTAATCAGTTGCATCACACTGAGATAACCGCTGGTCGATTTTTCATCCTTAAATTTTCCATTAAAAACCTTCCTCAAGAATTTAGTTTTTATATGTTGAAAGTTAAACTGCCTTTTCCGCCGACACTCTCATACCCCTCAGGGTTAACAGCCATGCCCATCTGGTATTTTTTTATTATGTGCCTGTACAAGATTCTGGCTCACTGGCAGTTATTGGTGAAACTCCTTTCCAGTTCCATATCTGTCATACCAGCAGCAGTACCTTTGGCTTTCTGGTTTGCCGTTTGGGTGCTCTGGCATCTAGGCTGGCAGGCCAGTCTAATTCTTACTTGCTATTTGCCTGACATAATTGACCAACCATTATTTTTAGCCATTTCCATATTTATCATAGATATTGACGCAGCAATGGTCCCTCTTTTTCAACTGAACCAGGTTGTGAAGAAGATTTTCCCTGTCTACAATAGTATAGTTCTACTCAAAATGTCAAACCCACACCCCATAGTTGCCGCGGCTAATTTTCACATGTCAGTGGGATCTGACTCCCCAACTTGCAACGAGTTTGCCCCCACAAGAGCCTAGCAATTTCCCCTGACCCCACTACCATCTCTTTGGTATCACTGGATTCATCCACAACTACCAATAAAGAGAACTTCGCATACTTCTTATTACCCATGAAGATTAGTGTTGGGTCCCAACACGTCTCCTTCGAGGCCCTGGTGGACACCAGAGCCGCGGGTAATTTTATGAGTGTAGAACTGGCCCAGCAATTGGAACTTGACCTGGATGCAGGCCTTTCAGTGATGGTTGCATTGTCAGCCTCTCAAAACTCATACCTAAATGCTGACCAGTCACATTTTCAATACACCAGTTCAGCTTCTGCAATCGCTTTTCTGCTATGCAAAACTTGGTTTTTCCAGTGATCTTAGGAATGGGATGGTGGGGCTGGCAACATGTCAAGATCCACCTGGAGTCTAACATGCTGTTGTTCATCAATGATCAACTGGAGGGTGAATTCCCCCTAATTGATACTCTTAAGAAAGCTCGAGGTCATAGTTCTATCACTTCCCTCGTCTCTCCTGAAGGCATATCATTCATTTTTCCTGAAAGTTTAATGCACTATCAGAGCAATTTCAATTCTGAAAGGTGGACCGTCTGCCTCCTCACACTAGATTTGATTGTGGATTTCATACAACGGTGGAGTTGGTGAATATCAACTGCCCATTGTATCCCCACACAGCATAGGAGGAGTTTGCACTCAACACTTGGTTGGACAATATGTTTAAAAAGTGGTTGTTTAAAGAGACATCACCAGTCGCATCTCCCATAATCTTCATAAAAAAGCTGATGGTTCCCTCCGCCCCTGTGTGGACTATGGACATTTAAAGAAAGTCACGGTTCCAATTCCTACCCCCTGCCTTTAGAGCATATGATAAGCCAAGCAATCACCAAATCTTGGGTGTTCTCCACGCTGGATCTCATCAATGCTTTTAACCAAATTTGGGTAATGAAAGGGAAAGAATAGTTAGCAGCAATCTAGATGAAGCGAGGCATTTTCCAATTCCGCGTAATGCCCTTTGGGCTGAAGAATGCTCCCACTACATTTCAACATATGATTGACAATGTACTGGGTGACCTCTGGTTTACCTGCGCAGTTGCATATATTGATGACATTCTGGTTCACTCCCTGACTCCTGAACAACATGCTATTGACTTGGAAGTGGTTGTGGACACCTTGCATAAGGCAGGCTTATTCCTTAAGCCTTCCAAATTTGAGTTCTATAAGGAGGAAGTTACCTTTCTTGGGAACCTCATCCTTAAAGATGGCTATGTAATTCCTCCTGATAAGTTGTAAACCTATTGTTAGTTTTCAGCCAATGGTGCAAGCTAAAATAACTTTACAATGAAATCAAGGATACAAACTTGCTTTTCAAATGAAACCCCTACTCATAATTGGGAAGTAGTTTTAAGATGATCCTCAATAATAGCCAAGTAACTCCGGTACGCTCACCGTTTTTAAGTCTACTGGCACCAACAAATATGAGACCTTCTGTCTTCGTACAAAATCAGGAAGTTATTACTCTATAATTGGGACTACTTCTCTGGCAGGCAACTATGTACTTCTCTTTGGGAAGAATAAACACACACAACTATCCAATATAGATGTAATGGCAACAGATACAAATATCTGACAGATGAAAGATGGATAATAATTAATAAACTAAGTGACAGTAGTTATTAATGATCAATAAAATGGTAAATGAGATTATTGATGTTTTATTAACTGGCCAGGCGCCAGTATTATATACCTCTCAGGCATCTCCTGGCCAAACTCATCTATTAGATGAGTTCATTCATATCATGCCAATCCTCTGATGGTCATGGCAATAATTATGAAAAATCCCCAAGTCAATTCAGCCCACAAATTTACTAAAAATAACAATTGTTTCAGCCCGATTGAAGGCAATTTTACTCTCATAATTGGGATGACTTTGGGTTTTGAACTCAACATCAAAATCTTCTCGATTAGAGCTACGTCATAACTCAACGTCTAACAATAAATTGGGAATAAAACATATATGATCATAAAAGATGACGCACCCCAATTTGGGATGTTGGCAGGCCTCTCAATAGCACTAAGTACGCCCATAATTGGGATGTCTATTTTTAAGTGCTTAATTATCAATTTCATTAATTAATATCCAACTTCTTCCTTAGTGCATTAAGATTAATATACTAATTTAGAAGGTGCAATTTAGTTAATGCTGTGGGACCACCTTGCACCCAAGTGGACCCATAATCAGCCATAATATAATTATATCATAGCTATTATTAGCTACAATAATTGGGACAATTTAAGTGCAATTGAGGTGGTTTTGGGATAAAAATAAGATATGCAGATACTTTGGGAAAAATCAAAGTATCCATCAATGGGATTAATCTATTAGCATTGATGGTTTTCTCAAAGGGTTTATTTTCAATTCAATCATCAAAATCTAACATTTCTCCCCACTTGACTGGAATATAAACCCTGAGTTTCCCAATTCTCTCTTCATATCTGTAAACAACACCACTTCAGCATATCAGAAACTTGTCACTGCTCTTATTCCTGAACAATGTCATTATTTTAAATTAATTGGACTATTTATTTTTTATGAATATGTTTTTAGATTGTTTTAAAGTCCTGGTTAAGTATCTGATTATTTTTTTCAACTTTAATGATGTCTATTTGGCCCTGTTTTTTTCATTTAGACGCTAGATTGGCCCACATTGGCGCACAAAGATGAAGAATTAGTTTTTGAGTCACCTCCCCCTCAAAGCAGAGGAATAAAATTCATTTTTTATCTATTAAAAATTTCAATTTTCTTATTACTTGGAATATAAAACTTTATTCTTTTTTTACTATGTATATAGATTATAGATAATTTTTTTCTTTTACTATTATCATATATTTTTCTCACAACTATCATTTTTGATTGATTGTATATACTTATGTTTGAATCCTTCTCTTCTAGTTGGGCTGCTTTTT
The DNA here is from genome assembly GCA_022478985.1 of Massospora cicadina. NCBI lineage: Eukaryota > Fungi > Entomophthoromycota > Entomophthoromycetes > Entomophthorales > Entomophthoraceae > Massospora > Massospora cicadina. The sequence continues at coordinate 27,938 of JAKSZP010009270.1, forward strand.
GAACTTTCTTGGGAATTTAGCATGGACTTGATTATATACATAGCCCAAATTTTTCTCCTAAATAGTTAAAAAAAGTTTGAAATCTTCTCTATAACTTTGAATGGACCAACCCAAATGCGATTTAACTTGTGAATTCAGCCCAAACCATGGGTATTACAAAATAATACTTCATCCCCCACAGCGAAATTGGGCAGATCATATTGGGTTTTTTGATCTTTTTAATGTCAGGCCTTACAAAGTTTGAAGTTATTAGAAGCCTGGGCTTGCAGTTTAATTAAGGTCTCTGCAAGCCTCTTGATATACTGAGAATATCTCAATTACAGGGGTTCTTACAGTAAGGAATACAACAATGGTGGTAAGGCTGGATGCTTCCCATATAGAAGTTGGAATGGAGACATCTTTGTGGCCTAATGGTAAGAAATGTTGTAGGCAAAAATGGCCAAACTGAGGAATGTACTCCTTTTGGAGGGCTTCTGAGAAGTCAGTTTCCTTAGGATATTGACAAGTGTTCCATTAACACGTCCCACTGCACCAAATGTTTCTGGTGGTATGAAGTTTACAGAACACCACGCACCCCCATTAATTCTTTGAGCTACTGGAAAATAACTGCAGTGAAATTTGTGCCATTATTTGTTAATATAAATTGAGGACATCCGTGCCAATGAATAACTTGCTCCAAGATAAATTTAGCAGTTGTTGAGGCTCCTAAGTCCCAAATAGCCTTGGCTTCGACCCATTTCATTAAGTGTTTAATTGCCACAATAATATATTTGGCTTTCACATTGCTTTTGGGAGGGGTCCAACCACATCTATAGTTATAGTGTGCCAAGAAAATTTGGGCCAAACAAGCTGGTACGAAGTAGCTTTTCAGAAGGGTTTTTCCCCTTGGCATTCTTGGCAACAGCTCAAAGTTTCATGGATGTCAAAATGCATCGATTCCCAATAGTAATTTTGCTTAGCTGCTCCTTTGTTTCCTTAAAGCCTCCGTGGCCAGTGGCCTTATGAGCAGCCAAAATTAGATCTACTCGAGCTGAGGGATGTGGAAATATGTATTTCATCCCATCAATCAACTTGAATAAGACTCCTTTTTCAGTGTGGGTATCCTTTCTTAATTTGGAGAGAATTTTCTGCACTTGTTCAGGCTCATCGGCAAAAGTTCCACCAACCATCTTCTGAAATAAGGCATCCGCAGGCTGGCAGAGGGTTGCTATGATGGGCAGATGAGACAAACAATCAGCATTCTGATGCTTAGCACTAGCCCGGTGCTTAATGGTATAGTCATAAGCCTGCAGCTTAAGTGCCCAGCAAGCCAAACGTCCTTCTGGCTCCTTCAAATTTTTAATTCAGCTTAGGGATGCATGATCCGTAACTACAGTGAAATGCACTCCATGAAGATATACTCAGAACTGTTTATAGGCATATATAACTGCCAAACACTCCCTTTCTGTCACAGTATAATTTCTTAATGGGCATTTAGGGTCTGACTAGCATAAGCTACTAGGTGCTCTTTGCCATCTTCTCCGACTTGGGACAAAACAGCTCCAATTGATATTAATGATGCATCAGTCTGAATAATAAATTCCCTGTCAAAGTCAGGATAGCACAATAATGGTGCGACTAATAGGGCTGAACGAAGCTGGTCAAACGCCTCCTGGCAGGCCGAATTCCACTCAAAAGAGACCTTATCCTTAAGTAGATAAAATAAAGGTTCTCCAATTTGAGCAAAGTTAGCAATAAATTAGCGATAGTACCCAATCATGCCCAAAAATACTTGAATATCTCGCTTGGATTCAGGCCTCTTCATCTTAGATATTGCTTCGAATTTGGCTGGTTGTGGCCGAAGACCCTCCTTATCAATTACAAACACAAGGTATTCCAGCTGGTCTGTAAAGAATTGACACTTCCTAGGCTTGATCTTCAAGTTTGCAGCCGCTAATCTCTTGAAAACTTCTTCCAGGTGTTCCAGATGTTCATCAAAGGTATGACTGAATACGTTTATATCATTTAGGTATACTAGTACACATGACAATTTAAGATCGCCCAGTATGGTGTCCATCGCTCTCTGGAAGGTTGCTGGAGCATTGCAGAGTCCTTGGGGCATCCTTGTTGGTTGAAATAACCCTTCTTGGGTAATAATGGCGCACTTTTCTCGCTCAGCTTTGGTAAGATCAATTTGCCAATACCCACTAATTAAATCCATCGCTGAGAAGAACTTTGCACCCCCAAGCCTGTCTAGGGCATCGTCAATTCGCGAAAGAGGATAGGAATCCTTTTTGGTAATGTTATTAAGCTTCCAGTAGTCAATAACAACCTGGTTGCTCCCATCTTTCTTTTTTACAATGAGAATTGGGGCAGCCCATGGACTCTTAGATGGCATCAACATGCCACGGTCAAGAAGTTCCTTAATTTCCTTTGACACAACTTCTTCAGCAGTTTTTGAACGTCTAATCAGCCTCAATTGGATAGGTAAATGGTCCCCAGTATCTATCATTATGGGTCACTCCTCTTGCACATCCAAGGTCAAAATCATCCTTAGCAAATATCTCATGGTATTTCTCAAATAATCCCCAAACTTGGTCCTTTTCCTGATCATTTAGTTCCCCTAAATTGGCCACAGGTATGACATTATGCACATATTCCAACTCATCATCAGGAAGCCCTAGCTCGTCCAGGGTTCCAAAATAGTGGGAAAGATTCAATCTCCGTTATAGGGATCAAATGGAGATAGGCAACCACCTGGTGCCTTTTGATGAAGATTGGCCGATTCTGCATGTTTGCACAGAGGACACTAATTTCTTGATGTCCAGGAATAATTATTCCAGGCGCCACATTAGGTTCAAGTTGAGTTTAGGACCAAGGTTGAAAAACTTCGCCATAAAGTCCTTCTGGGATTTGAATTGTTAGCCCAGTAGGGACTACTGCCTGCATTCCTGAGTCCAAAGTTAACTCCTTGTTTGCTCGGAGGGGTATTCCCTTAGACTCATGGATTTGCGTTGGCAAGGCCTTGACACGACGCTTTGATTTATGGTATTTGATAGGGATTATTCCATATTTATAGGCCAGATTAATGAACAGATTAGGCTTCTTTAGTCCCAATTTCACGTTTTTTGTATAATAAATCGGGATGGTTTGGTTCAAAATAGTTAAGGTATCATCCTTATGGCTGGTGACCACTCCATATCTCCTCATAAAATCAGTGCCAATAAGGACCTCATAGTTCTGATTTGGCAAGACTATAGCTGGAGTGGATACTACTATAGACCCAAATCTTATAGGCAAGACACTATATGCCCCAAGAGCTCTGGTTGTATGTGTTCCTGCAGTGCCATATTCTTGATTGTGGGCAACTTCTGGGGCTATTCCAAACTTCTTCACCAATTTAGTGCTGACGATATTTAAAGGAGCTCCACTATCAATAATGGCCTAAACACGGACCTATTGACAGCAATATCAGCATAGGTACACTCAGAGTATGGTTCAGAAGTGTTTATTAAGTGAATAGATTCAGAGTTGCCCGACTCCAAGTGTGATTTGAGGCAAGAACATATTTCAGGGAAGTTTTCTGCCAGAGTCTGCATAGGGATTGTGACCTGTATATCTTTTAGGGAGGGCAGGTCACAAGAGCGGGTAGTGTGAGGATCATAGCCATGGTCCATAATTTGCTTAGCATATGGTTTGGCCACCTCTATTTGGGCCTCTCTGAGGCTTCACCTGACTTTTGGCCTTTTTGGGATCTGGTTGTAACCATATATATATCATCAGCCATAATATGATGTAATGAATCTTTGCTAATCAAGTCAGACACAAAAAGTTTGCCAGGATTAGAGGAATGTTTTCAGCATGATGGGTGGTAGTAGAGCATTCCGCCTCTACTCCACCTGCCCTTTTCCCGAATCTGTGTCCTTTTTGAATTTGTAAGCCACATTAACTCCTGTTTTCCCATCTATTTGGGCATAACACTTGCTAGCAATATGCCCTTTTCTACCACAATGATGACAAGTGATAGCACTAGATTTTGGAAGGTCAGGTTTATGCTCCTTGGGATTCCCATTTATTTATATACTGTGGCTCATATTACTAATTTTGTGTTGAGGGTGTACCAGTTGCAGATTGTTTGGCCGATTTGGCACATCAAAGCTTCTTGCACAGTGGCATAAATAGTCCACAAGTCTATTTGTCTGCATATCACGATTAAAAGCAGGAATCTTTACTCATTCTAAATCACGATATGGCTGAACAGCATATTCCATGGTGATTAATGCATCATATTTGGTCATAATATTTGATCCAAGGAGCACTTAAGCTTCATGGTAAAATCGATCAGCAAACTCTCTGATAGACTCATTAGGTCTAAACCAATATTTAAGAGTTCTATCTTTCATGAAGACAGCTTTTTGGGCCCACCAAATTCCTTAATTATGGCCTGTTGGGCCTCGTTGTAAGACCAATCTTTCCTTAATTAGAGCATTACAAGATCTACGCTGTGTGAGTCCGGACAATTGATGAGTGCTGTCGCCTTTGCATGATCAGACACTCCTCTCATGGCCTTCTCAAATAGCTTCAAAAAAGAGTATACATTGTCATCTTTATTGAACTTCAGCAAGTTAAGTGGTTTGAAGTCATCTCTGCCTGAGACCCTAACTGGAGAGGCAGTTTCTCTTCTTAAGTTTAACCAACTTGAGGAACCTTTGGGAAGAATGGGATGCTGCGAACGACTTAGAGTAGGCATAGATGTGAGTACTTGTGGAATGGTTTGTGTATTTGAAACATTTGTCCCATAATCTTCATCTGCCTCGTATAATCATCTGAATAGCTCAACTCTGTTTTCCAAAATTGGGACTGACGTGGCTTCTTAAGCGCACTTTGGCGTGCCTTTAGAGCTGCTTTGTCATCCTCCCCTCCCCCAAAACTGGTTGCACACTTGCAACTATTAGTCTTAAGATACTCCATTTCCTTATTAGCTTGAGTAAGATCTGCTTCAGCTAATGTTACTCGGGCCAAAAGTGCCTTCATTTCTTCCAACATTCTTGACATCCTTGTGTTAGTAAGCACCAGTTGACTCTCTATATTGGTTTTCTCCTCAAACAAAATTTTATTGGAAGTATAGAGTTCAAAAATACTTGACCATACATTGGCTAATTCGGCCTTGATATCTGAATTATCCAGTTGTTCTACTGTAGCAGGAGGTAACTGGGCTAAAGCCTCGATATCTCTCTGCATAGCTGAAAATTTAGTCCAAATATAGTTTTCCAAATTGACATATTTTTCCTCCAACTCTCTAAGGGGTTTTCTTGAATCTTGACCCTTTTGGAGAAGGTTTTCCATATTGGCTTCAACATAATTATAATGTATCTCAAGTCATATGCAGTGGTTGGTGATATCCTGTTTCCACTGACTTGAGAATCCCAAATTGTTCAGCACTTTTGTCACTATCTTTGGGACGCCTTCGTTAAGTTGAGTTACTAACTCGTCAATTCAGTTATGAGCTTCTGTTGCAGCTCCAGTGTTTGAAATGATTGCTTTGCGCACTTCTGCAAAGCAAGTATCCAACTTTTCTAATAAGCAAGCATGGGCCGACCGTTCCTCATCTTGAATATGGTGAATTTGAGAAAGTTCAAGATTTTGACGTGCAAATATGCGTTGAGCATGCTTAAAAGATGGTTGTACAAAATTAACTAAATATTCGTATGTGTTGGCCTGACTCTCCTGAAGTCTTTGGGCCAAACCAGCCATGGTGCTTCTCTATATTTTTGATAAATTTCGTTCTTCAGTGCTTGATCCTCTATATAATAAAATAGATCAAAGCTCAGGTCGATTGTTGAAGAACCTGGTAGCCTTGAAACAGGGTTTCCAGCATTTCCTTGATGTTAGCCTGGGTAAACTTGGCCAGATTAGAAGTTAAAGTTGGGCCTGTTCCAGTCACTATTAGTTCTAATGAGTACTCATTCCCCTCCTCATTGTCAGAACAATTTGAGGTAAAATGTTCTATGAACTGAACATTGCTTGTTTCCATTTCATTGTAGCTGTACTTTTGGACAAAGTCTGAAAGCTGACCATCCATATTAATATTAAGGTAGTTGTTTTTTTCTTTGAGTGAGCACCAAAATATTAGGCATTCAGCCAATGGTGCAAGCTAAAATAACTTAACAATGAAATAAAGGATATAAACTCACTTTTCAAATGAAGCCCATGCTTGTAATTGGGAAGTAGATTCTCTGATAATCCTTGATGATAGCCAAGTAACTCCAGTACGCTCACCATTTTTAAGTCTACTGGCACCAACAAATATGAGACCTTCTGTCTTCGTACAAAATCAGGAAGTTATTACTCTATAATTGGGACTACTTCTCTGGCAGGCAACTATGTACTTCTCTTTGGGAAGAATAAACACACACAACTATCTAATATAGATGTAATGGCAACAGATACAAATATCTGACAGATGAAAGATGGATAATAATTAATAAACTAAGTGACAGTAGTTATTAATGATCAATAAAATGGTAAATGAGATTATTGATGTTTTATTAACTGGCCAGGCGCCAGTATTATATACCTCTCAGGCATCTCCTGGCCAAACTCATCTATTAGATGAGTTCATTCATATCATGCCAATCCTCTGATGGTCATGGCAATAATTATGAAAAATCCCCAAGTCAATTCAGCCCACAAATTTACAAAAATAACAATTGTTTCAGCCCAATTGAAGGCGATTTCAATCTCAGAATTGGGATGACTTTGGGTTTTGAACTCAACATCAAAATCTTCTCGATTAGAGCTACGTCATAACTCAACGTCTAACAATAAATGGGGAATAAAACATATATGATCATAAAAGATGACGCACCCCAATTTGGGATGTTGGCAGGCCTCTCAATAGCACTAAGTACGCCCATAATTGGGATGTCTATGTTTAAGTGCTTATTATCAATTTCATTAATTGAACCCAACTTCTGCTTTAGTGCATTAAGATTAATATACTAATTTAGAAGGTGCAATTTAGTTAATGCTGTGGGACCACCTTGCACCCAAGTGGACCCATAACCAGCCATGATATAATTATATCATAGCTATTATTAGCTACAATAATTGGGACAATTTAAGTGAAATTGAGGTGTTTTGGGATGAATTTAGATATGCAGATAAATTGGGAAAGATCAAAGGATCCATCAATGGGATTAATCTATTAGCATTGATGGTTTTCTCAAAGGGTTTATTTTTAAGTCAACCATCAAAATCTAACACCTATCTGAGAATGGCCAACTCTAACAACCCAGAAACAATTATGGAGTTTCTTGGGAACCATCATTTTTTTTAAAAAGATTTCCCTGGCACTTTACCAGCTTGCTGCCCTGCTCCACCCTCTTACAGGGAAGAATGTACCATTCTGTTGGATGCCCAAATGCCAACAGGCGTTCAAATTGTATAAAGAGGTGTTTCTATCCCCTCCCATTTTGAAACACGTGGATCCCACCAAGCCATATATCATTGCATGTGATGCCTCCTCAGTAGCGGCGGGAGCGGTGTTGCTCTAAGAGCACAATGGCTTGGAACATCTGGTCGCCTACTTTTCCCAAAAGTTTACCCTTACAGAGCAGTCTTAGGCCATCTATGACAAGGAGTTGGCAGCTGTAAAATGGGCATTAACTCTTTGAAGGTACCTGTTACAGGGTGCTCAACATGAGTTAACAGTCCGCATGGATCACCAGGCTCTCTTGTATTTTTGAAAACCCCAGAAATTGGCACACTGGTAGGCACAAACATATTGGGACTTATGCAGTTTTAATTTTAAATATGAATTCTTAAAAGGTGTGCTCAACATACTTCCTGATTTCCTCATCCAAAACCCCATTCACTGTCCCATGGATTCAAATGAACTGGATCTCATTACCATTATTACTGCTGCCCAGATTTTGTCAATTGTTACCCCCATCGTCTCTTCTGTCACCCTAGCCCCCAACGCCCCACTCGTTGCTCAGGTCTTAGCCAGTCAAATGACTTGCCCCGAAGGGGTGGAGTTATTTGAGCAATTGACCCTCCAAAATCATAAACACTCTCTGTACTCCTTGGTGGAGGGACTCATCTATTTTAGGTTGAGAATTTGGGTTTTCCCTCTTTTCCGCGCTGAGGTATTTCATGCACATCATGATTCTCCCCCGATTGGCCATCCAGGCAACAAAAAATGCATCAAACCGTTAAGTGAACCTATAACTGGGTAGGCTTGAAAAAGGAAATTACGATTTGGATCGCCAATTGGGTTGCCTGTGCCCAGGAAAAATTAGACCACTCAGGAATGAAGGGACTCCTACTTATTACAACAGGTGGAGGGTCCATGGACGTCAGTGTCTGTGGACTTTATTGTTGAACTCCCCTGTTCTGATGGGTTTACGGCAGTGATGGTGGTGGTTGATCACTTCACAAAATTTTCCCTTTTTATTCCCTGTACTTTTTGTGATCACATCTGAAGAGACCACTCAGCTCTTCATACGCCATGTTTTCTCAATGTTTGGTCTCCCACAGGCGAACATCAGTGACTGTGGACCCCAATTTACAGCGCGATTTTGGAATGAGCTATTATCCATTCTAAAAATTACCCCCTGCCACTCCACTGCTTACCACCCACAGTCTGACGGGCAAACTGAGCGGGTTAACCAGATTTTGGAACAGTATTTGCACTGTTATGCTTCAGCCGCCCAGGATACTTGGGCAGATGACCTCCCTCTCTTGCAAATCGCTTATAACAATGGTACTCATGCCTCTACGGGGTTTTCTCCCTATGAGGCAACGTTAGGTTATTAACCCTTTTTTTCAGTTGGTCCATGTATACGCCCAGAAGTTCCTGCTCCCTCAGACCACATTGAGCATATCTGGTCAACCCAGTCCTTGGTATGGGAGCACCTCTCAAAGGCTATCGATGATTATAAATGGTTTGCAGATCACAAATGGCTTCTGGGTCATGATATCATGGTGGGCTCTCATGTCATGTTGGACACCCGCCATCTGCGGATGCTTGTACCATCCCAAAAGTTTGTAAGCAAAAGTTTGGGTCCCCATCTGGTGGAGGAAGACTTGGGCAATGGTGCTTTCCGGTTGAAACTGCTAACTCATTGGAAACAGCACCCCATCTTCCATGTGTCTCTGTTGTACCCCTTCAAGGGTATCGTCCCTGTGGAACCCAATCATATTGTGATAGGGGATGTGGAGGAAGCTGAGGTGGAGAACATCCTGGCATCTCACAAATCCCAGCGGTCAGTCCAGTATCTTGTGGCTTGGAAAGGGTATCTGGCCTACAAGAACAACTGGGTCAAGGCTCACGATTGCGCTAACTGCATGGAGCTAGTTGATGCGTTTCATGAGTCTCGCCCCAACGCCCCCTGTCCCCCCAAAAAAAGTTGCAATTGTCATGGCAATCAAATTACCCAAGGCACACAAAAATGTGGCCCTGGTGCAGTTTCCCAGCGGTGGTGCCCTTCCTTTGGAAAAGGGAAAGGGTAATGTAAGTCTGGGAGAATGTCTCCTGTGTGTCGATTGGGCCCTCTTCCCATTCCCAAGAAAAAGGCTCTAAAGAGGTTGGCTGTACCCCTGATCACTCAGAGTGATCTCGCCCATGTGGTAGATTTGCGCTGGGTAACAGATCTCTCTTCAGATTCCACCCCCAGCGTCCACACTCACCTCTCCCAAACTTGTACGCCTGATCAGGGAAATTTACACTGAAATTGCCAAAATGAAGTTGATCAGTCCAAAAACAAGTAGAAACGTTCCAGATGATTGGCATCCACATAGTCAAAAACTGAATGAAGAATGACTCATCAGCCGGAATTGCCAATGATTTCAATTTGGTCAACACTTCAATCATTAAAATTAACCCCCTCCCAAAATCGTCAGGTATAATCCCCAATGCGCAGGTAGCAGCATTGAACACCATCGGCGATAGTTCAAAGCTCCCTTACAGCCAAATTGACGTTGTGGCTGATGCAACACTTTTAACCAAACGAATAGCCATCAACTGGGCATGAGCGGGTTAGGTATCCTGAACCTGTTCCCAACTAATTGGGACCGCCCCTACATGAGGTGGCCTTGGGGGATCCCATTGCTCATCAGGCTAGATGCTGTCACACCAACCACCAAAAATGCAGTTGAGTCTCAGTTCTGGCGTTTGAGGTTGAACTGACAGCAACTTGGCCTGCTGCTAAATTCTTTGATTTTGGTTTCCAGTGAACTTTTCTGCCCCCTTACCTGAATAATTCACCAGTTAGGTCAAACTTGAGGGACCCAATCCCAGCTTATTTCCTTTCCAATTGACCACTATTTAATCAGTTGCATCACACTGAGATAATTGTTGGCTGATTTTTGTTCCTTAAATTTTCCATTAAAACCCTTCCCCAAAAATTTAGCCTTTATATGTTGAAAGTTAAACCTCCTTTTCCGCTGACACTCTCATATCCCTCAGGGTTAATGGCTGCACTTGTCTGGTATTCTATTATGTGCCTGTACGAGATTCTGGCTCACTGGCAGTTAATGGTGAAACTCCTTTTATAGTTCAATATCTGTCATATCAGCAGCAGTGCCTTTGGCTTTCTGGTTTGCCGTTTGGATGCTCTGGCACCTAGGCTGGCAGCCAGTCTAATTCTTACTTGCTGTTTGCCTGACAGGCGCTATCAAAATTTTTATCAAACTTCTAATAGTTTAGTCATGTCATAACAATGGCGGAAATTTTTTAGGTGGAACTAGAGGTTCACGCCCACAGGCATAAGAGGTAAGTAAAATTCCATACTGAAATTTATGTGTTTATGGTTGGCACCACTAGTGCTAAAAAATAAATTATGTGTTTATCACATACTAACCTACTGCAGAGGGGCTCGCCACACCCTCAGGCAAGTATGAAGGCTTTTAGGCGTATACTGAGCTTATATTCAAATTAACTGGTTTGTATGCATATAAATTTTATTTTCGCACTTTGGTGGAACTTGAGCTTCATTCTTCGCAATATTGCATTGGAGCAGAAGGAAAATTTCCTGTTGAAGGTTCCCTCTGGCCTTTATCACCTTCTTGAACAGCCCCTTAATCCTTTCCACCAACTCCTTGGTAGTAGGAAGGATTAGGAGGGGAGAAACCTTATAGGGTAGGCTGTGAGCCACCTCTCATCCACTATATGGGCCAAATCACCCTTGTTAGTGAGAGGAACACGAGCCTTCATGGGCATGTTCTAGTTATGTGTGGGAACCCCTTACTGTCCAGGCATAGGAGTTGCTTACAAGGACTTACAAGTAAATTAAGCTCAGTACACTTTGATGTTTTTATAGAAATGTTGAGGCTTACAAATACATAAACACATGATTGATAGCATCCATAAAATTATTTTACAAAAAAATAAGAATAAAATCCCACAATGTATATGTGGTTTGTAAGGGATGTTAAGGCTTCATTGGCTGATAACGAGATTTTCTTAATGGAACTTTATGCTTACATGATGTTGAAAAATTCACCATTTTCCAATAGTTCAGAAACTTGGCTAGTATGCCAGAATCAACAATATGAGGACTGTTGACCCCTTGCTAAGCTGCCTTCATTGGCGTCAGGGGTGGTGGTAGCGCTGACCACTCCCTAGATGCTTGACCAGCATCTAATCCTTGGGGGTCCCAAGCTTATTAGTATTTCCAGTAGCGAATCATTTGAAAGAGAATAATAGGCAAATGTAGATCTTTAACTAGATAAAAAGGTGGGGCTTTTATAGCTAATCAGCCCATCCAACTAACTTTCATATGATCGGGGTTATATTGGATTCTGGGGTAGCACGGGGCATAATACATTGTTAAGTCTCCAACCTTAGCCATTTTTGGCTTAACTCGCCAGAAACTCATGAATTATCATTGGTGTAACTCATTGGTAACTCAAAGTCTATCCCAGAAATTCTCAGCATCGTCTGCAAGTAACCCTAGAATAAAAATCCTCAGCAACGTTATCTGGCAATCATAAATATATGATAATGGCATGGTCTGATGAAATCCTTAATAAATATTAGTTGTAGATTGAACCTCAGCATTAGTTGCTGGTAAATGCTTTTAAAAACAAATTAGCTGTATATTTACCCTTGGCAATAGTTGCCAGTAAATCCTATGAAATCCAAAATATTGTAGATTGATTCTTGGCATTAGTCGCTAGTTGATCTCTTTAAATTGGATGTTGTATGAAATAGCTTAACCCAATTGGTTGGGGAGCACAACTTGAAGCTGCACCATTAAATTATCCTTAAAAATCTTTTGGCGATATACCAGATGCTTTGGGAGTTGTTAGATATTGAGAACTCATTTTGATGAGCTAAATTAAGACTGAAACAACAATAAGTAGAAACAGGTTCAATTGAGTAAATCAGGTGAATTAATTGCCTGTTGTAATTAACCTCTGCGATCCACTTAACTTGAAAATTGAACAAGGTTAAGTAGTTAAGGTTGCATGATGTACTTAACTCAAACCGCTAGGATCCACTGAACTCAAAAGTTTTACCAGAGGAATTTTAGTAGGTAAGGGTGCTTGACATAAGGTAATCCATTAAATTTATTAAATTAAGTCAAGTCAAAAACCTTAAATTAGATAAATTAATTGGCATCTATGCCTGATTAATAGATCATTTTAGTTGCTATCAAAAAGAGCCATAATCTGGTTAACAATCTCAATACATGTCAGACAAGCGTCCAACACTTAAAAAAGATAACAAAATCTTACAGCCTTAATAATTCTAAACTATCTGTAGCATATGCAATTACTCCATATTTTATGCTGATATTTGCCTTTATGATGACAGGCTTTTTATAAAATGCTAAAGTTATTTGGATTTCTGATTAACTTTGTTTTATAGAATGTTGTATAAGATCTTGTAATACTTTAGTATCATTTCAGCATCACAAATGTATCATATTTTTATATTAAGCCTATGATTCATCACTAGATTTACTGTTCTGCATCACTATTAACTGAGTATAAGCTAGGTAATATTTAAGTCCATATTTGTTATTATGAGCCATGGTAAATGTACAGTATATATATTGTAGTGTTGCAACCCAAGGAACAATTAAGCCATTACTCCTGTCATGTTTTTCATTTTTTAGGTTCAAAGAGGCGTGACTAAAACAAATTGAAGGTGTTTCTATTTAGAAAGGTTCATTATGCTACACTTGTAAAGATTTTTTAAAAGGACAAGAAGCCAGGTGGTACCTACATCACCTTTTGAGGTAGAAAAGGCCAATTTTATACTAAGAAATATTCTAAATTTGTGCCCCCTACAATCCCCTCCTGCCTAGACTAGGTGTGTTGAAAAGATTGAACTCCTCTGTAGAGAAATCCCTCAACTCTACCAATACGCCAGAATACTTCAGGTAAATCCCCCAATATGCCGCCCATTTCCATTAAATTTGACTTATAAAAAAATATAACACTTCTTCTATACATAACAGAAGTAATAATTTGATTTTGACAAGGAATATTGAAAACCACCCTGACTTGCATCTCTTCCATTATTTCCCTGATGTCCCTTTCTCATAATTTTAGAAATTTGCTGTCAATTGAGAGCCAGACCCCTTAGGATGGAGCGCACTTTGATTTAGAAGAATGTGAAACTTTTATAGAAAACTAAAATGGGGGTAGCCAATCTTGGCGTGTCCCATAACCTCCCTCAACCTTTGTTCTCACGCCATTGTGTGAATTATCCTCTCCCTATCTCAGTTCTCATAGCAGTTCATAGATTGACCCTCTCCTCCCTAACATGATCCCTGGAACCTACAGCTGAATAAGATGCCAACCCAAGAGCCTCAGAACCCAAAAATAGTGCCATAGATTGTAACCCCCTTTTCCTGTATAAAGGTCAGTGCACTTACTAATGAGGCTACTATCCTATTTTGTTCACTAGATTCTATATGATTTTTAATAAAAATATATTTCCATTACACCATTTCCATTTTTACATTTTTGAACACCATGAAACCCACAAGTCCATTTCAGTGCATCTAAAAAGATAGCCTTCTCCTCGCCAACTAGAGGGCTTGGTGGCCACACTCACAGAAGCTACTTGATAAATTTTGTGGATGAATGAAACCTGCCAGTGTGAACCAGAGCTAACTTGGGCTCCATAAATCGCTACATAATAGGCCAGTCAAAATTACAAAATCTGCTGCAGTGCAGCGTGGACCTCCCCTTAACTCCCTATCTGTAAATTTAACCATTTCCTAATTGTGTGGGTCAGTCAGATGTACTTCATATATCTACATATGTTTCCTACATCCACTGATTGTGAGCCACTGCTTACCAGATGTAAGTTCCAGTATCAAGATGAGGCATTACCTTGTTCCATATCAACCACAGTTGCCTCTGGCCATTCCATTGGTTTTTATTAAAAGGCGCTAACTTTCAGTGGACGAATTTATTCATACCACTCATTCTGCGTCTTGTCCTTCCAATAAGAAGATATTGCAGTTGCTTTAGATGTTTCAACTGATGATAGGCCTTCCAATCGCCAATCTTCACATGACGTCCCTTCCCAGTCCAAATTGTCACAGCCTAACCAGATTCCCAGTGCAACCCCTGTTTCCCATAATAAGGTAACCTATCCATAGCAGAAGGTAAGTGACTCTTCAAATTCACTCCCCAACGTCACGGTACCACGCCCCACCTTAACACATCAATGAACTTACCCTGAAGGGATGGAGGCCCAATAGTCTAACATAATGAAAGGTTGGCATAAATGAAAGGGTAATGTAAGGCTTTTCACTAACTACAAGAAGGTAGGTGGTGCCTAAATCCCCTTTTCAGGTAGAAAAGAATAATTTTGATTTAAGAAATATACTATATTTATGCATTCCAATCTCCCTCCTGCCTAGCACTTGGTGTGTTGAAAAGATTAAGCTCCTATGTTGAGAAATCTCTCAACTCTACCAAAACGCCAGAAGTACTTCAAGTAAATCCCCCAATATGCCGTCCATTTTCCTGAAAATCTAATATTTATAAAAAATCTGACACTTTTACTATACATCCTAGAAGCAGAAATTTAATTTTGACAAGGAATATTGAAAACTACCCTGATTTACCTCTTTCCATTATTTCCTTGATGTTCCTTTCTAATAATTTTAGAAATTTTTCTGTCAATTGAGAGCCAGACCTCTGAAGATGGAGCGCACTTTGATTTTGAAGAATTTTAGAAAAATAGGGAGCTAAATTGGGGGAAGCTAATCATGGCTTGCCATATTTCCTCCCCAAACCTCAGTTCTCACGCCACCATGCAAATTAGCCTCTCCCTAACTCAGTTCTCATGACAGTTTGTGAATTAACCCTCTCCTAACCAGCGTGAACCCTGGAACCTGCGGCCAAAGAAGAAGCTAACCCAAGAGCTGCAGAACTCAAGAATTGTGTCACGAACTGTAACCTCCATTTTTACTACATAAAGACCAGTACCCTCATTACTAAGGGCACTATCTTATTTTACTCACTAAATTTTGTTAAATATTAATTTTTTCCCCTCTTATCATTTCCATTTTGCCATCTTTAGCATTTTTGAGCGCTAAGAAGTCCACAGAGGCCAATTTGGAGCATCCATGAAGATGTCCTTCCACTTATCCACTAGAGGACTTGGTTACTATGGCGGATGAATGAACCTCGCCAGTGTGTAACTAGAGCTAACTTGGGCCCCACATCCTTACAACACTGCTTTAAGATGGCGAGGGATTCCTTCTTGGTAACATTGCAATTTCAATTAGCCTTTGTAGGCTCTTGATGAAGTAAGATACCGTGTAATAATGCAATTTTCATCAAATTGTGCCAAGCTATCTTCTACTATGTAATCTGAAGCACTATTGAGCAAATAAATGGTTTTATATTATGATGATGTAAAAAGGGTTTTTTTAGATACTTTGTGGTACAAAATTTGGCTTTCTGTCCTAGTCAGCATATGAAGGGTGTTTTCATCTGTAGGCATATAGGAGTTTAGCCAAAATGAGAGTAGTTTAGATGAACTGATGATAATAATCTTATCATACAAAAACACTTGTATGTTATTATATATTATCTATGATATCCTAGCAATAGTATAACCTTAACATAAAAGGGTTGAATTATTTTGTAGGAGATAGAATACTTAAGCTATTTTACATCTCATGATTAATAAGAAGCACTTCAAAAGGTTTATGTTGTTATTGCTCTTGCTTAATTTTTAGAAAACCAAGTTAAAGTTTAAAATGTACTTTTAATGCCTTTTAGAACAGTGTGATATCATCAAGGTAGACACTCACACAGCTAATTTTGATTTCTTGTACAATACATATTTTCTTTTATAACAAAGCAGTTTTAATGAAAATACCAGTTAAACACACTTTAGATTATTAAGCCCTTTGGTGAAATTGAAAACACAATTATTTTAGTTTATGTAGAACGGTTCAGTTACTCAATAATTATATCCTTAATCCATTCCATAGTAGTTAGAACCAGAATTTGAGCTAAAGCGTCGTCAGTGCATTAGATTGGGTAGTTGTACTGATTTTTTGTAAGGCTATTTAATTCTAATATCATATAAAAAGTTAGTGTCCATCATTATTCTTCTTTATAAAAATAAAGTTGGAAACCAAAGAACTTATTAAGAACATGTTTTAAGGCATCAAGAATCTGTTGAGCTCTGTTTTCCGCTGGTATTTTTTAAATTTTACATTCTATATCTAATGGACTTTGTTGGGAAATAAGGACTGTGGATTAGAATGAGAAATACAAAATTTTAAAAATCTTAAAATTAGAATACTCAAGTTACAGCTAAACCTATATTCAGGGATAAGTCATATATGAATAAGGCCCATATATATTATTCCTTTTATTAACTAAAAGAAAGCAACCTAAGTGAATATGTTTTTACTAAAAGAAAAATAATTTAAATTTTAATTTATTGTGGGGAAGGCTGACCATGGGACGGACACTTCCGAATATGACTCAGACGAGACAAAACTTAGTACCAGGTGAGGCACCCCAGAGAAGTGATGCTATCTCTTGTTGCCAGCGGGAACGCCACTTATGGGAAGGGGAGGGAACGTGTGTAGGGGCGTAGCCACTATTGAGCACGTGTGGAGGAAGGGGTCTGATTTGATGAACCAGACTGGGAACCAGGAGGAGACCAGCTGCCGGTGATGTGGTGGGAGATATCCAAACATCCACGCTTGAAAGTGATCCACCAAATGAGACTGGAATCTGTGGACAGCTTCAGGGAGGGTGGGGATGGATCCGGCGATGGCATCCAAGACAATCATGTGGATAGTCCACATGGCGATTGCAACCACCAGAGCACAAAGGGAGGGTGGGAGGGGGAGGCCATTGATGAAGCAAACATATCTCTTGACAGACTGAAGGGATGTGTTTGATCCTGGCCTAGCAGACGTTGGACTTCGCGCCATATTACTTTAGAGGTGGGGCACTTCTCCAGGCGGTGAAACAGCGTTCCATACTGGCCACACACGACACAGGATGAGTGTAAAGCATTAGAGCGCTCAGCTGTATGATATACCCGCCTCAGGCAGCGCCACACATGGGAGCGGACTTGAGGCTGCAACAGAGGATGGTGTGCGTATTTCCAGATAGTCTTTTGGGTCTCAGTGGAATAAGGGATGTCCATCAAGTCCAGGTAGTCCACCCTGGATAGGACTTGAGGTCGAATGGGGATCACGCCATCATGGATGGGTAGCCCCTGTACCTCTTGTGTGAACTGAGGAGAGGGGCGGCCTCTTCGGGTTGTATGTCCACTAATACAAATTCTCCTCTCTGCGCTTCGCATGGAGAGTAGGATTCGTTTGTAGTGGGTTTTGGTCCCGTGAGGACCTGTGGCTGATGTGTGTGATGCGAGGTATTTCATCAGGGAGTGGGGGTTTGATGGATTGTTGAGGCCCAAGGCTCGGGAGAAGTTGGAGTGGGCTGCGCGGGACCAGTGTTGGGATGGGAGTGTAGGAGCAGTGACGGCCGCAATCCAGGTGCCTAGGATCTTGGCGGCATGGGCTTTGAAGTCAAGTAGGCCCATGCCACCATGATGATGAGGGCCAAACATGACCTCTAGCCGCACTGGTGGAGGGCGGCCTGACCAAAGCCAACCTTGTAGCAAAGCATACAGGGATTTGAAGAAGCTTGGGGAGAAGGGGATGGCGTGGGCTCCAAACCAGACTTTGGATAGGAGCATAAAGTTGGCAAGAACAACCCTGCCAGTGAGGGTAGTAGGGTGGGCTCTGAGAGAGGCGATTCACTTCGTCACGTTGTCCAGTATATGGCCCTCCATTACTGCTGACGCGTATCCTCCTGCCTCCAACCACACGCCCAGATGGCGTACCGGTCCTATGGTAGGTCGCGGCACAAAGGGGAGCACCAGTGGAGCGGTGTGTTTTGAGTTAGTAAGGCGTGGACTTGGGCGAGCAGCTGGGCTGGGTTGGGAACTACTTGCTGGGGCCCAGCAGTTCTGAAACTGACCAAGGAGGATGATTTCGGTTTTAAAGGCGTTCAGTGCCGCGTTGCTTACCCAGGAATATTCCTGGATGAGGGCTTCAAGCGCGCATGCATCTTTGTTATTAGACACCCCCACCACGCAATCATCTGCAAATGCCATCATCTTGACTGGGGTTTGGCCTGGCACATGGACCCCGGTGAGTTGGGCATTCACATTTCGCAGTAGTGGGTCAAGGCTGAAGTTGTATAAGAGTGGGCTCAGGGGGTCCCCTTGTCGCAGGCCCCTTTGAGGATGGACTACTTCCATTAGGAAATCTGGGCCACGCACAGCCATTGTTGCAGATTCCGTGAGCAGCATCACCCAGTTAATGAAGCGGGGAGGGAGGCGGAATTGTTGGAGGCAGGCCCTAAGGTATTCCCAGTTTACTCTATCATAGGCCTTTTGTTGGTCCAAGAATACAAGTGCCCCAGAGGCTGTGGACTGACACACATTAGCCACAGAGTGCACGTTATCCCAAATCGACCTTCTGGGGATGAAACCGAATTGTTCTGGAGAGATGGTGGCAGATGCTACAGTCCCTAAACGGTTAGCCATGATTTTTGTTAAAATTTTGGTGTCTGTGTTTGTTAGAGAAATGGGGCGCCAGTTGGCTAAGTCTAGCCTATCCCCTTTCTTGAAGAGTGTGACTGTAAAAGCCTCATGTCCTCCTGGTAGGAGGCACGTTTCCAACAGGCTTTAGTTGAGTGAGGAAAGCAGCAATGGGGATATATATTTAAAATATTTTTTGTAGAACTCATATGGAATGCCATCTGGGCCTGGGCATTTTCAGTTTGGCGCACCGCAAATGGTAGTCCATAATTCGTTCGGAGTAATTAAATTCATTATTTCCAGGTATCAGAAAATGGTGCAGATATGAGCTCTGTCAAGAAATTCCGCCATTTCAGCTGGCTGAATTGGTTTGGCTCGGTATAACTCAGAGTAATATCTTTGCATTTTGATTGCCACTTCAGCCAGCGTGTCCACAATAGAATTATCCGATCTTCACACCTGTGTACAGGCCACGCTCTGGCGTGGTGCAAAATTTTTTTTGAAGAAGTATGCGGTGCACTTGTTGCCTTTAGTGATGCGTGTGGCCCTGTATTGGACACAAACCTGATGTTTGTGTTGCCTTTCAAGTGCGTTGAGGTGGGCTGCTGCCTCCGCCCACTTCTGGCCCCATGCAGGGCTATATCCTGAGGCTGGAATGTTGGACTCCAAGTGGGCCAATTCTGCCAGCGCACGCGATATAACCGCCAATGTGGCTCGTGAGCGTCTGGATGAGAGATGGTGATAGTGGCGGATGGTGTCTTCTTTGAAAGTTGCCCATGTGGAAATGGGTTCCATGCAAAACGGTGCAACAAATGATTTTGCCAAAGTTGCCTCTTCCACCCACGTGGAAAATCCTGGCGATGCAAGCTCTGGGGGGCGGATTTTGCACCAATGTGGGGCCTTTGCAACTGTGACAGGTAAGTGGTATGTTATTGAGACCAGTCGGTGGCCAGAGAATTCCATTTTCGTTGTTTTAAAGTGGGAGATGTGGGGTTGGAATTTCGCCGGCGCTAGAATAAGGTCAATGCGGGTCATGGACCTTAATTGGCTGTTGTGGATGTGGGGACGCGTCATGTTTTCAAGCAGTGGGGCATGTCACAGCAGCACATCCATTAACCCAAGGGTGGCTTTTAGAATGCGTAGTTCTACGTGACCCTGTGGGCGTGGGGTGAGGGCGGCCACTGGTCCTTTGGTGAGGTTAGCCAACAGTTCATGTCACCAATTAGGAAAGAATTGGGGGGTAGCGGGAGGGATTTGACCGATGAGAAAAATTCCCAACGCTCTTGTGCACCATTTGGGGCATAAATGTTGATGATTGTGTGTGCAACATCGGCCCATGAGAAAGTGACAATGAGCACTTGGTCATTTAGGAATGTTTCTGAAGATATAAATTTGAAAAAATTGTTTTTCTGAATTAGCACCCCACAGTGCTTTGACCAAAAGGATAGGGATGGTAGGAGCATTGTTTTCCAAGCATCCTCGGAACCTCATGGACAGTGGGTTTCCTGGATGGCCAGGATATCCACAGGTAAATTATTTTGTAAAAAACTCAGTTTCCTAGCCCAGGACGGGGAGGCCTTGAGTCTGGCGATATTCAGCGTCCCTAGAGTGAAGGTTTCCCCCATCGCACCTTAGGTGTGAGGGGGTGGGCCCCCTGGCCCACCAGCCTCTTCCAGGTCCCCACAGGCTTTCACAGCAGCGTGGGTATTAGCAGCAATGCTATTGGGGTTTTTGTTAATTTTTGCGGAAAGAGTCGCGTTGGCTTTGGCCTTCACTTTTTGTTTTCCCGACGTCGGACGAATTTTTTGCGGTGCGGATAAGTTTGGTGCACCGTCAAGTGGGGCAAAAAAATTTTTTTGGTTGGGATAGGTCCCAAGTCAGTTTCAACTGGGGCTTGGGTGCAGTGATTGGGTGAGATCGAATCTCCCATCGGATCCTCAGATTGAGTGGCCCATTTGGCTTGGGCCTCCCAATCTGATTGGGTGATAGATTCCTGAGTTGCTTCCACCGCGAAGGTCTCCATGTCCTCCTGGCGTTGTGAGTGTGGGATGGTGGTGGTGACCTTGGCCGCGGTCCTACGGGCCTGCTTGGCCTTCTTCCACTCCTGCGGGGAGATGGGCTTTACCAATAGGTAGCAGCCTTGTGCTCCCCATGGGAAAGCCTTTTTGGTGCTTGCGGTTGGTTCGTAGTGCGCCTCTCCGCTGGCCATGGCCGCCAAGGGGTGCTCTTGGAATGTAACGCCCTCTTTGATGGGGCACGTGTGTGCCTTATGGCCAAACGCGTCACAGTGGGTGCAAATGGGGGCGCGCTGTCCACGGTTACCCAGAATGGGTGGGTGGTGTGCCCTGCGATGTCAATAAAGGTGGAGTGCGGGATCTGGGTTAGGTCCTTCATGATCTCCTCAGTTGGGGTCAGAATTGCGATGGCTTTGCCGGTGCACAGGTGTGGCATCAGCATGAAACGTTGCATTTCAAAAGATTGTATTTTGCTGTATATGGAGAGACCATCTTTCAGGTGTTGCTCCAAAATGTCACGTTTTACCGTAGTAGGCAAAAAGTCAAACGTGAGGAAAATTTGGTTTGATTTTGTCCATCTGGTGCGTTTAGTTTTGATGACCCGTTGCCCTTTGGGGAGGTCGACCACTATGTGCACCACTGCAGCCTTGTCTGCTGCTATTTTGCTTTCAAAACCTAGGTCCAGCCAACCACACAACATGGAGTGAGGTGCAACGTACACCGCGGTTGGGAAAATTTTGTGTACATCTTCACAAAATTTTTCCCATAGGGCCGTTTTTTGGATGTCCAGATACACACGGACTCCGAATTCCACCAATGAAAGTGGCTGGGAATGTGGCGTGTTGATGTACTGGTTGCATCGTGCTTGCCATGCGAGTATCTCCGGGGAAATTGTGACCGCCAGTTTTTTAAGATTTTTTTCTATTCCGCCGGATTCTCCAGGGCATTTTTGAACATTAGAGGCCGCAGGCCTTCCACCTGCTCCTCTTGCCTTGCTTGCCCAACTGCTCCCAGACATGGGTGCAGACTAATCCCCTCTATGAGATTATCAAACTAGATTTAGTCTTGAATTGAATGGAGTTGCAAAAGTGTTTGCAACGAGAAAGAAAAGTTTTAAAAGAAAAATAATTTAATCACTAATATTTTTACAAACGTTCCATATCTATAAGCTTTATAGGGAATTTAGTGCCTCACATAACATATGGACAATGAGATAGGATGTTTACATAAATTGGTATTGATACAAATACTTCTTGATTGCAAATTGTTATTGAAAAATTACTAGATTTCATCAATATCAGGAGTTCCCTTTTTAAGTTCATATGACAGAAGATTTAATACTTAGGTGATGGGTATTCTTTATCTCACCTCCACACAATGTTTCTCTAAAGATAATTTCAAGGGACATATAAAATAAAAGGACATTTTTGTTTCAGTTAAACATTGCCTTAACTAAGATCAGCTGCAAAAAATTAACTGACTTTTTGTTAAATACTTTATAGGGGCCAGATCAAGATGTAAATAGCATATACACATGTCCTGGCCAATGGTGATTAAAAAACCTTATTTTTCAGGTTGTTAGACAGGTGATGCAAGTTTTTTAATTTGCTACATCCGTGAC
The DNA here is from genome assembly GCA_022478985.1 of Massospora cicadina. Taxonomy (NCBI): domain Eukaryota; kingdom Fungi; phylum Entomophthoromycota; class Entomophthoromycetes; order Entomophthorales; family Entomophthoraceae; genus Massospora; species Massospora cicadina. Next base: position 50,613 of record JAKSZP010009270.1, read on the forward strand.
TCTATTTGTGCCTAGCCAAACAGTATGAAGACTGCTGTACCTTGCTCGTTCACCTTCATCAGTGACTTTTCAATAAGAAACTGAGGGCAACCCATCAACCCAACTGGCCAACAACTTCACCTCTTGAGACTTAACCAAAATTTCTGATTCAGAGGTCTCTCCTGGGACTTGTTCAGTAATTATGTTTCAGTATTCTTCTTTGAATCACTCAGGATCTGTCCCCATCAGTCTCTATCTCCTTCATTTTTGGTGACCAGTTAGAAAAGTTCTCGTGGTGCTTCCTTATAGGTCCAAATTGGGAGTTAGTAGCGCCAACAACTCCTTATGCATCAACCCAGAACTTATTCTGGGTTCTTCTGTCCCACCTCTACCAGCCAAGCTAGCCTCTATCCACTTTAAAACTAGTAAAGGTAGGTAATCTAAAGATCAAGTTAAAGATTGGTTAAGAAGTTTTTTATTTCTTTAATAAGAGGGAGATTAGACTACTTATGGGCGTTTCCATGGCTATCCTCTGCCCACCTGTAAAAGTCATCAGCCCTCATATCATTAATCTCAATTCTCAACAATCTCGATGGCAATCATTCCTGCTTACTTTTTCATCATTGACGTCTAATATTACATCAATTCATCCCCAGAATCAGTCTCTAATCTATATTTGTATAAATTCCTATTGTAAATCATCCTTAATTATCCTCAGCCTTATAAGCCATTAATCCTAAACTTTAGTTAGCGGAATGTATATATCCCATTTGACTTTTAGACTCTCAGAACCAAAGCCAGTAAACTGATATCCTCCACATAAGTTACCAGCTTAAACCAATAAATTAAACTAATTGGATCATCCTTGGCCTAACTTTCTGTAATCCTGATCATAATTATAAACTCACAATTTAACAAAACTTTAAATTAATTAATAAATATGCCAATTATCCTCAGCTCCAGTCACTGGTAATTAAAATAAACTAATTAACTTATCAAAAATCATTCCCAATACTTTCTCACCATTAAAATAGAGATATGTCATCATATGTAGTGATAACTACACTTTGACATCCTCGCCTCAGTCACCAGTATTGAAATGAACCATATAAATATAAGATGATTACCAATACTTTCCAGATCTAAAAGATCCTCAAACAGCAATTAACCAAATGGGAAGCTTAAATTGGGTATATATAATAAAAATATATTATCAAAATTAGTAAATTAATTGACAACCGTCCTTGACAAATTGTAACCCTAATTTTAATAAAATAATAGCATTTCATCTGTTTAAATCCCAACAATTAGTAAAATTTGCTAAGGATATTTTGACAAACGATAGTTATGATATGCAACAATAACTCACACATCTATTAGTAGACCCCATCCCCTAGTGGACAAGCAGATTTATTAGGTTTGATTAAGCGAGGTAATGTGGGCATGCTAAAATATCAACAATCGCCTTGTTAGGCTTTACTAGTAGTTGAGACATTACAAACACCCTAACCAACTTATTATCTTCATGATAATAAGTAATAATGATCTATTCAAATATACCTTTTTATTCTTCCAACAACAACCTTATGCCACTTATCATGTCTTACTATCTGTTAGCTTCCTATAAAAATATTGGAAACCACCTGACTGTGTCACTATATTGATCTCGGTCCAGTCTTAAAAATGAGATCTAATCTACTCTAACTCTGGACTAGAACTGTTTCAGCACTCCTACATTCCTTATTCTACTTCCATCCATATACATGTTTAGACAATATTTCATTATAGTCTTGTCTCTAGTACTTTAAATAGTAACATCTTTTTACTTTTAAAAAAATCCAAATTCTAATTTTGATACCAGCGTACTTTAGCTCCTATTTAAGTTTTTTATTAGAGCGCTAGTGGTCAAATCACAGATAGTTGCTATTGCAGATAACTCTGAAGTGAACGTTCCTACCTTCGCCTTTCATAAGACATTCTGCTACAAAATAAATTTATTGCGAGGAAGGCTGACCATGGGATGGACACTTCTGAATTTGACCCAAAAGAGACAAAACTTAGTAACAGGGAAGGCACCCCAAAGAAGCGATGCTATCTCTTGTTGCCAGAGGGAACGCCACTTATGGGGAGGGGAGGGAACGTGTGAAGGGGCCGTAGCCACAATTGAACACGTGTGGAGGAAAGGGTCTGATTTGATGAACCAAACTGGAAACCAGGAGGAGACCAGCTGTCAGCGACGCGGTGGGAGGTATCCAAACATCCACGCCTGAAAGTGGTCCACCAAATGAGACTGGAATCTGTGGACAGCTTCTGGAAGGGTGGGGGTGGAGCCTGTGATGGCATCCAAGACAATTTTGTGGATAGTCCACATGGCGATCACAACCACCAGAGCATGGAGGGAGGGTGGAAGGGGGAGGCCATTAATAAAGCAAACATATCTCTTGACAGACTGAAGGGATGTGTTTGATCCTGGACCAGCAGAAGTTGAACTTCGCGCCATATCACTTAAGAGGTAGGACACTTCTCCAGGCGGTGGAACAGCGTTCCATACTGGCCACACACGACGCAGGATGAGTGTAAAGTGTTAGAGCGCTCAGCCATTTGGTACACCCGCCTTAGGCAGCGCCACACATGGGAACGGATTTGAGGCTGCAACAGAGGATGGTGTGCATATTTCCAGATAGTTTTTTGGGTCTCAATGGAGTAAGGGATATCCATCATGTCCAGGTAGTCCACCCTGGATAGGACATGGGGCCGTGTGAGAATCACGCCATCTTGGATGGGTAGCCTCTGTACCTCTTGTGTGAACTGAGGAGAGGGGCGGCCTCTAAAGGCTGTGTGTACACTAATACGAATTCTCCACTCAGCACTCCGCATGGAGAGGAGGATTCGTTTGTAGTGGGTTTTAGTCCCGTGAGGACCTGTGGCTGATGGGTGTGAAGCCAGGTACATCATCAGCGAGTGAGGGTTCAATGGATTGTTAAGGCCCAAGGCGCGGGAGAAGTTGGAGCAGGCCGTGCGGGACCAGTTTTGGGAGGGGAGCGTAGGGGCGGTGAAGGCTGCAATCCAGGTGCCCAGGATCTTTGCAGCATGGGCTTTGAAGTCAAGCAGGCCCATGCCTTTATGATGATGAGGGCCAAACATGACCTCTAGCCGTACTGGTGGTGGGCGGCCTGACCAAAGCCATCCTTGCAGCAGGGCATTCAAGGATTTGAAAAAGCTTGGGGAGAAGGGGATGGCGTGGGCTCCAAACCAGACTTTGGAGAGGATTATAGAGTTGGCTAAAACAACCCTGCCAGTAAGGGAAGTAGGGTGGGCTCTGAGGGAGGCGATGCGCTTTGTCACATTGTCTAGAATATGACTCTCCATTACTGCTGATGCATACCCGCCTGCCTCCACCCACACACCCAGATGGCGGACTGGCCCTATGGTAGGGCGTGGCATGAAGGGGAGCACCAGTGGGGTGGTGTGGGGTGAGCTGGGAGGGCGAGCACGTGTGCGAGCAGATGGGCTGGGCTGGGCACTGGTCGCTGGGGCCCAGCAGGTTTGATACCGACCAAGGAGGATGATTTCAGTTTTGGAAGCATTCAGTGCAGCATTACTTACCTGGGAATACTCCTGGATGAGAGATTTAAGTGCGCGTGCATCTTTATTATTAGACATCCCAACCACACAGTCGTCTGCAAACGTCATCATCTTGACTGGGGCTTGGCCTGGCACATGGACCCCAGTGAGTTGGGCATTCACATTTCGCAGTAGTGGGTCAAGGCTGAAGTTGTATAAGAGTGGGCTGAGGGGGTCCCCTTGTTGCAAGCCCCTTTGAGGGCGGACTACTTCCATTAGGAAGCCAGGGCCACACACCGCCATTGTTGCAGATTCCGTGAGCAGCATCACCCAGTTGATGAAGCGAGGGGGTAAGCAGAATTGATGGAGGCAGGCCCTGAGGTATTCCCAGTTTACTCTATCATATGCCTTCTGTTGGTCCAAGAATACAAGTGCCCCAGAGGCTGTGGACTGGCATGCGTTAGCCACAGAGTGCACGTTGTCCCAAATCAACCTTCTGGTTATGAAACTAAATTGTTCTGGGGAAATGGTGGCAGATGCTACAATCCTTAAACGGTTAGCCATGATTTTAGTTGAAATTTTTGTATCCATGTTAGTTAAAGAAATGAGGCGCCAGTTGGTTAAGTCTAGCTTGTCCCCTTTCTTGAAGAGTGTGACAGTGAAGGCCTCTTGTCCTCCTGGTAGGAGGCGCGTTTCCAGAAGGCCCTGGTTGAGTGAGGCAAGCAGTAGTGGGGATATATATTTGAAGTACTTTTTTATAGAATTCATATGGAATGCCATCTGGGCCTGGGCAAACCGGTTTGGTGCACCACGGATGGCTGTTCATAGTTTATTTGGAGTAATCAAATTCATTAATTTTGGGTATTGGGAAATGGTGCAGATGTGGGTTCAGTTGAGAAATTCTGCCACTTTGGCCAGCTGAGTTGGATCAGATTGGTATAACTCGGAGTAGTACTTTTGTATTTTGATTGCCACTTCAGCTGGCGTATCCGCGATGAAATCATCCGATCTTCACACCTGTGTGCAGGCCACGCTCTATCATGGTGCAAATTTTTTTTAAAAAAATATGCGGTACACTTGTTGCCCTCTGTAATGCATTTGGCCCTGTACTGAACACAAACCCAATGTTTGTGTTGCCTTTCAAGCGCGTTGAGGTGGGCGGCTGCCTCCGCCCACTTCTGGCCCCATGCAGGGCTGTATCCTGTGGCTGGGATATTGGACTCCAGGTGTGCCAACTTTTCCAATACACGCGAGATGATGGCCAATGTGGCTCATGAGCGTTGGGAGGAGAGGTGGCGAGAGTGGCGGATGGTACCCTCTTTAATGGCTGCCCATGTGGAGATGGGGTCCGCGCAAAATGGTGTAACAAACTCTTTTGCCAAAATTGCAGATCTCACCCAAGTGGAAAATCCTGGCGACGCAAGTTTGGGAGGGCAGAGTTTGCACCAATGTGGGGCCTTAACCACTGTGACAGGTAGGTGGTAGGTTATTGAGACCAGCCAGTGGTTGGAGAATTCAATTTTCGTTGTTTGGAAGTGGGAAATGTGAGGTTGGAATTTTGCCAACTTAAGGATAAGGTCTATGCGGGTCATGGACCTTAATTGGCCGTTGTGGACATGGGGTCGCATCATGTTTTTGAGTAGCAGATCTCGCCGCGGCAGCACATCCATTAACCCAAGGGTGGCCTTTAGAATGAGAAGTTCTACATGACCCTGGGGGGAATGGGAGGAGGAAGGCCATCGGTCCATTGGTGTGTTTAGCCAACAGTTCATATTGCTGACTATGAAAGGGTCTGGGGTAATGGGAGGGATTTGAATGATGAGAAAAATTCTTGATGTTCTTGTGCACAGGTTGGGGCATAGATGTTGACAATAGCATGTGCCACGTCAGCCCACAAGAAAGTGACAATGAGGACTCGGCCATTGAGGAAGGATTCTGATGATAAAAATTTGAAAAAATTGTTTTTACAAACTAGCTACCACATGCTCTAACCAAAAGGATAGGGATGGGAGGAGCATGGTTTTCCAAGCATCCTCGGAGCCTCACAGACAGTGGGACTCCTGGATGGCCAGGATATCCACTGGTAAATTTTTTTGTAAAAAACTCAGTTTCCTAGCCTGGGATGGAAAGGCCTTAAGTCTGGCGATATTCAATGTCCCTAAAGTGAAGGTTTCCCCCTTCACACCTAAGGTGTGAGGGGGTGGGCACCTGAGCCCACTAGCCTCCTCTAGATCCCCTCAGGCCTTCATGGCAGCGCAGATGTTTGCAGCAATGCTATCAGTAGTTTTGTTGATTTTAGCAGAAAGGTTTGCGTTGGCTTTTGCCTTTGCTTTTTGTTTCCCTGACATTGAACAAATTTTTTGCAGTGCGGATGAGTTTGGTGCACCAATGATTGGGTCAAAAATCTTTTTCAGGTAGGTTGGACCCCAAGTCAGTTTTGACCAGAGCTTGGTTGCAAAGATTGGGTGAAATTGAGTCACCTATCAGATCCTCAGATTGGGTGGCCCAATTGGCATGGGCTTCCCAATCTGATTGGTTGATGGATTCCCAAGTTGCTTCTGCTGCAAAGGTTTTGATGTCCTCCTGGCGTTGGGAGTGTGGGATAGCGGTGGTGACTTTGGCTGCTTCCTTGGCCGCGGCCCTGCGGGCCTGCTTGGCCTTCTTCTGCTCTTGTGGGGAAATAGGTTTTACTAGTAGGTAGCAGCCTTGTGCTCCCCTGGGAAAGCCTCTTTGGTGCTTGCAGTTGGTTCGTAGTGCGCCTCTCTGCTGGCCATGGCCGCTGAGGGGTGCTCTTGGAATGTGATGCCCTCCTTGGTGGGGCATGCATGTGCCTTATGGCCGAACGCGTCACAGTGGGTGCAGATGGGGGGTGCACTGTCCACGGTTACCCAGAAAGGGTGGGTGGTATGCCCTTCAATATTGATATATGTAGTGTGCAGGATCTGGGTTAGGTCCTTCACGATCTCCTCAGTTGGGGTCAGAACTGCAATGGCTTTGCCGGTGCACAGGTGTGGCATCAGCGTAAAGTGTTGCATCTCAAAAAGATTGTATATCGCCATAAACGGTGAGACCATCTTTCAGGTGCTGCTTTAAAATGACACGTTTTACTGTAGTAGGCAAAAAGTCAAACGTGAGGAAAATTTGGTTGGATTTTGTCTATCTGGTGCATTTTATTTTAATGACCCATTGCCCTTTGAGGAGGTCAATACTACATGCACTGCAGCAGCTTCATCTGCTGCCTCCTTGCTTTTGAAACCAAGGCCCAGCCAACTATGTGGCATGGAGTGAGGTGTGACATACACCGCTGTCAGGAAAAAAGTGTGCACATCCCCACAAAATTTTTCCCATAGAGCTGTTTGTTGGATGTCCAGAAACACACAGACTGCATATTCCACCGATGAGAGTGGTTGGGAGTGTGGCGTGTTGATGTACTGGTTGCTTCGCGCTTGCCAAGTGAGGATTTCCAGGGAAATAGTGACCGCCAGTTTTTTTATATTTTTTTCTATTCTGCCAGTTTCTCCGGGCGTTTTTGAACGTTTGAGGCCGCGGGCCTACCACCTGCTCCTCTAACCTTACTTGCCCAACTGCTCCCTGACATGGGCGCAGACTAATCTCCTATGTGAGATTATCAAATTAGAATCAGACTTGAATTGAATATGTTGCAAAAGTGATTGCAATGAGAGAGAAAAGTCCCATTCTGCTACAAAAGCAATCCTGAAATAACTTAAGATATGTTAAGTTTTTTGACAATAGTGCAAACTAAATTGACTTAACAAGGGATTTGAGGATATAAACTCGCTTTTCTACTAATCTTCCTTATCATAACCCTGAAGTAGATTCTCCAATAATCCTAAATATTAGCCAAATAAATCCGGTGTGCTTACCATTCTTAAGGTCTACTGGCAACAACATATATGAGACCTTCTGTCTTTTGTAAAAAATAGGAAATTAATCATTTAAAATTGGGATTACTTCTCTGGCAGGTATCACTGAGTTCTTCTCTTTGGGAAGTTTAAACACACACAACTACTAAATAAAGACATAAAGGTAGCTGATAAGAATGACAGATGGATGACAGATGGACAACAATAATTAAACAGATAATATATAATGATCTTAAATGATGATGATAAAATATTGTTTTTATTAATTGATCAGGCGCTGGTATTATATACCTCTTTGTCATCTCTTGGCAAACTCAACTATTAGATGAGTTTATTAAATTCATGCCAATCCACTATGGATTATGGCAGTGGTTATGAAATATCCCCAAGTCAACTTGGCCCATGAATTAACTAAAAAATAATTGTTTCAGCCTGATTTATGGCAATTTTACTCTTATAACTGGTTTGATTTTGAATGAAAACTCAACATTAAAAGATTCCTGATTAAGGCTACGTCACAATCTGACAAATAACAATAAATGGGGATAAAAGATATATGACAAAAAACATGACGCACCACTAATCAGGACGTCAGCAGGCCTTCCATAGCACTAAGTACGCCCATAATCAGGACGTCTATATTCAAGTGCCTAATAAATTGATTTCATTAAATTGAACCCAAAATTTCTTCCTATGCGCATTAATATTAGTGCACTAATTTAAGAGGTGCAATTTAGTTAATGCCGTGAGACCACTTTGCACCCAAGTGGCTCAAGCAGGCATAATAATATTATATCATAGCTAAAATTAGCTACAATAATTGGGACAATTTAAATGCATTTGAGGCAGTTTTGGTATGAATCTAATTATGCAGATAAATTGGGAAAGGATTGAAGGATCCATTATTGGGAGTAATCTATCAGCATTGATGGTTTTTCTTAAAGGGTCTATTTTTGAGCCAACCATCAAAATTTAACAGAATTACCAAAAAATATTATCCCAACCCAAGTTGTGCAACTCAGGCACCTCTAAAGACCAAATTCATTACTATTAGCTTATTACAACATCAGAAAAGTTGAGACTATCTTTTTTGGCTGCACATATTTATTTTCTACTAAGGAAAACTAGTCCTTTGAAGTAATAGCTTTAAGTTCTGAAAACAAACTTTAGCTTCCAGATATACTATTCAAGACTTGCACCTCTCCAATATCTTAAGAAAGAGTATGGAAGCCCCAATTTTTGGAAAAATTGGGTCTTCAGGTGGTAGTAATGGAACTAATCAACCAATTTTTTACAGTTGCCACAGATTCTTGCACTCACCCAGCAATTATCATAAGGAGAGTAACCCTTCAGTCAACCAGGCGCTGCACATAGCGATGTGACTCCCTTAGGTCTATAATAGTATAATATTAAGCATCTTTTGAGTCCGCCACAATGACCGGTCAAAGGGAGTTCAGTCTCTGCCTTGGAAAAGGTTATAACTGGTAGACTTATAAAAATTGGTGTGACTCCAGTGGGCGGGTAGTTTAACTCTAAAATGTCATTTTTGACTCCTTTACCACTTCATAAAGACCTAAAAATCTTGAAGAAAAGCTTTGTGGATGAAACTTCTAAGATGAGGGTATAAGTTTCTATTATGAAAAGAGACCATTCTTAGATTTTATGCCTGGGTGATGCTTGGATTGGCGAATTTCTTGTCTTCAATCACCTTAATAAGGTCTTGTGAATAATATCTCAGTGTCTCAAATGTGGGCTAGGTGCTCTTATGATGTGAGGACTGTAAATATAGGCGGGGCAATCTAATAAAAGGGGCTATATACAATGATGGACATGAAGGGGAATCCAGTGGAGAAGTGAGCTTCATTATTATAAAAGAATGGGACAGACGAAAATCAGAGGCCAAGTATTTAAAGAAGCAGAGGCATAACAACGCAAGTACTGCTCCACGACCTTGTTACTCTCTTGGTCTCTCACCTGAAAGTGGGTGATAGGCAATAGATCTGTGAGCTTGATGTGAGGAAGGGTAAAAGGACAACAGAACATGTATTTTAACTGAAACCCACGGTCACCACAATTTCCTTGAGGAGATGTTAGATTTTAGTGGTTGACTCAAAAATAAACCTTTTGAGAAAAACCATAAATGCTGATAGATTAATCCCATTAATGGATCCTTTGATCCTTCCCAATTTATATTCATAATCTGATAGGTCAGATTCACCTCAAAAACTGCCTTGATTGCATCTAAACAACCTTATTATTGTAGCTAATAATAGCTATGATATAATATTATTATGGACAATTATGAAATTCACTTGGAGGAATCAAGTGAATTTATGGCATAAACTTAATTGCATATCAAATTTAATGCAAATACAATCAATGAATATTAATTTTAGACATGTTGATCACCATAATTGGCACAATGATACTTGCATATGGATGGCCCAAATAGGGAGTACCTAGTACTATTAGAGGCCTACTGACATCCCAATTAGGGGTGTGTCATCATTTAAATTCCATATATTCTTCCCCATTTGTTGTATTTTGTCAGCTGTATGACAAAACATAATTGGGCTAGTTGAAAGGTGAATATACATCTCTGAGGTGCTATATAGATCCTAAAAACTTTTCTGATTACAAGAGTATTAGTGCATCCAATCAGGCTGATACAATTGTGATCAAGTTAGTTCAAGGAACAAATCAACTTTAGATTTTTTAATATCCACTGCCATAATCCATAGTGTATTGGCATGACTTTAATAAACTCATCTAATAGATGAGTATGTCCAGAAGATGCCCTAGAGGTATAAAATACCAGCGCCTGGACCTAAAATAAAATCATCATCTTACCACATAATAATATTTCATCTTATTTCATCTTATGTTAATTAAATCTTCATATTATGAAGTGTAGACAAGCGTCCTTGGGAGCTTGTAATTATTACCTGAGTCTGGAGAGATCCCAATTAGAGAGGGAAAAATACCAAGAATAGACCAAAAGACTCAAGTATTATTGTTTAGCTTTGTGAGCTTCAGAACGGTTAGGAATTACCGTAAGATACATAGCAATATATATAGGCCAAAACTCTTCCCAACTATCAAAGCAGGATTATATTTAATAATCGATTAAATCCTTATATACTTACAGAAAGCTGAATATTAATAGCACATGGATAACAAGAAGGTCTGCAGTTCCTTTTAAGGTTATGAATATGTTACAGACAATGACCAGGGAGATTCTTTGAGTCAAATTATAACTACCATAGCCACATCAATTTTTTTAAGAAAGTAATATATGTAGTCCATTAAAAACTAATGTAAGTGCCCTCAACCGGCTATAGAGGATGTACAAGGCTAATCCTTGATGTTCTATCTGACTAGAGCGGGAACAAGTAATGAGTTTGCCACTCAGTCTGGGATATTTTTGAGGGACTGGCTTTTTGTATGACCTATCGATGATTTTACTGCTTTTTCTTGGATCATGGGTGCCTTACTGTTGGGAGATATTATGTTGTTTGATGACACAGTTGCAGATAGAGGTTAGACCCAAATCATGTGCTAGAAGCTTATAGACTTATCTTATAAAGCACAGTGGGAACTCTTCCAGAATTTTATTCTAGGGCTTCTTGTAGCTCTATCCCTCCTAGGGAGGAGGTCTGGGCAGCCAAGACCTGAGAAAGGAGGACCGTGTCTGGAGAAAAAAAAAGAAGAAGTTACTTGGTTGGGTACAAATAACAGTATTTGTGGGAACATGACAGTAGAGAGCTTGGCATGATCATCTGTGCTGGTTTCAAAGAGAAATTTGACTTGGCATGTCCAGTAAAACATTTAAGTACCTTTTAAAAACTCATAATTATAAGAGAAGGTTGCAGAGATCACAATAGGTATGAGACTTCCCATTAAAAACTTCTGTAACTTCTAGTAGTACATTAGAGACTAGTGATCTCTCCTCACATTATTCTTATAATGTTCTTTTTGGATAAGGAACCACCAGTGGGTGAGCTCCAAGAACACTGTTACACTTTTCTAGTCATAAATCGCTCATACTTGCTCTGAAGATGTAGAATATAGCACTAATAGGAAAGAGGCTGTTCAATGCCATCATTATTTGTAGAAAATCGCATTCAAAGATTTTTATAGGGGTTTCACATGCCACAGAAGGGCCTGGACAATTAGCATGTCAGTGCACTGGAGCTGAGATGTGTCATTTTTAGTAGAATCTAATATGTCCTTATGTATTTTTTCATCTAGAGGACATTATCAGTCAACAGGTAAAGAGGTGTCATCAACTGAAGGTGGGGTAGGGAGGTCGTCTCAAGGAAGATGCCTTTACATTAGGCTATGAAGGTTTTTGTGAGAAGGTTAGGCAAAGATATGATTGCTTCCAGTTTTCATGGGGAGCATCATATATATCTTCATTAATAATTTCACAAGAATGTCACATCCTCTTTAAAAACTAATACTTATAGTCCTTTACGAAGAGTCCAATCTTTAGGGCATCCATCAGATCTTCAATATCTTTAAAATGCTTCTCATAGTTGGGATAGTGGATCGATATGTCTCAATATATAAAGTGTTGCAAGGGAACTTGAGGTCCACTTGGCATTATTGACTATGCGCTGAAAGATTAATGAGGTGTTTTTTACTCAAAGTAATTTATTATAAAGCTAAAGCTAAAGCAAACATCAATATCCATACAAACTTAAGCCACTTTAACCCTCCTTAATCTTACCTTAATTGAATGCTTTCACCAATTCAATGTTTGTGATAGTTTGAGATTTGGAATAGTCTAGATGATTGATTGTTCCGCGAGTAGGTGTAAGAATTATGGACTTTCATATCGTTTATAATCCACAATCAAATAATGGCTGCAAGGTGCCATCACTCATCTGTGTGAAGACTGGAAAGGGGTTGTAAATAAATCTAGAGATCTTATCCTCATTTCATATCTTGTCCAGACATGTGCTTCAAGCTTTAATTTTCCTCTATGTGAAAGGATATCAGTGACAATTCAACATTATCAGATTAAAAATCAGGCGGAACTATAAATTTTGACGCTGAATGGGTTGGAGCTAATTGGCTAACTAGAGTTTAATGTGTCTTTGTAAGGAGATAGAAAATAGTTAATGCTTTTTTAAGTTAGGAAGTGAAGTTTTTGTTTTTGAAATTTGATATTAGGGAAGCCTTGAGTGGAAGGGTGGCAATATGAGGAAGTCCCCGCTGAGACTTACATTCTCAGATTATAAGGAAATGAGGTCAAAGTTAAGAAGATGTTGACGTCGCCAACAATTCATATCACATGATTACTGGATAAAGCAAGTACCGCACATCTGAGATTATTATAAAAAAGAAGTTAAGGATATGAATTTAGATAGTACATCACAAAGCGTTGTAAGTCATGAGAGAAAAAGAGTTGCAAAATACTTGAGGAGCAAAGCCCAAGTAAAGATTCAAAGATTGCGCCAACATAAGATCCATAAAGTTGCCACCAGAGCTAGTATCCAAAAGAACTTTTATGGTAACCTTGTGTGATCCATAGTGAAATGTCATAGAAGATAAAAATTATGACCAATCTTGTTTGTTGGAAGCAATCTATGAGAGAAAGAATGGGATAAATCAAGTTTCATCTTGTCAGCGAGGTTTTTATTATATGGGTTGGGCGGCATGTCCTTATAAAGGGCGTCCACCAAGCTCCTTTTCTCTGGTGACAATGTGGGGTTGTTAAGGTCTGATTACAACCACCTCTTCAGGATGTGAAGCGAGAGGAGAGTTCTGCTTTGAGGCAAAAATGAATACTGGATGGGGATGAGAATTAAGAACATCTGATGGGGCTGAAACCGTGATACCAAGAGGTTTTAGTAAGAACTCCTGGTGGCCTACAAAATTGAAATAGACCACTTCACTGGAGCAAGGTTTGTAGGTGGAGGGTTGGCGATCAGAGGAGGTTCATTTGCTATATTAGAAGCATTGTGATCCTAACGTGATGTAGTTTCAAGTGATTGTATCATATGTAATGAATATTCTGAGGATGAAGGTAGAGGATTAAAGAAGTGAGGCTTGCTGTGACTGAATTTAGAGCGGCTTGAAGACAAAATAGTAATATCTTAGGAAATCTGAATGTTAAATCTAAAAGCAAGCACCCAACTTCCTCTTATGGAATGAGAACCAATTGTTAAGGCTCAGGATCACTTTTTATCCTTTTAGATAGTAGCTCGCTTCAGCTCCCTTGTTCAACTGCACAGGCTCCTTGTAGGTGCGTTGTTTAACTTGTTAATAATAAATTATATGGGGCAGTAATAATATGAGGATTACTAATCCAGCTGAGCTTCTCTTAGATAATATAGTAATTAAATCCAACGCCAACCTGGTGTTTGTCCTAATCTTTAATGTTATTCTGGAAACTTTGTAGAAACTTCTTCCCTCTTCTGTAGTCTTAACCTCGAATTTGGTTCAGAGGTTCTTCCCTTAACTTCTGTAGAACTTAACCTAGGATTAGGTTCTGTGGTTCTCCTTCCTTCTCATTGCGCAGAGTCTGCTGAGATCACAAAATATAGACAAAAGATCTTCTGTCCTTCAAGCTCTAATAGCGAGAGCAAATAGTCTAAATTATAAAAGTTTCTAATGGTAAATGTTTTATCTGAATTTTGATCTGATATTCTTTATTTAAAAAACAAGGGATTTTATAAAAAAGTTAGGCGCCCAACTCTTTGGTTAGCACTAAATTGGAAACGGCGGCCATTGCTGATAATTAACCATACAGGGTCACACAAAACGATAATTTTCCTTATAAGTTCTAGGTAAATTTCTCCCGCTGACTCTAAGTGTGACTCTTCTGAGTTGTAATGAAGACGTGTCACAACGTCTTCATCCAACTTTTATTACGTTACCCTTACTAGGTAACAAAATTCTTAGGTAATGAGACACCTGCCCATAAACAGCAGGTTGTAATCCCAAAAAAGTAAACCTGAAAGTTGCTTTACTACAGGCAGCATTACTCACCTAACAACTTATAAACCCCTTAGTTTATTGGCAACTAAACCCAATTGGCTCCTTACAAGCTAATTAAGGTATTGATAGTAAAATTGACAACCTAATCACTTGTTTTTTGTTGGGGATCACCCCCAATGAGGATAATCAATCTGGCTTATTGATCCAATGAATCAACCCCAGTGAATTACCTAAAAATTGTTCAGGATAATACTTTAAACAAAAGTTACTTGACATAATCAATAACTATACATCTGTTAGCGGATAAATCCCCTAATGTACAAGCAGATGTATTATAATTTAACTAAGCTGGGTTATGTGGGCATATTAAAGCCCTAATTCATCCCCTCACCTAACCAGATTATCCTGTGAAGATTTTCTGGGGTATACACTACTTCAATTCTGACTGAGTCATCCAGCATTAATTAAATTGGAGCTCTCTGGATCCATCTACTTTCTTTTCTTGATAAATATCTGGTTAGTCCTTCTTCTTAGCACGTTTCCATTCCTTGACCTCCTCGCTGTTGCCTCCACAGAGTGGTGTTCCCACAGCTCCATATCATGCCAGCCTAGTTTGGATGTTTTTGCTGATAAAAGGTCTGGAAAGCTTGTTTCCCCCAGATTAGGGCTAAATGATTTTTATTGTTTAAAAGATCTTCTCAGTAGGCTTCTTTTATTCTTTGTTCCCCTGTATTCCCCCATACTGGGCTCTCCATTCTTAATCAAAGCAGGTCTTTTCCTAAGGATTACTCCCAGGAAATCCAGTTTCAAATTGTCATGATTCTACTAATATGATTGGTTCTTCCAGTGCCTCAGGACTACTTGTTGTATTCTCAGTTTTAACCCAAGTTGGTTTTACCAATAACATAAGGGAACATCAGTAGATGCTTTTTTGATGATGACAATATAAAAATCGAAACTTAATATCTTTTTGCATTTATATATATATTCTTTATAATTTTATCTAATTAATTTCTTGTAATTTTTTCTGATGGTATTTTTTCACTGGGAATAAACCTATACTAAGGTTCATAGGTAAATCTTTTTGTTTCCACCATGCTTTTCAGCAGTTCATTTTTAAACTTAACTAGCTATTATGGTTCAGAAGACTATTTTTAAGACTTAACCTCTCATGGTTCAGCGGTCTCCTCCTGGAACTTGAACAACATCCATAATTGACAAACGGGATATTTCCACATCATGAACCATTTTGCAGGTGGGCCCAGGTAAGGGATCACAATCAGGCGAGTGCAGCAGTGGTAAGTACTTAGTTTATTGGCTTGATGAACAGTTGTTGCTGAACCCTTGGAAGGTTCTAAGGATGATACTGATGCTTAGGAGAATTTGTCTGTAAACTGGATAGGACATACAGAGAGTCGGCAGCATTTTCAAAATCAGAGGTAGTTCATTTTACATCCAAAATCCAGATTACCTTCACCTAAATTGAAATTAATGATTTTATTATTTTAGAATTA
This sequence comes from Massospora cicadina, assembly GCA_022478985.1. NCBI lineage: Eukaryota > Fungi > Entomophthoromycota > Entomophthoromycetes > Entomophthorales > Entomophthoraceae > Massospora > Massospora cicadina. Next base: position 66,502 of record JAKSZP010009270.1, read on the forward strand.
TTTTCTATTTTTGAGGTTTTTATTGTGTATATTAGAAGAGGAAGTTGTCCTAAACACCTTCATCTGGTCATATTTATGTTATGGAATAGGGGTCATAGGGGAATTTGTTTCCATGAAGTCTGTGGGTGATGGGCTTTCCATGGGCTTGTCTTAAGAATATTGGCCTCTGATATTCTCGTCTGGACCCATTCTAAACCATTCATTGGGTACTTCAGACATTACAGAAACTTTTCTGCATTTATTTTTGCTCTTCAAAGATGAATCAAAATCTGGCGTTTTTCATTTCATCCTTATCACAAACTTTTGGATTACTTTAAACTAAATCTTTCCAAGAGGCTTCTGGTTCACTAGGCTGAGGTTCTCCTCTATTCTCAATGTTTCCACTTTTGGTGTAATTCTTTTGGCAGCTCCTGGTTCATTGAGCTGCACTTTATCGTGCTCTCAAGATTCCCCCATTGTGGCGTATTCTGGTTGGAGACCTCTAGTTTGCTGTGCTTCCATTTCTCTTCGTCCTTAACATTCCCACTCTCAGTGGACTTCAAGTTAGCATCCTTTGATTTACTTGATCGCCTTTTCTACTGGGCCTTACCACCTTTGCTCTTGATTATGTTTAATTTGTCAGCATCTGATTCGTCAGAATGAAATTTTCAAGGGTCATTGCCCTCATGCCCTAAAAATTCATTACTTATATTAGACTTAATCTCTACTGTAGGGGATATTAAGGCTATGTGGCAGTCAGGCAGAGCCTTAACCATCACACCATACTTAACTTAATTTTTTATAAGTTCAGTGGTCCTTTGGGAACATTACAACATATTGCTCCCTAGATCCATTACCTGTGATATTTCATATGGACCCAGTTCACTATATGGCCATCCATGAGGTTCTTGTATGTATAGGCATCCATCGCCATATTGGTAATTACCTTAAACGGATGACCACAAAGCATCCATATTATTTCATTTTCCAAAACCATGGGTGTCGCAATAGGCTACACTATCCCCCACATGGTACTTCTGCATCAATGGTCAGATCTTGCCATCTTCTACTTTGCTATAATCATTTTCTTTAAAGAGGTTTCAAATGCTTACAAATGAAGTCAATCTTTGTGGTTGCCAGTTTGTTCAGGAACTTCTCAGTACTCATCCTTTAATACTGCTTCTATGGAAAAATACAAAATTGGTGGTAATACTGCCCTTCATCTGTATAGTATTTTCAACATGGTTTTCTTGTAACCATATGATAACTAATATTGTAGGCAAAGATAACTGAACTTAGATAATTTACAAAGGTGGAAGCTTTCCCTGCGACCAATTTTCTTAGCGTTAAGTCTAGCATTCCATTAACTTGTTCCATCATTCCATTTGTTTCTGGACAATATTTAACGAATATCACTCCTTGGATTCCCATCAATTTGTTTAGTCTCAGGATCACATAGGAGGTAAAAGTGGTGATATTGTCACTCAAAAACTTGCAGACATCTATGCTAGTACACAACTTAGTCCAGGATGAATCTTGACATGCTTGCAGCATCCACTTTGCACAAGGCTTTGGTTCTACTAATCTAGTCAGATGGTCTGTTACCACTATGATGTATTTCACTCCTCCTGTACTAATACTCAGAGCTCCCATCACATCTATTGACACAGTGTGCCACGAAAATCCAGGGCGTATTAGCTGGATTCATATTATAATCTTATGAGGCTTTTGGAGTTGGCATCCATGCACAGGACAGGTAGTCGGCAACATCATAGTTTATTATTTACAAGTAGTAGTACTGGCGAATATAGTTTATGGTTTTCCTTAGGCACTATGGCTGACAACTATATGTGTGATTTGATAATTTCCACTTGTTCTGATTGCTTTGGAAATAAAAACCACTTATCAACAATCATTTTCAATAATTGTCCATTCTTTATCATGGCGTTATATAATCACTTTCTTTAGTGCACCTTGATTTTCTCAGGGCTTGTTATTAATATTGCCTTCAATCATCCTATGTAAAAACTCATCCACTTGATGAGAGAAAATTGGAAAGCAGCCAATCTTGATAATCCTTCATCATTTTGATGTGCTGCTCCAACCTGGTGTATTATCTTAAAGTCATAGGCTTGTAATCTTAAAGCCCATTGGGACAATTGCCCTTCTTTTCCCTTTAGGTTGTGGAGCAATCGTAATGACAAGTGGTATGTTACCACTTTAAAGTGTGTTCCTTAGATAAACACTAAGAATTGCTTGCATGTTTAGGACACCGGGAGGCATTCACACTACAGCATGGTATGTTTTCTCTATGCTGATATTGAAATTCGGTAGAAATTATGATAAGCAGGTGCTATGAAGACTACAAAGTATTAGTCCCATGGATCTAGCGAAGATTGAAACAAGTGCAATGAAGCTATTAGTTCCGTTGCTATAATTGAAACAATCGGAAATACTGAATCCTGTATGAATAGACCAAAATTAAGCTAAGTGAGACAAAAGAAGAGGTACTTTATTTGTTAGAAATATGGGATATTATAGAGAAGATTTAGTTGTTATTCGTGAGGATTTTTGGGATGAACCTGAGGTAGGTCTTTCCTATTAGATTACCAATATTGCTGATCATACTTGTGACGGCCAGATCTGATAAGATTCTTATTGATGAGACTGACCTTCTAATATGATATTTTGCCTCATCAGATAGATTAGCATCATCCTCCAGAGAAAGTTGATAACTCTGAAGGGTTGATAGTTGATCTATCATATAATTGGATATCTCTGATGTAGATTTTGCAATCTCATTAGACCAAGATATCAAATCTCAAACTTGAGAATTCTGGTCATTGTAGTTGAATCCTCAACAATGCTCCCTCAAGATCCTGCCTAGGGAGCACATACTTGCAAAGAAATCTACCATGCACTCTATTGATAACAGTACCAGTATCAATAGCTGCAATGTAGTACTGAATACCCCAATAATAAATACAGTAAGGACCAGCACATAAAGTGTCAAGTTTGTGAATCCTTCCTCCTGGAATGTGGTGATAGAAGAGTACAAGAGCCTAACTTGATATTCCGGTAGCGTAGGTCTACTAGCGTTGGTACTTGTTCCCTCTTTTAAGGTGGTAGCAGCAAGGGAACTTGAAAATAAAGCTTGTACTCGGATGATTTCATCAGATAGTCTCCTCATAGCCAAATCAGTAGTTTGTAGGGTAGCCTCCTCAAGTATAGGGTGTACACTTGAGGGGAGAATAGGATCACGGCCATATAAAGCCTTAAAAGGAGACATTCCAATTATATGATGGTATCTAACCCAATAAGCTAACATTGCACTAGGAAAATAGAGTTTCCATCTACTAGGGTCATTGGAAGCCATCTTTCAAAGAATGGCTACAAGGGTACCATTTTCTCATCCAACAGCACCATAAGTAGAGGGATTGTATGGGGACATAAATGACTGAAGGTACTTATTAATTTAGTAAGCTCAGATACTATCTGATAAATGAAGTTGGTCCCATTATCTGATAACAGGACTTTCAGGCTACCATGCCTGATGAAAACTTGCTTAAAAAGAAAGGACGCAATAGCCTTAGATGTGACTGTGGCGACTGAGATATCTTCAATCCATGTAGTAAGATGGTCAATAGTTAATAGACTATATCGGTGTCCATAAGTGGCAGTAAGGAGAGGGCCCACCACATCGATACTCATAGTAGAGAAAGGTTCAGAAGGTCCAACAATTTTGAGTTGAAACATTGGATTTCCACCACATTGTTGTTGGCAAGTGAGACAATTCTTCAACATATCATGTACAGATTCCAGCATGAAATTCAGTAACAATGATTTTTCAACCATTGAAAGGTCTTAGCGACAGCTCCATGCCCTACAGTTTGATGAGCCTCCATAATAGTATTAGTCCTCTCAGAGGGCCGAATAAAGGACAACCATTTAGATCCCAACTTCTTGTATAATAAATTTTTTTAACCAGAGTATCTTCAGTTAAGGATTGTAGCTTCCATATAACATCTCTAGATTCCCAATACCAGAGCTCAGGTTTACCAATTAAGTCATAAACGTGATCCTCCTCAACAGAGAATAACGTTAGTATAGGCAATCAAGAAAGTCCATCAGCGTTTTGATGAATAGCTCCAGCGCGATGTTGAATTGTAAAGGCATAATTCTGGAGCTTTAACGCCCATCTAGCTAAGTTCTCATCAGGATTATTCATTTGTTGCAACCACTTCAAGGAAGCATGATACGTAATGATAGTGAAATTCTTGCCATAGAGGTAAGGGTGGAAATGCATGATGACAGACAAAACTACAAGGCATTCTCTCTTGGTAACGCTATAATTTCGTTCATCCTTAGAAAGGGTTTTGCTATAGTACGTGATGGGGTGATCAACCAGGTTGGCATCATGTTGATCCAGAATGGCTCCAATAGCAATATCACTGGCATTGGAAAACAAAATAAAAGGTTTGGAAAAATCAGGATGGGCTAAGATTAGTGCACTCAATAAGGCTTGGCGCAACAGATTGAAAGCTTGCTGCTGAGATTCTTCCCATACAAAAGGGACTTCCTTATGCAAGAAATAAACTAAAGGCTCCGCAATCTCTGCAAAATGGGGATGAATTGTTGGTAATAAACAACCATCCCTAAAAACACTTGGATATCGTGCAAGCTTTTAGGAACAGGTATGTCCAAAATAGCTTGTATCTTATTAGATAAGGGTAAAATCCCCTTGCAATTAACTTTATGCCCTAAAAATTACATCTCAGTCTTAAAAAAGCACACTTTAATGGTTTTATCTTAAGCGAAGCGTGACGCATTCAACCAAATACTTCCTTTAAATGAGCCAAATGCTCGTTAAAAATGTGAGAAAACACAGTAACATCGTCTAAGTATACCAAAACACAAGAAAGTTTCAAATCCCCAAACAAGCCATCCATTGCTCGTTGAAAAGTAGCAGGGGCATTACAAAGCCCCTGCGGCATATGAGTGGGCTCAAATAACCCCTCACTAGAGATTAAAGCACATTTTTGATGGTCTTCTGGAGCCAGGTCAATTTGCCAATAACCACTTGCAAGGTCCATAGCTGAGAAGTATTGTGACCCAGACAATAGTCTCAATGAATCATCAATGCGTGGTAGAGGATAAGAATCCTTTTGGGTAACAGCATTGAGTTGATGATAGTTCATAACAACTCTATGACCCCCATCCTTTTTCCAGATGAGTAGTAAAAGGAGAGGCTCATGGACTCTTATAAGGCGTTATTAAACCCGCATCAAGGAGTTGTTTCATATCCTCATGAGACCCGAGCCTCCTCAACTTTAGATTTGCGATATGGTCAAGCTTGAACAGGGGGAGTATCCCCGTTTTTCACCTGATGCTGAACATCTTTCATTAGCCCAAAATCCTAAGGACCTTTGGCGAATATATCCACATATTCTTCAATCAGAGCCTCAGCTTCATGCTGTTGTTCTGGAGTAAGTGAATCCCCAAACTTGACGTCAATTCTAGCAAAAATAGGGGATCTTCCAGCACAAATCCACATAAATCTCCACATCCTGAGATGGATAAAATTTCACTTACAGGAGTAGGATGCACATAGGCGATGGGGTTATTGTAATTCAATTGCATAGGTCAAGAAGTGAGATTAGCTAGTAGAACTAAAACAGTCTCATTGTAAGCGGGATCAAGGATACCAGTGCAGGTTAAAGCCTCCAGATGAGAGGGATTTTTTGTCACTGAAGATCTCTAATACATGATCAGCGGGGACAAATACTTGTATTCCTTTATCAACCGTGACTTGAGATTTTGGAGGAATGGTAATCAGATTTTTAGAATATAAAAGCATTCCTTCAGAGGCACAAGCTGATGGAGGCGAAAGTATAGTCCTTGGTCCCAAGATTTGGTACTCAAGACATGAAATAGAAGTGGGTATTCCAATAATCAAACACGTCGTTTGAGTTTGCATTTTCTATTGGGAACATCTTATAGAATTAAAAGTACTCAGTACCCAATTAAAGAAAGATAATTGTCCTTAAGACTGAAGATTGCATCAAAATCAATGTGAAATTTGGTTCCCAAGAGCAGGTCATAGCAGTTGTTGTCCAACGCTACTGAGAGGCCAACACAGCCAACTTCTCAAAGTACAATGGAAGAGAGGAATAAGATTCTTAGATCTAGTGTAAGAGGACCAGCAATTCCATAGCCTTGAGAATGGTTTAAGTCCGGCGCCAATTTGATTTTTTCATAAGCCTGGGTGAGATTATATTGATGGGCAATCCCATTTCAATGATGGCCAAAACTTTCACCTTATGCACAATGACTTCCACCTGGGTCACATCAGGGCCAAAATTTGGGATTGAAAACACCAAGGGATTAATTGATTTGAATTGATTTAGAAGAAGAAACAGAAGCATACGCAGAAATAGTATATTTGTTGGCTAATTCATCGGGGATATCAAGCTCACCAGGAGCAGATATCACATAACAGTCTTTAGAAAAGTTAAAAGGTTTTGATTGTGGCACAGGAGGTAGGTCAACACAGGGAGCCTCATGCCCTATGCTAACTCCTTTTTTTCGACTATTCCGCTTGTTTTTTTCCAACGTTGAGATTCCACATGACCCACGAGACCACAATAAGTTCACAGCTCCTTCTTCATTTTAGGTTTGGTTCCGAGGTGGCATTGCATGGGAAAAAGAATGAGGGTTATTAGTGGAGGTCAGGTGTACCACTCTATATTAGGAATTTCCATGAGCGCTTCTTTGATGCTGATATTGGATCTGAATTTTCGTTTAAGTGATTTTAAATGTAGTAGCAACTGAGTGCGAGAAGCGAATGTACTCATTACAACCTATATAGCATCATCTACCATAATCTGGTTGCAAGTAGCAAGAGTCTGGCCTCATAGTTAGAATTTTATAACTAAATCTTGGATGGACTCTTCTCGTTTGATTTGAATATTCATAAAAACTTGCTTTTTGTATCTAGGATTTGATCACTCCTGAATTCCTTAACAAGGGCGGTATTCACTTGAGCCCACATATTGCAAACCTTCAGGTGAGGGACATGATTTATTGAGCGAAATGGATTAGGCAAGAGGTAATATGCCATATTTTCTGTTGGTCTGTTGTCCCATCCATTGCACGCTCATAGACAAAGAGAAACGACTGGATGCTACCTTTCTCTGGCTCAAACTTATCCATATAGGTAGGTTTGAATGCAGTGGGTTCATTACTCAAAACATGTACACCCAATACCATGACTGGATTAGCTTTGGAGGGTTCGGATTCTGGGATATGAGCTTGAGTGGGAATTAGGTCAACTTGTTGCCTTACTTGATTGAGGTCCTCCTGTAAATTATGAACCCATTGAGCAAGATGATCATTCGCAGATTGTTGATTCAAGTTAAAAATTGTAGTAATTATCTCTTCCTGATTATTCACAAGTACTCCGCATCTAGCATATAGCTGTTCAAAGGAAGCGTTTAACCTTGCAAACTGGGTTTCTTGCATAGTTTGGGTAGCTTCACATAGACAATGAGCATTATCCACTTCATCCAATAAGTTGGTTAAAGAGTAATTAAGGTCAGTCAGAAGGCCTTCCAATGATAAGAAACACCCTTGTGCTATGGCTTGGATTTGGATTTCTAATGCCTGTACTTTTGATAATAGTAAAATTGAAGGTTCTGAATTGTGAATTGGAAGCGATGAGCCAGGGGGTCCTTGCAAACCATCTTAACCTGCTGGCCCAGGTGGGCCTTATTGACCCACAGGGCCTGGAGGATCACGTTCACCTGGAGATCCAGGGGTTACCAAATGAGAACTAGGTGGACCCAGCCCTGTTGGTCCTCCTGGACCACTGGGCCCACCTTTTCTGATATTATCCACAATTCGTACAAGTTGTTGGACTAGCCCGTCAAGCTCACCAAAGCGCTCCTCATGTTTGACCCACAATTGTCCCAGTTGTCTCGTAATCTCAAACTCAGGGGTGGTAATATGGTGGTGAATAGGGTTAGTGACATCACTAACCTGCTGAGATACTTCTTGGTCGATGTATCCCACAACTCCATTATTAATTCTCACTAACTAATTATGTAGATTGTTGATTCCTTTTATATTATCGAGTATGGATTCCCAATTATCCCGTCCAAAGTTAAAAGCTGTCTCATTAATGAGGATAACTGAGAATGAAATTGTTGCACCAGGGTAAACTGGCATTGGATCTCAAGATGATGCAACCCCAAAAACTAGAGTACATGATGAATAGCGAAATGTATGTAATTCCTGAGGTACTATTCAGTTCTAGCCAACCCAATTTTTGTAGGATGTAACACCACTCTGTTATACAAGCTCATCATATTATTAGCAACTTTAGATGCTCAGTCTCAATTAGGATGGGCACCAGGCTGGATAGCCCAACTTATCAAACCTTTGTCCATTTCTTATACATTTGCGGCTTGAATCTGATAATTGTTTTGGTCAGGGCCCTCAATGGCCAAGTTCATAGAAGCACAAAAATGTAGATTATTTGTAACAGCAGAAGTGATTTTTTTCCTGATGGATTGTACCCATTGGGTGATAATCATTGATTCCTCATAAGAGGGGCTTTCTTTGCTAGACATATTTATCATTTTGTAAGTATGTTTTCACCAGGTAGCCTCAGAAGCAAAACTTTGCAAGGAGCACCAGTATTGGAATTTATGTAGAAATACAATAAGCAGGTGCTATGAAGACTAAAAAATTATTAGTCCCATGGATCTAGCGAAGATTGAAACAAGTGCAATGAGGCTATTAGTTCCGTTGCTATAATTAAAACAATCGGAAATACTGAATCCTGTATGAATAGACCAAAATTAAGCTAAGTGAGACAAAAGAAGAGGTACTTTATTTGTTAGAAATATGGGATATTTAAAGGGGTAAATTTAGTAGTTATTCAGGATGATTTTTGGGATGCACCTGAGGTAAGATCTTTCCTATTAAATGACCATATTGCTGATCATAATTGTGATGGCCAGATCTGATAAGATTCTTATTGATGAGACTGACCTTCTTATATGATATTTTGCCTCATCAGATAGATTAGCATCATCCTCCAGAGAAAGTTGTTAACTCTGAAGGGTTGATCGTTGGTCTATCATATGATTGGATATCTCTGATGTAGATTTTGCAATCTCATTAGACCAAGATATCAAATCTCAATCTTGAGTAATTCTAGTCATTGTAGCTTAATCCCCAACAGCTGGTGATAGTGATCTGCTAACATAGGCCACCAGATTTTCTTCCTTATCTTCATCCACTTGATTAAAAATGTCACTGATTAATGTCTATGAAGCATCAATTTTGATGATGAATTCCCAATCATAATTCAGGTACTTTAAGACAGGATTAGTCATCAAATATTGGCTTTATCTGTCAAACAATTCTTAGGCTTCTTTGTTTCACATATATCCTTTTTTGAATCCTTCAATAAGTGCAATAATGTTTCCGTGATTTAAGCAAAAATCATATATGAATTGGTGATAGTAGCCAACCATCCCAAGAAATACTTGAATATCATGTACACTCTTTGGGATCAACATCTGTTTGATTGCCATAATCTTCTGCTGTCAGGGTTACAGCCCTCTCGGTTTTATCACAAATCCCAAGTATTCAAGCTCTTTCTTGAAGAAATCATATTATTTTGGCTTGATCTTCAAGTTTGCCGTTTCCAGGCGCTTGAACACTTCTTGTAAGTGCTCCAAATGTTCCTTGAAGGTCCAGTTGAATACGCTGATATCATACAGATATACTAAAATGCAGGATAGCTTCAAATAACTGAGGATAGAGTCCATTGCTCTCTGGAATGTCGTGGCAAGCTATATAATCTCTGGGGCATTCTGGTAGGCTGGTAAATTCCCTGTGCAGTAACTATTGTACATTTTACTGATCCTGCTTTGGCAAATCGATTTTCCAATATCCCAAAATTAAGTCAATGCCAAAAAGTATCTAGCTTTCCCTGGCGATTAAGCGCTTTATCAATCATTGGCATTGGGTAAGAAACCTTCTTAGTGATTTTTTTAATTGGCAATAATTGATCATTGCTCAATTTGATCTGTATTTCTTTTTACAATGAAGATCAGAATTACTTATGAATTCAATGACTGAACAAGGAGCCCATGCTCAACTAGCTTGCTGGTTTCTTCGCTGACCACAGCTTCAGCCGCTCTAGACCGTCAGATTAGTCTCATCCTTTTTGGCGGCTAAACCCCAGTGTCAACGTTGTGCATCACGTTATTCACACATCCCAAATTATGGTCATCTTGGGCGAATATCTCCCAATTTCACTCAAATAATTGGAGCACATCTTCCTATTGCTGTTCTGATAAATCAGCTAGCTGCTCTTGAAAGATTAAAACATTAATGACTTTGGCAGCTTCTACCCATAATCTTATTACAGTAACGTTCAAAAATAATTAATTTACTGATCTCTGCATTCAAGATTTTATATAGTAACGTGATGACTTGATTTTTCGCTATCAACATATGTTTCAATACAAGATTATCTAGTAGAATACTTATTTATCCACGTCATGGCTTAATTATTCCTGGCACTACCCATGGCTTGATTCTCAATTTTTTCAAGAGCTGTCAATTTCTATATAAATGCTCCAGGATTTCAAGTATTAACCCTATTTTAAAGATTATTTGGGTTCACAGTAGTATAGTATTTGTCATTTTCATTCTCAATGGTATCTCACAATTTTTAGGATCTCCTTTGGCATTTCCCTCCATCCTCATCAAACCAATTTTCACTTTATGGGAATGATACGGTCATTGTAAATCAATTTTACAAAATTATTCTTCATTGTCAGCGGAGGTTCTCCTCTCTATCTATATACCAAGGGCAGAATTTTTTTTAAAATTGTCAGGGTATTTTCCTCAAAATCACAATTGACAACATACTTTCATAAGAATTTCATCCCAATGAGTATGCATAATTTTGATTTTCCAACAATATGCCAGGATTGATACCACCAGTGATCTAAACTAGAACGAAAATGCACTGTATTCTCAACAAGATGTTGAAGTATCTGGTCTGGCGGTTCAATATTCTTTCTAGTGCTCTAGATCTGAAAAATCTTCATTCGCCTTACCAGCTTGGTAGAAACAATATAGAAGGGAGCACCAATGTTAATTATCACCCATACCCTTACATGATTAACTATAGTGTCCGCATATATACACTCAGATTCTTGTAACAAAGTGTTTTATTGAGTGAATCGTGGCGTTATTTGCCAAATCTAAAATATGGTTTAACTGCGTGTATAGGGCAGGAAAGGATTTTTCAATATCACTAACAAGGAGAAAAAGTTCACTCCATCAATTTTCTTCTTGAGTAGCTCTTCCATACTTTCAGTGGTTCTGATCTTTTCACCAACTGATGAGCATAAGGTGTGCAACTCTTTTCATTATTTTGGGGTCTATCCCCTTTGCCTTTGTTTGTTGATTGCATTTACATACAAATTTTCCGCTTGGTATAGCTTATCAGGTGTATATTTAATTATTAATAGATCATAAATATCCAGATAATTTCTTAATATATCATTGGGAACATGTTTAATTGCAGTGCTAGATTGTTCTGTATTTAGATTGCTGGTCATTTACTTAAATCTTGACAATTTTTCTTTTCTTTAGCCTGTATCAGAGTAACTTGCTCTAGTCTTCTTATCCCAACATTGAGCGACTATGTGCCCAAGTTTTCCACATTGATAGTAGCGGATTTGGGTTTTAGCCACTCATTTTGTTCCTTTGGCTTATTTCCCATTAAAATTAATTTTGCTGTTCCGATTAAACTCAAAAATGTCACTGTATCCTAAGTTGTAAAAAAAAGCATTTCATAAGTTCAATTAGGTGCTTTGAACGTTGATTCTATCATCATGATATACTCCATCATATGCAATGTGGAAGTCTAGTTTGAAAGTGTCAACAACAAAGTGCGGTAAAATTCTCTGTAGAGTTGAAACGCTGATTTCATTGCTTTGTGCGCAACAAAATTTGGTTAATACTTTTGCACCAGCCAGGATTTGCAACTCCTAGTAATATTAGCCAGCAAAAGCAGCCAATATTTTATCCTTTATAGACAGGACCCCTAAAACTTCTATTTACAGTTGGCCATAAGCTTAGGACTACTAAACTCAGCCTTAATTGCTTCTTTAGCGTCTCTTTATGTCCAATTATCACCATTGAGATGGGGCAACAACAGATTTTGGCACAAGGTGTCTAAGCAGTTCATCACAGTCACTTTTTTGCTGGTCGCATATCTGAACATTGTCACTTTAAAATAGTCAGAAAAAAGTCAGTTCATTTTTGTGGATTTAGGTAATTTTGACATACTACAACATTCTTCTGTTACTACTCTTGCAGGAGATTTCTGCTCATCAACCCACAAACAACAGATTTATTTTTGGAATTATCTCCAAAATTGCTTCAAAAGCTCATGGAATTTTCCTTGGGGTTTAAACATTCCCTACTAATTTTTGTGCATTTCGTTATCAGCTTCATTCACCTCTGACAGGGTGAAAGGACACTTGCGATAATTGAGTTCTTCTAAGTCTTTTAGCATTTAAACCACGCCTTCCTGAATCTGGCAGAAGCATTGTCTAATCCACTTCTCATATAGTTTTCCAAAATAGCATATACATGATTAATTTTATCTTCTTTTATTTAAATGAGGTGACCTTGAACTTTTCATCTCGTTGCAAACACTTTTGCAAACCATTCAATTAAAGACTAAATCTAGTTTGATAATCTCATAGAGGGGATTAGTCTGCGCCCATGTCTGGGAGCAGTTGGGCAAGCAAGGCAAGAGGAGCAGGCGGAAGGCCCGCGGCCTCTAACGTTTGAAAACGCCACGGAGAATCTGGCAGAATAGAAAAAAATCTAAAAAAACTGGCGGTCACAATTCCCCAGAGATACTCGCGTGGCAAGCACGATGCAACCAGTACATCAACACGCCACATTCCCAGCCACTTTCGTCGGTGGAATTTGGAGTCTGTGTGTATCTGGACATCCAAAAAATGGCCCTATGGGAAAAATTTTGTGAAGATGTACACAAAATTTTCCTGACCGCGGTGTACGTTGCACCTCACTCCATGTCACGTGGTTAGCTGGACCTAGGTTTCAAAAGCAAAATAGCAGCAGACGAGGCTGCAGCAGTGCACATAGTGGTCGACCTCCCCAAAGGGCAATGGGTCGTCAAAACTAAATGCACCAGATGGACAAAATCAAACCAAATTTTCCTCACGTGTGACTTTTTGCCCACTACGGTAAAACGTGACATTTTGGAGCAGAACCTGAAAGATGGTCTCGCCATATATGGCGAAATACAATTTTTTTGAAATGTAACGTTTCACACTGATGCCACACCTGTGCACTGGCAAAGCCATCACAGTTCTGACCCTAACCGAGGAGATCGCAAAGGACCTAACCCAGATCCTGCACTCCACATTTATTGATATCACAGGGCACACCACCCACCCATTCCGGGTAACTGTGGACAGCGCGCCCCCATTTGCACCCACTGTGACGCGTTCAGCCATAAGGCGCACGCATGCCCCATCAAAGAGGCGTCACATTCCAAGAGCACCCCTCGGCGGCCATGGCCAGTGGAGAGGCGCACTACGAACCAACCACAAGCACCAAGGAGGCTTTCCCGTGGGGAGCACAAGGCTGCTACCTATTGGTAAAGCCCATCTCCCCGCAGGAGTGGAAGAAGGCCAAGCAGGCCCATAGGACCGCAGCCAAGGAAGCGGCCAAGGCCACCACCACCATCCCACACTCACAATGCCAGGAGGACATGGAGACCTTCATGGTGGAAGCAACTTGGGAATCCATCACCCAATCAGATTAGGAGGCCTATGCCAAATGGGCCACTCAATCTGAGGATCTGATGGGAGATTTGATCTCACCCTATCGCTGCACCCAAGCCCTGGTTGAAACTGACTTGGGACCTATCCCAACCAAAAAATTTTTTTCCCCACTTGACGGTGCACCAAACTTATCCGCACCGCAAAAAATTCGTCTGACGTCGGGAAAACAAAAAGCAAAGGCCAAAGCCAACATGACTCTTTCCACAAAAATTAACAAAAACCCCAATAGCGTTGCTGCTAATACCCGTGCTGCTGTGAAAGCCTGTGGGGACCTGGAAGAGGCTGGTGGGCCCAGGGGCCCACCCCCTCGCACCTAAGGTGCGATGGGGGAAACCTTCACTCTAGGGATGCTGAATATTGCCGGACTCAAGGCCTCCCCATCCCGGACTAGGAAACTGAGTTTTTTACAAAACAATTTACCCGTGGATATCCTGGCCATCCAGGAGTCCCACTGTCCACGAGGTTCTGAGGAAGCTTGGAAAACAATGCTCCTACCATCCCTATCCTTTTGGTCAAAGCACTGTGGGGTGCTAATTTGGAAAAACAATATTTCAAATTTACATCTTCAGAAACATTCCTGAATGGCTGAGTGCTTGTTGTCACCTTCTCATGGGCCGATATTGCACACACAATCATCAACATTTACACCCCAAATGGTGCACATGAGCGTCAGGAATTTTTCTCATCGGTCAAATCCCTCCCACTACCCCCCAATTCTTTCCTAATTGGTGACATGAACTGTTTTGCTAACCTCACCAACGGACTGGTGGCCGCCCTCACCCCACACCCCACAGGGTCATGTAGAACTACGCGTTCTAAAATCCACCCTTGGTTTAATGGATGTGCTGCCGCGACATGCCCCACTGCTTGAAAACATGACACATCCTCACATCCACAACGGCCAATTAAGGTCCATGACCCACATCGACCTTATTCTAGCGCTGGCGAAATTCCAACCCCACATCTCCCACTCCAAAACAACGAAAATGGAATTCTCTGACCACCAACTGGTCTCGATAACATACCACTTACCTGTCACAGTTGCAAAGGCCCCACATTGGTACAAAATCCGCCCCCCAGAGCTCGCGTTGCCAGGATTTTCCACGTGGGTGGAAGAGGCAACTTTGGCAAAATCATTTGTTGCACCATTTTGTGCGGACCCCATTTCCACATGGGCAACTTTCAAAGAAGACACCATCCGCTACTATCGCCATCTCTCATCCAGACGCTCACAAGCCACATCAGCAGTTATATTGTGCACGCTGGCAGAATTGGCCCACTTGGAGTCCAACATTCCAGCCTCAGGATATAGCCCTGCATGGGGCCAGAAGTGGGCGGAGGCAGCCGCCCACCTCAACGCACTTGAAAGGCAACACAAACATTGGGTTTGTGTCCAATACAGGCCACACGCAACACTAAAGGTGGCAAGTGCACCGCATACTTCTAAAAATCTTTTTGCACCATGCCAGAGCGTGACCTGCACACAGGTGTGAAGATCGGATAATTCTATTGTGGACACACCAGCCGAAGTGGCAATTGAAATGCAAAGATATTACTCCAAGCTATACTGAGCCAAACCAATTCAGCCAGCCAAAATGGCGGAATTTCTCGACAGAGCTCATATCTGCACCATTTTCTGATACCCAGAAATAAGGAATTTAATTACTCTGAACAAATTATGGACTACCATTTGCGGTGCGCCAAACTGAAAATGCCCAGGCCCAGATAGCATTCCATATGATTTCTACAAAAAATATTTTAAATATATATCCCCATTGCTGCTGGCCTCACTCAATCAAAGCCTGTTGGAAATGCGCCTCCTACCAGGAGGACATGAGGCCTTTACGGTCACACTCTTCAAGAAAGGATAGGCTAGACTTAGCCAACTGGCGCCCCATTTCTCTAATAAACACAGACACCAAAATTTTAACAAAAATCATGGCTAACCGTTTAGGGACTGTAGCATCTGCCACCTTCTCCCCAGAACAATTCGGTTTCATCCCAGAAGGTCGATTTGGGATAACGTGCACTCTGTGGCTAATGTGTGTCAGTCCACAGCCTCTGGGGCACTTGTATTCTTGGACCAACAAAAGGCCTATGATAGAGTAAACTGGGAATACCTTAGGGCCTGCCTCAACAATTCTGCCTACCTCCCCGCTTCATTAACTGGGTGATGCTGCTCACGAAATCTGCAACAATGGCTGTGCGCAGCCCAGGTTTCCTAACAGAAATAGTCCGTCCTCAAAGGGGCCTGTGACAAGGGGACCCCCTGAGCCCACTCTTATACAACTTCAGCCTTGACCCACTACTGCGAAATGTGAATGCCCAACTCACTGGGGTCCATGTGCCAGGCCAAACCCCAGTCAAGATGATGGCATTTGCAGATGATTGCGTGGTAGGGGTGTCTAATAACAAAGATGCACGCGCACTTGAAGCCCTCATCCAGGAATATTCCCAGGTAAGCAACGCGGCACTGAATGCCTCCAAAACCGAAATCATCCTCCTTGGTCAGTTTCAGAACTGCTGGGCCCCAGCAAGTAGTTCCCAACCCAGCCCATCTGCTCGCCCACATCCACGCCTTACTAACTCAAAACACACCGCTATACTGGTGCTCCCCTTTGTGCCACGACCTACCATAGGACTGGTACGCCATCTGGGCGTGTGGTTGGAGGCAGGTGGATACGCGTCAGCAGTAATGGAGTGCCATATACCGGACAACGTGACGAAGTGAATCGCCTCTCTCAGAGCCCACCCTACTACCCTCACTGGCAGGGTTGTTCTTGCCAACTCTATGCTCCTATCCAAAGTCTGGTTTGGAGCCCACGCCATCCCCTTCTCCCCAAGCTTCTTCAAATCCCTGTATGCTTTGCTACAAGGTTGGCTTTAGTCAGGCCGCCCTCCACCAGTACGGCTAGAGGTCATGTTTGGTCCTCATCATCATGGTGGCATGGGCCTACTTGACTTCAAAGCCCATGCCGCCAAGATCCTGGGCACCTGGATTGCGGCCGTCACTGCTCCTACACTCCCATCCCAACACTGGTCCCGCGCGGCCTGCTCCAACTTCTCCCGAGCCTTGGGCCTCAACAATCCATCAAACCCCCACTCCCTGATGAAATACCTCGCATCACACACATCAGCCACAGGTCCTCACGGGACCAAAACCCACTACAAACGAATCCTACTCTCCATGTGAAGCGCAGAGTGGAGAATTTGTATTAGTGGACATACAACCAAAGAGGCCGCCCCTCTCCTCAGTTCACACAAGAGGTACAGGGGCTACCCATCCATGATGGCGTGATCTCCATTCGACCCCAAGTCCTATCCAGGGTGGACTACCTGGACATGATGGACATCCCTTATTCCACTGAGACCCAAAAGACTATCTGGAAATATGCACACCATCCTCTGTTGCAGCCTCAAATCCGATCCCATGTGTGGCGCTGCCTGAGGCGGGTGTATCGTACAGCTGAGCGCTCTAATGCTTTACACTCATCCTGTGTCGTGTGTGGCCAGTATGGAACGCTGTTTCACCGCCTGGAGAAGTGCCCCACCTCTAAAGTAATATGGCGCGAAGTCCAACGTCTGCTAGGCCAGGATCAAACGCATCCCTTCAGTCTGTCAAGAGATATGTTTGCTTCATCAATGGCCTCCCCCTCCCACCCTCCCTCCGTGCTCTGGTGGTTGCAATCGCCATGTGGACTATCCACACGATTGTCTTGGATGCCATCGCTGGATCCATCCCCACCCTCCCTGAAGCTGTCCACAGATTCCAGTCGCATTTGGTGGATCACTTTCAAGCGTGGATGTTTGGATATCTCCTACCGCGTCGCTGACAGCTGGTCTCCTCCTGGTTCCCAGTCTGGTTCATCAAATCAGACCCCTTCCTCCACACGTGCTCAATAGTGGCTACGTCCCCTACACACGTTCCCTCCCCCTTCCCATAAGTGGCGTTCCCGCTGGCAACAAGAGATAGCATCGCTTCTCTGGGGTGCCTCCCCTGGTACTAAGTTTTGTCTCGTCTGAGTCATATTTGGGAGTGTCCGTCCCATGGTCGGCCTTCCCCGCAATAAATTTAAATATAAATGAGGTGACCTTGAGGGTGGTTAGCCTGACAGGTAAAACTGCTTCCACCCTAGTGCAGGTTTTGTGTTTGATCCTATGTACTGGTAAAAAATTCTCAGTGTGGTATATTTGTCCCAAGGTCGACCCACCTCACATATCTTGAATGAGGTGACCTTCCCATAAAAACATTATTAACCTTTCTGACTTATTAATTTCCTACATGGCTTTTAACACTTGCTCCTCCAAATTAGTAAATTGGCTTGTGACACTAAGTTCAGCACATTCTTTCTAATGGTTTCCAATTCTGTCAGAGAAGCCTAAGTTCGTTCTTGTATGACATTGTGCAGATAAATTCTTCTGTTTATTTGCCTGAAAACTCAACTACCCCAGTAAGGAGTACAAATGCAAACTTAAAATCTGGTTGCTACTCAACTACCCCTTGTAATGAGCATAAAATGTAAACTTTTGGAGCTAGGTTGCTCGCTGTAGCTCTTAAGTCTAAAGCTCATGTTCTGATGTGTGCGTTGAAATATATTATTGTATATTAATTAACTGGTGTATCGAATGGGAATCACAAGTCCCATCTGCCAGTGACACAACTATTAATTGGAGAGCTGCCTCCATCTAGAAAGGGCATATGTTTATATGACCTTCTTTAAAATTTATTTCCCATTGGTTTTCCTAAACAGCTGATTTATGAAAGTAACCAGTCCAACCACCTTCTACCACTGATGGAGCGCACAGAACACCACATATCATCTTAACCACTGTGCCTCTGGATAAAAACCTAGGTTTGATCTGGCCTCTTCTAACTCTGATTCTAGAGAGCTTGGTCCATTAAATTACTCCAGATTCATAGAAGCTCTGGCACCTGGTTTGCGCTACAGGCTGAGGTGTGGATTCAGTCAGTTCTTTGTACCAATCAGTTACACCAGGGGATATCAGATACATTGCTGAAATGGGAGCGAAGCTCCAGAAGGTTGGGCAGTCCCTTGAGAGCAGCACTCAGGACCAGCGCGGAATTTAAAATATTAAATTTGATAATAATACAAATTAAACTCATACTTTATTTTGGTGTCAACATAGCAAGAATTCTAATATAAGGATTATCCCATCAATCAACCTTGAAATAATGGAAACAAAAAATTGACAATAAACTTAAATTACTATTTTTATAACAAAGTGAAATTCTTAGTGATTGAAAAATTCCTCCAGAGTTTTTGCTAGCCTCTTACGCCCCAAATTGAAAAACTAACCATATAAAAAACATTCACGTTGACTGAACCAATTGGATCATGTTGTTATGAAAATCATATTGCCTCAAGGTATGTTCATATAGTTTTTTAATTATAAAACACTGCTATGAACCATTTACCACAATATCCACCACTAAGAGAAAAGTTGGGGAAGGACAAATTAGGCTACAGAACTCAAAATCCAAACAAATTTGAATAAAAATTTTTGGCTTTTGGGAAGGGACTTTGGAAAGGTATGGGCATTACAAGGGTCTCAGATAAATTGATGATCCCCTTGGGGGTCCCTGTTGGGAGTTGCCTCAACTGCAAGGGTCATCACGCCAAATCCACCCTTTAACCCAGATGTTAACTTTTTGGTGGATTTGACTGATTCTTTTTGAACGGTTTGCAAAGGGTAAATCTACTGAGCAACAGATGAGAAATATGAGGGTCTCCGGCCCCTGATAAATAATATCAATAAAGACTTTATAAGGAGCTATCAAATCGATGATAAAACTTTACTTAATATTTAAAATAACAGCCAATTCCGTTACTTCCCTACTACTTATTCTTTCTTTGCGTAATAACTACCTCCTTTCACTCTTACGCTCAAATCTTAATTCTTAGTATTCTTGGCGGATTCAACATGCTCTGCTTAGTAAACTCTCAATTCACTAATATCTTGGGTTTCATTTGCACATTGAGACTTTGGCGGAATTCTATAGATTCGCCAAATCATAGTTTCTTTTATTTAATTCACTTTTCATCAACATAATTAATCACTCAATCTCAAGGCTCACCTCAACTCCCAAATATGATCTTCTGGTTAGGTTACTTATTATCCAGTCATATCAACGTCGTGAAATTACCCCCTTGACTGGATGATAAGCTCTTATTGCTTGTATGCCTAAAGGAACTTTGAGAATACTTATTTGATAATCTGACCAACCTCAGGTTCCTTAATAATGTATGCATTGACAAAGGTATTCTCAATTTTCTCAAATGGTCCAATCCATATGCCGGTAAGCTTTTTTCTTCTTCCAACCTTATTGGTCATGAAATAGGACAATTTCCCCTACCCTGAACTGGGGAAGGCTGCTGAGTCTACATTGGGCAGCCACCTGATAATGAATCCTTATGGCTAGACTAGTGGAATATGCTTTAATTTGGAGTTTAATCAGCATGTCTGTTAAGGCAGACAAATATCATTGGGGCTCAACTCCACCGGTATCTTCACACAGGAATAAAGCAATACCAGAAAAAGCTGGATGTTTTCCTTAAAGTAGTTGAAAAGGCTCTTGCTAGTTGATGAGTGGTAACTAATATTGTATGTGAAGACAGCGGTGGATAAGAGGGTACTCCATTATGAAGGACAATCCTTTACAAGCTTACAGAGAATATTGAGCAAGGTTCCATTGACCTGTTCCACCATTCCATTAGATTCAGGGTGGTAGGGTGTAGTCAATACCCCACAGATTGCCATTAGTTCGTTCAGCTTTGGAAGGATGTGAAACATGAAATCAGTCCCATTGTCCATAAGGATAACTTGCGGACAACCATGTCAATGTATGACACACTCCAGGATAAACCTTGCAGTGGTGACAGCCCCTAAATCGTCTATCGCCCTTGCTTCCACCCATCTTGTCAACTGTTCAATTTCTAATATTATTTCTTGGAGCGGTTTGCGCCAGTCAGCAGAGGCCCCACCACATTCAGAGAAGCTGTATGCCATGCAAAATGAGGCTTAACCAGCTGGTAGGTGGTCTTCCTGTGGAATGGTTTCTCCACTTGGCACTGGTGGCAACAAGCAACCGTTTAGAGCACATCATAGTGCATACTTTCCAAATAGTACTGGGGTTACAAAAACTCCAGCGTCTTCTGAAACCCTCCATGCCTACCGCTCTATGAACATCCATGATAACTGCAGGTCTAGCGGAAGGTCTTTGGAAACTCAGCATCAATTCACCAATCTACTTATCTAGGTCCCCATTGCGCAAAAAGGTATCCTGTAGCAGCCCATCCAGCACTTTAATCACCTTTGACGGCTCATCATAATATTTGCCCACAATCAATTTATCATACATGATGTCTGCCAAATCTGACATAATAGCAACCATCAGTAATCATGAGAGACATTCCGCGTTCTGGTGTTTCACCACAAGTAAGTGTACAAATTTGAAGATATACACTTAGGGATTCAAGACCCATCGCACAAGCCATCCTTCAGGTTCACGAAGATTCTGCAGCCAACGCATGGATGCATGATCCGTTACCACTTTGAATTGATCCCTGTGAAGGTATACCCATAACTGTTTATAAAAGCGTATATTACCGCTAAGAAATCCCACTTGGTTACAGTTAAGTTCGTTCAGGACCTGTTAAGCTTCAACTACAATACGCCATGGGATGTTCCACACCGTCAGCATCCTTTTAAAATAAGATGGCCCCTACAGTGGAAAGGGAAGCATCTGTTTGTATAATAAATTCCTACTCGAAATTAAGATATTGCAAAATGGGCACACTAGCCAAACGGTTGTAGAACATTGAAAGCATTGTGAAATTGTTCCATTCTGTCAAAGGTTGCACTTTTTTGAATAGCTCAAAGAGCAGAGCCCCAATACAGATGAAGTTAGGAATGAACCGCCAGTAGTAACTGATCATCCCCAAAAACACATGAGTATTGCGCTTATTAACCAGATGAGTCATCTTGAATATAGCTTTCACCTTTTCTGGCTGAGGACTAAGCCTTTGGAGTCTACCACAAACCCGAGGTATTCCAACTGCTCCTTAAAAAATGCACTTTTGGGGCTTAATTTTTGATGTTAGCTTCAGGAGTCTGCAGAACACCTGCTCCAAGTGATTGAGATGATCCATGAACATCCTTGATAACACATTGATATCACCAAGGTAAACTAACGTAAGACAGCTTCAGGTCACCAAAATGAGTGTCCATAGCCCGCTGGAATGTAGTGGGGGCGTTGCACAAACCCTGTGGCATACATGTAGGCTAAATCTAACCTTTCTGAGGTAATTGTTATGAGTTTCTCTTGTTCTGCCGCTGGCAACTCAATTCGTCAGTACCCTGATATCAAGTCCATAGTGGAGAAATATTTGGCATCGCCTAGTCAATATAAAGCACCATTGAAACATGGAAGCGGGTACAAGTCTTTTTTTGTAATGCTATTAAGCTTCCAGTAGTCAATTAACACTCAGTTGATGTCATCTTTCTTTTTGACATTTTGCACTGGGGACGCCCAGTGATTCTTGGACGGCTCTAACATTCCATGTTCAACCAAGTTATCTATCTCAGTGGATAAAACTTCTTCCTCCAACTTGGAACGACAAATAGGCCATGACCAGATAGGAGGGTGATCCCCTGTGTCCAACCAATGTACAATCCTGCATACACATCCCATGTTATGATTGTCAGATACGAAAATGCTTTTGTATTTCTCAAACAAATCCATCACCTTGTCCTTCTGGTCCTTCAACAGACCAGTTAGAGCCTCACATGAAAACACAGTCATTGTGACGGATGATGGTTTTAAAGGTAGCCTGGGATCTTCCCATGAACTAAAGTAATGTAGCTGGTGGACTTCATCAATTGGAATCAGATGCAGAAAACCACCACTTGATGCCGCTGAAATATTATAGCCTCATTATGCAGGTTTACTATTAACATCTTCACTTCCCCTGCCCTGGTAACAGGAGTCCTGGAGCCACATGGGGTTTGAGTCACAATTGCTTCTAGGGCCATAATCTCATTGTGTAAGCTTTCCAGGATATCTATTTCAGGCTCCATCCCTATAATTACCTGATGCCCAGAAGGTATGCTAAAAGCACTTGCTGCTCGCTGCAGAATATTATTGTACTCATAAATCTTGGTATGGGGCACTTGGGTCCACCGCTTTATCTGCCAATATCATACAGGAATCACCCCATCACAATATGCAAGGTTAATTTGACTTGAGCAAATTGGGTCTTCCAGGATTCTGCTGGAAGTAAAATAGATGGGAATCTGTTGTCCTAGGATACTGTTGGTTTCAACCGCCATATTGATCATGGCCCCAAAGTGCTGCATAAATGCAGCACTAATCAACATGTCATAGTTATTATTAGGCAACACCACCACTGGAGCGGATGCACAAACTGACGTGAACCTCAAAGGTAACGCGCTGTATGTGCCCTC
This sequence comes from Massospora cicadina, assembly GCA_022478985.1. Lineage (NCBI taxonomy): Eukaryota > Fungi > Entomophthoromycota > Entomophthoromycetes > Entomophthorales > Entomophthoraceae > Massospora > Massospora cicadina. The sequence continues at coordinate 89,883 of JAKSZP010009270.1, forward strand.
CAACACAGTGCTCTGTACCCCCGTGGTCCCAAACACTACTCTGTGATCCACATCTGGATTCATCGGAAACTTAGATACAAGCTTGGTGAAAATTATATTGATGGGAGCGCCAGTATCAATAATCGCCCAGATTTTGGTATTTTACACAAATATGTCACAGTATGTACATTCCAAATAAGAAGTACCTTGGGTGTCCAATACTTAAACATCCAAGGGCTTGTGGTTATTCAAGAAAAGTGAGTATACCAGCACTGACAAGAGGATACTTCTGAGCAATTTTCTCTACTATAAATGCCACTTATTCCCCCTCTAGAGCTGTAACATATGTTGAAGTTTCACCATTGACTGTACCATTTCAATAAAGGACTTGCCAGGTGTATGGCTTTTGCACATCTTGGTAAACTTCATGTGCACGTTATTGGTGTCTCTCCCTCTTCTTGAGGCCAATATTAAGTGGAAATTTGATATAATAAATTGTCAAGGTGAGTATTGGGTATGACATAAAGCAAGTCTTGAGAATCATTAGGGACATATAGCTTTATATCAGTGGAAGTAAAGTATCTGTCTCTACTCAGATCAACTTTTTCACTGTTCGTTTGGGGCAACTTAAACTGCTTTGACATTCAGTTTGCCTGGACGGCTAGATGTGTAATGTACTCGTTGGCCGCACAAGAAACAAGTACTGATAAAAGGCACCTGTCTCTTCAACACTAATAGATCTTTTTTGAAATTGATAGCTGTAGTTCATCTGAGGATGAACTGGTTGATAAAAATGGGGGCGAAAATGACTTGCCAAAGCGTTAAGGGGTCAAGTATTTTACAATGAATTATATCCAAGTTGTGTTGCTCCAATACTGATGGGGATTTGGTAGCGGTTGCAGAGGCTTTCCATTCTACATTGGGAGCACTAAAAGTGATGGATAGATAGCGTAGATGACTGAAAATTTTCAATAGCTCTTCTTCTTCTTGAAGAATGTAAGACAAAGCATTATACAGTTCACATTATAACTTAACAGCCACCATCATCGCTACGCCCACCTCCTCATTAGTTAGGATATTTGCTTCCATCAACACATGAGCCTCCACCAAAACCGCTCCAAAACCCAACAAAAGACTCATTTTTTGAAACTGATTTGTCAGAAACTATGCCTTGCGTTGAGCAACCCTCACCTTGCCTCCAAAAAGACAGATCACGGTCTCCTTCACCTTGGGATAAGTTAGAGTAATATTCGCAAGGTAAATGTGACCTGGCCAGCGCTTGCAAAGTCCAAAGTGGATAAATAACAGTTTGGCTTCCATAGATTGAAATCCCCTTCTATGGCAAATTCAAACTGCTTCAAAAACTCATGTATGTTTCCATCAAAGTTAAATGGAGTCAGCTTGTGACTGCAGATCTCCTCCTCCCTAACAACCTTATTTAATTTACACTCTGAACAGTATAGCTTCTCAGTAGTGCTGCCCAAGAGGTTGGCAAGTTGGTTGGTTTGGTCACCCACCAGGTGTAGTTGGTGAAAGGCCTTGGCAAGCTGCTCAAATATACTTTTATTTTCTTGGAAAAGAATTTTTTGAGCCTGGAGTAGTGTAAACAAGGCAAGCTTCAGTTCTGCGTATTGAGATAATTTAATAAACTGGGGTAGTACCTCATCAAGACAAACTAGTATACCATTGATTTAGAAATATAAAGTTTCTTGAGTGTTGATCAATGGGCCCCCTGCAGTAGGCACCATTGTTAACTTTTTAGCATATTTTACTGATTCCACCAAATGGGTTGCACAGGGTAAACCCACTGAGCAACAGAAGAGCAATATGAGGATTGCTGGCCCTTGATAAATTATATTAAAGCTTTATAAAGAAGCTATTGCCCTGATGATACCACTTTAATAAATATTAAAAAGAATGACCGCTTCTGTTACTTCCTAATTACTTCTTCTTTCTTTGTACAAAATCTTCCCCCCTCTCACTCTTTTGCTCAACTCTTAAACTTCATTATTCCTTGGCAGATTCAACATGCTTCACTTAGTAAACTCTCCATATGCTAAGATCTTGGGTTTCATTTGAACATTGAGACTTTAGTGGAGTTCCATAAATTTGCCAAACTATTATTTCTTGTATCAGTTTTAATTTTCATTGACATAATTAATCTCTCAGTCTCAAGGCTCACCTCAACCCCCAAATATGATCCGCTGTTATAGGTGACTTATTTCCAGTCATATCAACTTTACAACACCAAATTGCTTTTCTTTCCCATAATAATAACATCAGTTACTAAGATTCGATTCAAACAAAAATTCTTGATAATCACACAGGTGAGATGAGCGAATTTAACAAAACCCAACTAAACTGAGTGGAAGTCATATCTGGCAATGGCCAAAACGGTGCACATAAGGGCAAAAAACGCCCTGGAGGGGGATTAGGAGCCAACGATGCCAAAAAGCCTCAAACCCAAACACCACCCAGGTTTGTGGAGTTCACCACAAAACAAAACCAATATATGGAAATACAGTATGCACAGCCCCTATCAAAAGTGGAACATGGGCTCCGCCTTTTCTTAGGGTTAGATTCACCAACTCTGTGGGAAAAGGTAGGTGAGGTAAAGCCTCCCTCTTTCCCCTAGCAGTGTACATTACCACCCACACCATCCACTGTGGCTGGATCAATATGGGTTTTGAAACTGAAGAAGATGTAGACGCCATGGCAAAAGTCTGTATCAAGATTGCCTTCCCAAGGGAAAACAAATTGTGTGCACCGCGCGCACCAGAAGGAACAAAGCAAATACTTTGTTCATCTCGTTTGACTCATTCCCCACCAACCTCCCCCGTAAACTAATTGAGGAGGAACTCTGAATTGTCCTTCAGAGCTATGGAGAAATCAAACAACTAGAATTTCAGCGATTCCACCTGATGCTGAATATGAGCATAGGAAAGGCAATTGCTGTGATCAACCCGGTCCCTGACATGGCTGCAGACCTGACCAAAATCTCATGCACCGCGGTGTTTCACCTCCCAGATGGGGGAGTGTCAAAACCTTTCCGCATCACACCAGAATGCGCACCGCTCAACTGCAACCATTGCACTGCAATGGGGCATAAGGAACATGTGTGCCCCATGAAGGAGGGCATCTTGGCCCCAGACTTTTGTGATGACACTATGGATGAAGATAAAGAGACCTACAGAAAAATGGTTGATGACAACCACACTTTCCTCTGGGGAGAGGACGGGCACTACGTCCTCATAGACCCAGTATCACCCAAATTATGCAAACAGGTACGGAAGGCCTGCAAGTGGGCAGCAGTCAAGGCCACATCACTTGCGACCTCCTCCATTGACCTGGACCAAATCCAGATGGACAGAGAGGAAATCGGCTAAACCAGCCAATCAGAACAGAATGCCCAAGCTGAAGGACCCATGGAGGATATTAACTGAGCCAAACAGTCAGATCAGACAACCCACGCTGAAAATTTTCTCAATAATCTGACAGAAGCACCACGTGATCTCAATTAAAGAAACTTACCTAGACAATTCCACCTCACTATGGGCGAGACAACAGGGCCCAGAAAATCAAAATTAAACCCCAAAACATCAGAAACAAATCAGCGCACCAATATGAGTCTCACAAAATAATGTGCAGAAAAGCTTAATACAATCCCTAAATTCAACAAAACCTGCACAAAATCATCACAAGGTAAGGAGCTGGAAAAAAGCCTCATAGTGGACTTGCCTACTCACACGGATCAAGTCTAAGGCTATGAGTGGGGGACTAGGGCTGGAAGGCCCACCCAACTGCTCCTGAGGCGCCAATGGCACCTCAGTATCAATAGGGATACTAAACATTACAGGAGCCAGGGCTCAGGCGTCCCAAGCCAAGATGCTGGACTTCCTGCGCAAACCGCCCAGTAGACATCTTAGCCATATAAGAAACCCACTGTCTACAGGGGGAAGAGGGATCCTGGGCGGCCAGGGTCTCACCTTCCCAGTCAATATGGACATCCCACTGTGGGGTGGTCATCTGAAATAACAAAAAAATTAAAAATCGTTGACTCCTACTCATATCTGCACAGCTGTGTCCTAGCCACAATGATTGCAAACCAAGGGGCCACAATCTTGATAGCCTGTATCTATGCACTGCGCACCGCAACTAAGAGGAAACAATTTCTTGAAGCCATCCAAATGCTCAACCTCCCACCAGAAACCATCCTGATAGGCGATTTTAACTGCTGGTACAATCCCACCATGGACTGATGGCCCAACCCCAGAGGATACCCACTGGGAAACATCAAGTTCCACGCAATGAAGGCATCCCTTGGCCTGTATGACACCCTTACCCACTGGTCTCCACTCTTCCCCCACATGACCCGCCTCAGCATACGCAAAGGAACGCTCATCTTAATGAGCCGTATTGACCACATCCTCACACCAAAATCCTGACACTCGTTTATTTCTAAATTCGCTACTAAAAGGATCAATTTCTTCAGCCACCGCCTAGTTTTGGTGCAGCTCATGCCAACCTGCACTCAAACGCACATGTCATCCTGGAGGAAGCTATAGCTGAAGAATATAAAATTACCTGAAATTTCTGACTGGCTTGAACATGAAGTCACGAACCCAGACTTGCAACCCCATTCACATTGGATCCCATCAAAACTTGGGAAGAATTCTAATCCAGCTAATAAACAAAACTCGCCATCTTTCATTGCACAAGTACACCACACATACAGCCATGATCAGGCGCACCTTGGTGGAACTAGACCACCTAGAACTCAACACCCTGAATTTTGGCTACAGCCCCAACTGGGGGCGCAAATGGGTTGAAATCTCCGCCTGCCTAAACGCCCTCATATATGAACACCAACACAAAATTAAGGTATTGCGGAAAATTAAGTATATAAAAGAAGGCAAAACCTTTTCAGCATATTTCTTCCACCAATACCACTCCTGAGGCAACATTCCCCAGTACGCACAGGTCCGCAAAGCCAATGGCACTGAGGCAACTGACCCAAAGGAGGTCAAGGCGGAAATACACTGCTATTACACCGAACTTTATTGTGACACCCCATCTTACCCCCAAAAATAAAAAAATTTACACACTGACAAAACACAGAGTGCAACGCCGGACTATAATCTCCTAAACCTGATAACACAGGAGGAGCTCTGGAACACAGTCCATGGTGCACCGCATAGGAAATGCCCAGGCCCTGATGGGATACCCTACTAATTTTATAAAACATATTTTAAACAAATCTCCCCCTCCTCTTAGCTTCAATGAACCAGTGCCTGCTGGAGACATGTCTCCTGCCTGGAGGCCAGGACTCCATGTCATTACACTGTTTAAAAAGGGCGACTAACTGGACCTGGCCAACTGGTGCCCGATTGCACTATCAAACACTGACACAAAACTACTTACAAAAATTCTAACTACCAGATTAGGCACATTAGCTTCTAAAGCCCTATCACCCAATCAATTTGGTTTCACACCATGGCGCTTCATCTGGTCTAATATACACACTGTCGCCAATATATGCCAGTACAAAGCAACTTGGAGTTTTGGTATTCCATAACCAGGAGAAGGCATATGACCGCGTTAGCTGGCCATACTTGAAGGAATGCCTAAGCGCCTTCAATCTCCCACCCAGGTTTATTAACTGGACAATGCTTTCTCACAGAATCCATCTCTATGGCTGTGTGTGGCCCTGGCTTCCTAACCAACAATATCACACCACTCAGAGGGCTCAAACAAGGGGATCCCCCCATCCCACCGCTCTACAACTTCAGCTTTGATCCACTCCTCCACGTTGCCAACTCACGCCTCATGGGCATAACTGCACAAGGCCAGCCCCCAGTCAAGATACAAGCCTTTGTGGATGACTGCGTGACAGGTATAGCTAACAGTGTTGATGCCTGACAGTTGGAATGCACCCTATAGTAATACTCCATTGTGAGTAATGCATCGCTCAATAAACGGAAAACAGAAATAATCCTCCTAGGAAAGTACATCAGTAACTGGACCACAACACCCAAATCCCACAACCACCCAAGATGGAAAATCTCACTCATCCTACCCTTTGCATTACCCACCACCACCCCTGTCCGCCACCTTAGGATATGTCTGGAAACAGGGGGTATGCCAATGATATGATTGAGAATAACCTATTACAACGGGTATCCAACTGCATCGCCTCACTCAAGGGAAGTCCCCGGGGCTGATAGGGCGAGTTGCAGTTGCCAACTCGCTCATCCTCACGATTCTGTGATTCCCTGAGCATGCAATCCACTTTACACACATTCATAACGTCAATCCGCGCGATCATCCAAGGCTGGCTATGGCCTGGATCCCATCCACCAGTGTGGGTGGAAATGCTATTAAGACCACGCTCCAGTGGAGGCATGGGCTTAATAGACTTTGAGAGCCATGCCAACCGCATTCTGGGCACCTGGATAGAAGAAGTGCTAGCCCTGGACCTCCCACAACAGCACTGGTCCAGAGCAGCGAGGATCAACTTCGCGCAGGCGCTCAAAATACCTAACTCACACAACCACCCAGGCTGCTAACATACCTCGCTAACTTCCCCAACGCAATGGGCCTGAACAGAACCCCCCCACACTTTAAACGCCTCCTCCAAGCCATCCGCCGCATGGGATGGACCATCGCTAACACTGGCACTGTGCAGGGAAGGGTATGACCCAGAGCCAAATTCATGATAAGAAATCCAGAAGACCACCCCCATAAAGACATACTTGCTATGACCCCAACCATCGCTAGAATTGACTACCTAGACACTTTGGACATCCCCTATGACCTAACCACACAGAAGGCAATATGGAGGCTGACGCACCATCCACTTCTCCAGCCGAGGTAAGAGCCAACACCTGGCGTTGCCTGAGAAGGACCTATAGAAAGGCGGACCGCACCTATTCCCTCCATGCAACCTGCGCAGTATGTGGAGGGGAGGGCTCCCAACACCACCGCTTAGAAACCTGCCCCCCATCCAGAGCCATATGGCGGGAAGTTGCGCGCCTGCTTAAGATCCAAGACGACCAGGAATTCTCTATCTCAAGGAGCCTCCTCGCGCTCAAGCTCAAGTCCCCAATTCTGTCTACCATCCACTCCCTAATGATACCCATCGCAATGTGGACAATCTAAACCATTGCCTTGGATGCATTCAAGGGCATAGTCCCAACCATCCATGGGGTAATCAATAGGTTCCACGTCCACTTACTGGAGCACTTCAAAGCTTGGCTTTATGGATACATGAAGCCAGGGCAATAGAGGCTCATAAAGTCATGTTTCCCACTCTGGTTCCTCCAAATGGAACCTTAATTCACACCTGCTCCATAGCAGGCGAAACCCCCTCAGAGTAGTGCACCTTTCCCCCTATACCTGGAGATTCCGGCTGGCAACAGGGTTAACCTGTATACCATGGGGTGCCCAATCCTCTCTAATCCTCGCTATTCTTCACTCTCTCCCCTTTTCTACACATGCATTGGTACTGCCTGTCCCCTGTTCGGCTTGCTTCAGCTACATAAATAAAACTTTACAACACCAGTTATTAGGAGCCACAAACCCAAAACCTTTGACAATGATTTTGGTGTTACTTAAGATGTCAATTGGACTCAACTAGTAGGCTTCTAAGAGGTAGCAGCCTGCTAAGAAAAATTGACCTTGGAATAATGTAATGAATGGGAATTACAAGTCTAATCCGCCACTGTCACAACTCTGAATTGGATAGTTGCCTCCATCAAAAAAGGATTTTATCTGTATACAAACTTCTCCAAAAATTTAGTATACTCATTGGTTTAACCCAAGAAGCTAAGAAATGGTGGTAACCAGTCCAACTACCCTCTACCACTGATGAAATTCACCAAACACTACCTCTCATCCTTGCCACCAGGCCTCTGGATCAAAACCATGAGCCGATCTGGCCTCTACTAACTTTGGATTCTAAAGGGCTTAGTCCACTAGATTACTCAGATTTATAAAGGCTCTGGCACCTAGTTCGCGCTACAGGACGAGGTGTGTTTTCAGTACAGTACTTTGTACCACTCATTTATACCATGGAATATCAGATACATGGCCGAAGTGGGAGTGAAGCTCCAGAAGATTGGGGCGGTGCCTCAAGAGCAGCACTCAAGGACCAGCGCTTAATTTAAAATATAAAACTTGTAAATAAGTCAAATTAAAACTTGCATTTTTTTAAGAGCGTAAAGATTCTAAGGTGAGTATTGTTGTATCAATACCACCTTAGATAAGGAAACAAAATGATAGTAAGCTTAACTTAACATTTTATATCAAGTTTTAATGACAAGCGATTGGAAAATTTCTCCAGAGTGTTTGCCAGTCTCAAACGCCTCAAGTTAAAAAACCAACCACGCAAAAAACATCTAGATTGAATGAACCATTCAGATTAACATGATTATATATTTTGTAATGCCTGAGCTAACATTCTTATATTTCTGATAAAAACATTATGCAACAAACCGTTTCATCACAAACTAAGCTGATAATAGTATGAAGACTATTATCTTAGTTGAGATTTTCTAATATCTTAAGTATTGTCCTCAACTCAAGACTGATCTAAAGCTCTTCATTCTATTCCTAGAATGTACTCTGATAAGCTCTACAGACAACAAGGGAAATCTAATCCCTTTAACTCTTCCTCTAGAGTTGGCATCGTCTGATCTAAAGGAACCCTTCCTTTCCTCTCTTCATGCAGGAGTTGCTCAGAACTTAACAAGCAATATTTATCCAAAGGATATCTGATCCTTAACTCTAATCCCAAAGTATAAACACAAAAAAATGTATTGAAGTTTTATTATTAAAGTATCTTTCTATCTGCTTTGTTTATTTAAAATCAAGGGAAGCTAAGGGGATTTTGCGCTCAATTCTTCTATTGGAGCCTCACTTGGAAACGTCAGGTGTTGCCAATAACTTAGCCTTCTAAAGTCGCACCCCATGAGTATCTTCTTCATCCATCAAGTCAGATTAGCTGCTGACTAGAAATGTGACCCCTTCTGGTTGAATAAACAAATGTGTTCACATATTTACATTTAACCTCAGAAGATTCCCTTATTAGGCTAGCAACCTGCTTAGTTAATGGGAATTTGCACCCATTATCAACAGGTCGCGTTATTTAAAAAGTTAACCTGAAATTTGCTACCAGAAGCATTGTCAACGCTTCAGCAACTAATTATAAATCCCTGATTCATTCAGTGACAAACTCTGATCAACTAATATAAATAAATTACCAATAATTAAATAGAATTTTATCATATAGTAAATTCATTGTTGAGGTTGTCCCCAACAAAACACTAGTAGTATGGTGGAATGAAAACCCATTGTATTAGCTAATATTTATTTAAAGTTTCACCAAAAAATAGTTATCATCAAAAACAATAACTTCCATATCCACTAAAGGGTCGAGTCTTCAGTGGTCAAGTAGGTATATTTTGATCTAATGAAGCTGGGCAATATGGTCACACTAAAATTTCAACGCTTGGTTAAGCTTTTACTAAAGTAGGCTATATAGTGGTCAACTTTATTGGAATTTAGTCATTGTAGGATAGCTCCAACTATGACAAGGCTAGAATCCATTAACAAAAAGAAGGGCTTATCAAAATTAGGGATAACAGAATTGGGGCATTCATTAAGCCAAACCAAAAGCGTTAAAAGAAACAGCCATTGAAATATCATTAGTAAATGACCAGCCTTTAGGAATTCTTTCAAACCCTATAAGCTTAATAAGTGAGATATCTTACGCATGGTGTCAACTTTATCAGGTAATAGTGATATAACCTCGCATTAAACCTTATGGCCATGAAACTCCATCTCACCTGAAAGAAACTGCAACTTGGCTGGCTTTAACATGATAGATGTGGCTCTCATTTGATAAAAACTTTTCAAAGGTGCTTTAGGCACTTTATTGAATGTTAAGAAAATACTGTGACAATGTACAGGCAGAGCAATATGCAGGACATCTTCAGATCTTGGAGCATAACATCCATGGTTACTGGAAGATTGCAGGGGCATTGACCAACCTCAGGGCAGCCAGTAGTTTCTAACTGGCTTTTGCTAGAAATGAGAGCACAGTTCTCATTGTCTTGAGCCAAAATTAATCTTTTAGTATCCACTAACAAGATCCATAGCTAAGAAGAACTGAGATACTGCTATGTGGCGGAGAGAATTTTAGATTTGAGGCAATGGGTAGCTTTCTTTTAACTTAATAGCAGCAATTTTTGCTATATATTACAACGCGATGGCTGCCACCATACTTGTAGATCAGTAGCAAGGGGGAATCCAAAGACTCTGAGAGTACTTTAGGAGTCCAGCGTCAAGCAATAATTCAGTTCATGAATTACAAGCCTCTTTGATCTTGGATCTATGATATGGTAAGACCCAGTTTTTCTGGGAATTTCCAGTATGAACTCTATGTGAAACCCCTTTCATAAGCTAAAAATACCAGGCCCTTTGGAAAAGATATCAGCGTACTGCTTAATTAGTGACTTGCCATTTACCGTTGATCACTAGTTAAGGTGTCACCAAACTTTAAATCTACTTGACCAATAATTAAGCCCCACCAAGTCCTATATTGACTAATGATCCACAGGCGGAGATAGAGTTAACATGTGCTTATAGGTAAGGTACAAAGATTTGTGATTGGGGTGTTCTGAGTAATTGTTAAGGACTGATCATTTAGTCTTGACATTAGTACAGCCATAGCCCTATTATGTAGGATCAAGTATGCTAGGAAGTCCAAGGGTTTCATATCAATGGATAAATTCTTCATAAATAACAAAAGTTGTGCATGGGTACGGTTTCTTAGATTCCTGTTTCCGCCAAGATTTGAGTTTGGGGATATAATCGTCTTATTAATGGGAAATAGATATTCATTATGAAGCATCCACCACAGGAAAAGGAAGCGTAACCTTAGGGCACATTACTTGATATTTTAATCTCTTCAGGGACTTGGGATGTTTTAGCATGCAGGTCCATATTTTCTTCTACCCTTATCCTTAGGCGAATTTTTGACAATAAGTGGAACGCAGTATTTTAAGCTGGAGAAACATGTCCTTGAAGCTAATTTGAATATCAAAATTGACCAAGAACTGAGTCACAATAAGCAGGTCATAGGTATTATTGAGTAAGACTATAGCTGGGGCCAACAATATTAAAGACCTAAACCATATTGGCAAGGACAATTAAGCTTAAAGGGATCAAGTTCTGGAAGGACCAACAGTCCCATACTCTAGAGAATGATCCCAATGAGGAGTGATCTTGATTTTTTTTAACGGGTTGAAATGAAATTAACAGGGGAGCAAGTGTCAATAATGGCCATGACAATTACCTTGTGTACTACTACCTTCACTTGAGTGCTTTTGATCCAAAATGTGGTATAAAATATATGAAAATTAAAAGGGATAAGAAGAAGGATAACCTTTATTTCCAGTAAGATTGTCAAAGACATTGAAGGCTATGAGAGCAGACATGATGAAACATTTAAGAGGAGAATCATGAGCAGATAGTTGAGGCGCAGGTTAATCAGGATAAAGAACCTCACGCTCTAGGTTAATGCCTCTTTTTACGCTTCATCTGCTTGCTTCTTCCACATTGGCTACCTGGTGGCTATAATAGCTGAAGTAAGGACAGGAATCCCACTTGGATTTAAATTTGTACTTTTGATGTAAAGCATTATTATGAGGTCTCAATCCCTTGGTCAAAAAGGTATGGCAATTTATACTCATGTATTCCCATAATGGCTCCCTGATATTTTGATCATTTTTAACAGCTTCTTAATGGCTGTGAAATGGAGCGCAAGATTAAATGAGAGGAGAAAGTGGACACCAAAGCGACAATCACTTCATCTAAAGCGACTTGGACACAAGAGAATAGGGCCTGTGCCTCAAAGTAGAAATAGATAGTGCGTTTTATATAATATTCTCATTTTTTCTGTTTTATACACATGAACGCCTGCAAGTAGTTGGAAGTTTTTAAATCGCTCTTAAACTCCTTGATGAGAGCATATTTAAGTTGCTTCCATGAGGTGCATTCTTTAAAGTATGACATCTGATCTTGCAAGCACTACTGTCAAGGCAGACTTGGATGTGTAGCATCTTCTGCCAGTCTGTGGCTAAATCAATAGCACCCTTGTAGATGAAAAATAAAGATATGATGCTTTCCATGCTAGTACACTTTCTACTTAAATGTGGGCTTAAAAGATTTGATTGCTCAGAAAGGCCATGTATTGCGAGGGCTGAAGTTCTGCCAATTCTAAAGATTAGTATCAAATGTATATGATATTTGATATTGTTTAGTCTGCTTCTGGAAGGTGTGGCGGTAATCTTATACATTACAGCTAAGTTCTCCACTTGATCAGTACTGACTTTAGAGCGGTGATGTTGTTGAAGTCGTTGATTCTCACCAGCTTGCCTGACGATTTGTTTCAAAGTCACTTGATGCTGCGCTTAAAAACTCTGATCTGCAAGGTAAGGCTTTGTCCTTGCCCTCATTATTGGCTTAACTATCCTGCTGTTGAGCATCTGTAAACATTTTCCTTGTTTTATGAACATATTCAAAGTGTGCATTGAATAGATTGTTGATTGATATAATAAATAAGTGAATATTATAATAGTATGAAGACTATTATCCTAGTTGATCTCTTTTTATTTATTTGGGGAAGGTCGACCAGGGGACAAGCACTTCCAATATAGTAAGAAAACTAATGAAATTCTACAGTTAAAGACACCCCAGAGGGTTTAAGGCCCCTCTTGTTGTCTCCAGGATCACCAAGATTAGGACGGTAGGGAAAGGGAGTTGTGCTGGCTTATTCTTTGATGCAGCATGTGTGAAGGAAAGGATCAACTTTTAGGAACCATATGGGGAACCATGTTTTAATTGTCCTTCTGTTACGGGGGTCATATGCACAAACAGCCATGCTTGGAAATGTTCTAATATATGGCTGTGGAAGCGATGAATGGCTTCTTGAATTGTTGGCGCTGCTCCTGTGAACGATTACAGTACCATTGTATGTATCGTTCATTGTGCTATAGCTACTATTAGCGCCCTGAGAGATGGGTGGATAGGAGAGTCCATGTTTATTGTGAATATGTTCCTTGTTAGGCTGAATGGATGTCCGTTTTCTTGGCGGAAAAGGCGCATGGCCTATTTCCATACCGCCACTGATGTTGGTCATTGTTCTAGACGGTGGGCTAGGCTTCCATACTGACCACATATTGCACATGAGGTGTGATTGGCGTTTGACCATTCAGCTGTTTGGTATACTCTCCTCATGCACCTCCATACATGTGCTCTTATCCTGGGTTGGAGTAGAGGGTGATGTGTGTATCTCCATACTATTCTTTGGGTCTCCAGGTTGTAGGGTATGTCCATATGGTCCAGGTAATCTATCCTGGCTATGGTATTTAGGATTTTGCTTATTACATTGTCTGTGACTATTTGATCATTGATCTCCTGTCTGTGATTTAGCCTTGGGCGTCCTTGGTGACTGGTTTGGTCGTTTATGTGAATCCGCCATGTCGCTCTTCTCATGGCTAGGAATAATCATTTGAAATGTGCAGGAGTGCCGTGTGGTCCTGCAGCTGTGGGATGGGATGCCAGATATTTGATTAATGTGTTCAGGTGATTTGGGTTCCTTAATTGTAGTGCACGTGTGAAGTTATATCTTGCTGTTCTAGCCAGTGTATATCTAAAAGATCTGGGCTAGTCACCTGAGCTATCCAGGATCCCAGTATATGGGTTGCTTGCTCTACGTAATTAGTAAGTCCCATACCTCCATTCCTTCTAGAGCCAAATAGGGTTTTGAGGCGTACAGGGGGTTATGGTTGGACCATAGCCATCCTTGTAATAGGGCGTGGACTGTGTTGAAGAAATATGGTGAGAAAGCAATTGCATGGGCCGTGAATCATATGATTGATAGAATCATAGAGTTGGCTACCATGACCCTTCCTGTTAGACCTGTTTGGTGTCCATGTAAGGATGCAATGAGTTTTGTTATTTTGTATATAAGTTGATTTTCCATCATAGAGTTGGCGTAACCTCCTGCTTCCAACCATACTCCCAAGTGACAAACAGGGCCAACTGTTGGCTTGGTGATGAATGGAAGTTTCAGTGAGGTCATTGCTAAGTTTTGCCTCCTATGTCTGGTCAGGAGTCTGGATGTTGTACTAGCTTGTTGGCCCTGTGTAGATGGCATCCACTGGGTCTGATATTTCCCAAGGAGTATAATTTCCGTTTTCTCAGTGTTAAGTGATGCGTTACTTATGGCTAAATAGTCTTGTATTATCTTCTCAATTCTGCAAGCGTCCTGATTGTTGGATATGCCCACCACACAATCATCAGCGAAGGCCATCATTTTGAGTGGTGGTTGGCCCTTGACGTTGATTCCTTTGAGAAGTGTGTTTGTATTTCAGATTAGGGGGTCCAGGCTAAAGTTGTAATGTAGAGGGCTTAAGGGGTCTCCTTGTTTTAGTATTCTCTGTGGGATAACTGGGTTGGTTAAGAAGCCTTCTCCCCACACAGCCATGGTTGTAGACTCTGTAAACAACATTATCCAGTTTATAAATCTATTTGGAAGCTTGAATTTTTGAAGGCAGGCCATAAGATAGGTCCAGCTCACCCTGTCATATGCCTTTTGTTGGTCTAAAAAGACAAGTGCTCCAGAGGTTTTGGACTGGCAGACATTTGCAACAGTGTGGATGTTATACCATATGGATCTTCTTGGGAAAAATCCATATTGTGATGGGGATATCGCATCGTTGCAATTTCTCCTAGTCGTTTAGCCATAATTTTTGTGAAATTTTTTTTATCTGTGTTGGTTAGGGAAATTCAGCGCCAGTTGGATAGGTCTAATCTGTCTCCTTTCTTGAATAATGTGACCGTTTATGCTTCTTTGCCTCCAGTTAGGAGGCATGTTTCCATAATACACTTGTTCATTGAAGCTAGAAGAATGTTAGAGATGTTAGTAAAATATTTTATATAAAATTCTTAGGAATCCCATCAGGTCCGGGGCATTTTCCTCTTGGTGCACCGCATACTACTTCCCATAATTCCTCGCACAATATTAAGTTAATTAAATTGTTATTTTAAACCATGGTGTCAATATATGCGCTTCTAAGGAATTTTTCGATTTTTTCTAATTTGATCAGCTTGGATTTATACAATTTCATATAAAACCTGTGCACTTCAGTCACAACTTCTTCGAGTGTTTCTGCTATGGATTTTATCCAGTTGATAGACCGTGTACAAGCTTTCATATTTTTCCTGGCATGGATTTGGTGGAAAAAGTAGCTCAAGCAAGTTTCTCCATCTCTTATGTTTTTGCCTTTATATTAGACTCAAACTTGGTTTTGTGTTCATGAATCAGGGTGTCAAGCTGAACAGAAATTCCGCCCATTTGTGACCCCATCTGTGGCTGTATCCCATTCTTGGTACATTGTTTTCTAGATGGTCAATTTCAGCCAATATGTGTTTGATAATAACTGAAACTGCCCGTGTCTTCTAGACGATGTATGTTTAATTTGTTGGGTTGTTGATTTTTTGAAGTTTCCCCAGGTGGTTATTGGGTCCAAGCAAAAAGGTGTTTGAAATTACTATTTGAGGATATTTCCTCCATCCAGGATTGAAATTCCGAGTCAGCTAAACTTTCTGGGCGTATTCTG
The DNA here is from genome assembly GCA_022478985.1 of Massospora cicadina. Classification (NCBI taxonomy): domain Eukaryota; kingdom Fungi; phylum Entomophthoromycota; class Entomophthoromycetes; order Entomophthorales; family Entomophthoraceae; genus Massospora; species Massospora cicadina. Next base: position 105,548 of record JAKSZP010009270.1, read on the forward strand.
CACCATCTGGGTGCTTGGGTACTTGGTTCCTCTAGTTTGTAAGACACTGAAGCAAGCCGATGGTTGGGGAATTCAATTTTTCAATTTTAAATTTTGAAATTGGTGATGGAAAATTATTGGTGTGAGTATTAGGTCTATCCTCGACATAGAGACAAGTGTACTATTGTGTACATGTGGGCATGTCATGTTTTGTAGCAGGTTTTGCCTTTTTGGCAGTGAATCATATAGTCCCAGGGTGGCCTTTAGTACTCAGAGTTCCACTTGCCCTTGTGGTATCTCCGTTGTGTATGGCCATTGGTCCATCTCTAGGTTAATCCAGCAGTTCATGTCTCCCATGACAAAAGTGTTTGCTGGTAGATTTAGCTGTGTTAGGGCTGTGAGAAATTCTCTTTGGTTATGTGCACTGTTCAAGGGCGTACACACTGGCTATTGTGTGCACTTCATTGAGCCATGAGAATGTTATGGTGAGTATGCAGCCATTCAGGAACAAATTTTATTAATAAGCCTATAGTTCTAGTTTGCGCATACTATCACCCACATTGGAGCAACCAGAATGATAATGTTGGGAGGAGCATTTTTTCCCATGCCTCCTCCTTTCCCTGTGGACAGTGGGTTTCCTGCACCTCCAGGATATCCATAGTTGGGTTTTGTAGGAGACTTAACTTCTTGGCCTGGGACATTAAGGCCTTGAGTCCCGCTATGTTCAGTGTCCCTATCTCTACTGAGATGCCCAATGCGCCTCAGGAGCGGTTAGCAGGGCCTCCCAGCCCTACTCCCTCACTCACATTGTTCTCTACTGCACCTCTGCTGCGGAGAGCATAGCCATGAGTAGGAGTTGGGGTGTATTCTGCCCCTTTCATCACCGCTGTTTTTGCTCCTCTCTTGGCTTTATTTGTTTCAGAATGTTATTGCAGTGCACTTGTGGATTTTTATTGGCCACATTATTTTCTTGCGCATTCCATTGTTGATTTTCCTTCCTGATTGGGTTAATTTCCACAATTTCTGGGGGTGCACTGAACCCCAATTTTGCTGCATTCATTTCTGAAACAGGTTCCGCTGAATTCAAATTGGTCAGATTGGGTGTATGGTTTTCTGAAGGATATAATTGGTTCATGGACTCAAATTCCTCTATGTCTTCCTGGATCTGCTCTGGTGATATGGTGGATTCCACCAAGGCCTTTACCTTGACCGCGGCCAGCTTGCAAGCTTGTTTGGCCATTTTTTGTTCTTTAGTGGGAAATAGGGTCAATTATCTTATATTGCCCGTATTCTCCCCAGTTGAAGGCTTGTGTAGTATCCATGATTTTGGCATACTCTGAGTCATCTTCGCCCATTTCATCCTCAAAGAATTCCTTTTCTCTCAGGCCTTGTTTATGGAGCAAGCAAGAATCTTGTGCCTAAAGGCCTGGCAGTGGTTGCAAATGGGGGGTGCGCTTTCCACTGTTGCATGGAACAGCTGGTTTTTTCCCCCATCGATTGTGAAGGATGTGATGTGGGGGATTTTTGTAATACACAGTGCATTCAAAAAGTTCTGGGACTAACGTTTTAAAGACACAACTTTACAAATAAATAAACTTTCTTTTATCATGATTTAACATACAACCTTTCCCTCTCTATACATTTTTATATTTTTAATTTAATTTATTGCGGGGAAGGCTGACCATGGGATGGACACTTCTGAATATGACTCAGAAGAGACAAACTTAGTACCAGGGGAGGCACCCCAGAGAAGCGATGCTATCTCTTGTTGCCAGCGGGAACGCCACTTATGGGGAGGGAGAGGGAACGTGTGAAGGGGCCGTAGCCACTATTGAGCACGTGTTAAGAATGGGTCTGATTTGATGAACCAGACTGGGAACCAGGAGGAGACCAGCTATTGGCGACGCGGTGGGAGGTATCCAAACATCCACACTTGAAAGTGGTCCACCAAATGAGACCAGAATCTGTGGACAGTTTCTGGGAGGGTGGGGGTGGAGCCTGGTATGGCATTTAAGACAATTGTGTGGATGGTCCACATGGCGATTGCAACCACCAGGCATGGAGGGAGGGTGGAAGGGAGGAGGCCATTGATAGAGCAAACATATCTCTTGACAGACTGAAGGGATGCGTTTGATCCTGGCCCAGCAGACGTTGAACTTCGCGCCATATCACTTTAGAGGTGGGGCACTTCTCCAGGCGGTGGAACAGCGTTCCATACTGGCCACACATGACACAGGATGAGTGTAAAGCTTTAGAGCGCTCAGCTGTATGATACACCCACCTCAGGCAGCGCCACACATGGGAGTGGACTTGAGGCTGCAACAAGGGATGGTGTACATATTTACAGATAGTTTTTTGGGTTTCAATGGAGTAGGGGATGTCCATCATTTCCAGGTAGTCCACCCTGGATAGGACATGGGGCCGAATGGGGATCACACCATCATGGATGGGTAGCCCTGTACCTCTTGTGTGAACTGAGGAGAGGGGCGGCCTCTTTGGGTTGTATGTCTGCTAATATGAATTCTCCACTCTGCGCGCCGCATGGAGAGTAGGATTCGTTTGTAGTGGGTTTTTGTCCCGTGAGGACCTGTGGCCGATGTGTGTGATGCGAGGTATTTCATCAGGGAGTGGGGGTTCGATGGATTGTTGAGGCCTAAGGCGCGGGAGAAGTTGGAGCAGGCTGCGCAGGACCAGTGTTGGGAGGGGAGTGTAGGGGCGGTGACGGCCGCGATCCAGGTGCCCAGGATCTTGGCAGCATGGGCTTTGAAGTCAAGCAGGCCCATGCCACCATGATGATGAGGGCCAAACATGACCTCTAGCCGCACTGGTGGAGGGTGGCCTGACCAAAGCCATTCTTGCAGCAAGGCATACAAGGATTTGAAGAAGCTTGGGGAGAAGGGGATGGCGTGGGCTCCAAACCAGACTTTGGATAGGAGCATAGAGTTGGCTAAAAAAACCCTGCCAGTAAGGGAAGTAGGGTAGGTTCTGAGAGAGGCGATTCGCTTTGTCACGCTGTCCAGAATACGGCACTCCATTACTGCTGACGCGTATCTGCCTGCCTCCATCCACACGCCCAGATGGCGTACCAGTCCTATGGTAGGACGTGGCATGAAGGGGAACACCAGTGGCTCGATGTGTGTTGAGTTAGTAGGGCGTGGACGTGGGCGAGCAGATGGGCTGGGTTGGGAACTAATTGCTGTGGTCCAGCAGTTCTGAAACTGACCAAGGAGGATAATTTCAATTTTGGAGGCGTTCAGTGCCACGTTGTTTACCCAGGAATATTCCTGGATGAGAGCTTCAAGCGCGCGTGCACCTTGATTATTAGACACCCCAACCACACAATTATCTGCGAACGCCAATATCTTGACTGGGGCTTGGCCTGGCACATGGACCCCAGTGAGTTGGGCATTCACATTTCGCAGTAGTGGGTCAAGGCTGAAGTTGTATAAGAGTGGGCTGAGGGGGTCCCCTTGTCGCAAGCCCCTTTGAGGGCAAACTACTTCCATTAGGAAGCCAGGGCCATGCACTGCCATTGTTGCAGATTCTATGAGCAGCATCACCCAGTTGATGAAGTGAGGGGGTAGGCGGAATTGATGGAGGCAGACCCTAAGGTATTCCCAGTTTACTCTATCATAGGCCTTTTGTTGGTCCAAGAATACAAGTGCCCCAGAGGCTGTGGACTGACATACATTAGCCACAGAGTGCACCTTATCCCAAATCGACCTTCTGGGGATGAAACCAAATTGTTCTGGGGAGATGGTGGCAGATGCTACAGTCCCTAATTGGTTAGCCATAATTTTTGTTAAAATTTTAGTGTCTGTGTTTGTTAGAGAAATGGGGTGCCAGTTGGCTAAGTCTAGCTTATCCTCTTTCTTGAAGAGTATGACAGTAAAGGCCTCATATCCTCCTGGTAGGAGACGCATTTCCAACAGGCTTTGGTTAAGTGAGGCGAGCAGCAATGGGGATATATATTTGAAATATTTTTTGTAGAACTCATATGGAATGCCATCTGGGCCTGAGCATTTTCGGTTTGCCACACCGCGAATGGCTGTCCATAATTTGTTCAAAGTAATTAAATTCATTATTTCTGGGTATCGGAAAATGGTGCAGATGTGGCCTCAGTCAAGAAATTCTGCCACTTCAGCCGGCTGAATTGGTTTGGCTTGGTACAACTCAGAGTAATATTTTTGCGTTTCAATTGCCACTTTGGCCGGTGTATCCACAATGATATTTATCCAATCTTTGCACCTGTGTGCAGGCCACACTCTGGCATGGTGCGAAAATTTTTTTAAAGAAGTATGTGGTGCACTTGTCGCCTTTGGTGATGCATGTGGCCCTGTATTGAACACAAACCTGATGTTTGTGTTGCCTTTCAAGTGCGTTGAGGTGGGCGGCTGCCTCCGCCCACTTCTGGCCCCATGCAGGGCTGTATCCTGTAACTGGGATGTTGGACTCCAAGTGTGCAACTCTGCCAGAGCACTCGAGATAACCACTGATATGGCTTGTGAGCATCTGGAGGAGAGATGGCGAGAGTGGTGGATGGTGTCCTCTTTGAAAGTTGCCCATGTGGAAATGGGGTCCGCGCAAAATGGTGCAACAAACTTTTTCTGCCAAAGTTGCCTCTTCCACCCATCTGGAAAATCCTGGTGACGCGAGCTCGGGGGGGCGGATTTTGCACCAATGTGGGGCCTTAGGAACTGTGACAGGTAGGTGGTAGGTTATTGAGACCAGCCAATGGTTGGAGAATTCAATTTTCATTGTTTTGAAGTGGGAGATGTGAGGTTGGAATTTTGCCAGCTTAAGGATAAGGTCTATGCGGGTCATGGACCTTAATTGGCCATTGTGGATGTGGGGACGCATCATGTTTTTGAGCAGCAGGGCATGTCACAGCAGCACATCCATTAACCCAAGGGCGGCCTTTAGAGTGCGTAGTTTTATGTGACCCTGTGGGGCGTGGGGTGAGGAAGGCCACTGGTCCGTTGGTGTGGTTAGCCAACAGTTCATGTCGCTGACTAGGAAAGAATCTGGGGGTAGTGGGAGGAATTTGACTAATGAGAAAAATTCCTGACGCTCGTGTGCACCATTTGGGGCATAGATGTTGACGATTGTGTGCGCTACATCAGCCCACGAGAAAGTGACAATGAGCACTTGGCCATTTAGGAATGTTTCTGAGGATACAAATTTGAAAAAATTATTTTTCTGAATTAGCACCCCACAGTGCTTTGACCAAAAGGATAGGGATGGGAGGAGCATTGTTTTCCAAGTTTCCTCAGAACCTCGTGGACAGTGGGACTCCTGGATGGCCAGGATATCCATGGGTAGATTGTGTTGTAAAAAACTCAGTTTCCTAGCCTGGGATGGGGAGGCCTTGAGTCCGGCAATATTCAATGTCCCTAAAGTGAAGGTTTCCCCCATCGCACCTTAGGTGTGAGGGGGTGGGCCCCCAGGCCCACCAGCCTCTTCTAGATCCCCATGGGCCTTCACAGCAGCGCGGGTGTTAGCAGCAACGCTATCAGAGTTTTTGTTGATTTTTGTGGAAAGAGTCGCGTTGGCTTTAGCCTTTTCTTTTTGTTTTCCCAACGTCGGACAAATTTTTTGTGGTGTGGATGAGTTTGGTGCACCGTTGAGCGGGTTGAAATTTTTTTCAGTTGGGATAGGTCCCAAGTTGGTTTTGACTGGAGCTTGGGTACAACAATTGGTGAGATCGAATCTCCCATTGGATCCTCAGATTGAGTGGCCTGCTCAGCATGGGCTTTCTCAATCTGATTGGTTGATGAATTCCTGAGTTGCTTCCGCCGCTAAGGTTTCCATGTCCTCCTGGTGTTGTGAGTGCGGGATAGCGGTGGTGGCCTTGGACGCTTCCTTGGCCGCGGCCCTATGGGCCTGCTTGGCCTTCTTCCGCTCTTGTGGGGAGATAGGCTTTACCAATAGGTAGCAGCCTTGTGCTCCCCACGGGAAAGCCTCCTTGGTACTTGCGGTTGGTTTGTAGTGCGCCTCTCCGCTGGCCATGGCCACCGAGGGGTGCTCTTGGAATGTGATGCCCTCCTTGGTGGGGCATGCATGCGCCTTATGGCTGAACACGTCACAGTGGGTGCAAATGGGGGGCGCGCTGTCCACGGTCACCTGAAATGGGTGGGTGGTATGCCCTGTGATATCAATAAAAGTGGAGTGCAGGATCTGGGTTAGGTCCTTCACGATCTCCTCAGTTGGGGTCAGAACTGCGATGGCTTTGCCAGTGCACAGGTGTGGCATCAGCGTGAAGCGTTGCATTTTGAAAGATTGTATTTTGCTATATACGGTGAGACCATCTTTCAGGCGTTGTTCCAAAACGTCACGTTTTACCATAGTAGGCAAAAAGTCAAACGTGATGAAAATTTGGTTTGATTTTGTCTATCTGGTGCATTTGATTTTGATGACCCATTGCCCTTTGGGGAGGTCGACCACTACGCGCACCACTGCAGCCTTGTCTGCTGCCTTTTTTCTTTTGAAACCTAGGTCCAGCCAACCATGTGACATGGAGTGAGGTGCAACATATACCGCGGTCAGGAAAATTGTGTGCACATCTTCACAAAAATTTTTCCATAAGGCCGTTTTTTGGATGTCCAGAAACACGCGGACTCCGAATTCCACCTATAAAAATGGCTGAGAGTGTGGCGTGTTGATGTACTGGTTGCATCATGCTTGCCATGTGAGTATCTCTGGGGAAATCATGACCGCCAGTTTTTAAGATTTTTGTCTATTCCGCCAGATTCTCTGGGGCATTTTCAAACGTTGGAGGCCGCGGGCCTTCCAACTGCTCCTCTTACCTTGCTTTCCCAACTGCTCCCTGACATGGTCGCAGACTAATCTCCTCTGTGAGATTATCAAACTAGATTCAGTCTTGAATTGAATAGGTTGCAAAAGTGATTGCAACGAGAAAGAAAAGTTTCTATACATATTTATATTGCTAAAACAATTGTTAAAAGGTATGCACATAGTTCCTATTTTGTATAACCATGTATAAACCAGCTGTCACATTCTTCTGAATTGTCTCTACTTTATCAAAAGGATGAACCTTCAGTGCCACCTTCAGATTAGAGAACAGAATGAAGTCAGACAGAGCCAAATCTGGTGAATAGGGTGGATAATTATAATCTGAAGGTGGCACTGAAGGTTCATCCTTTTGATAAAGTAGAGACAATTCAGAAGAATGTGACAGCTGGTTTAAACATGGTTATACAAAATAGGAACTATGTGCATACCTTTTAACGATTGTTTTAGCAATATAAATATGTATAAAAAGGGAAAAGTTGTATGTTAAATTATGATAAAAGAAAGTTTATTTATTTGTAAAGTTGTGTCTTTAAAACGGTAGTCCCAGAACTTTTGAATGCACTGTGTATCCTCTACTACATCCTGGTTTGGTGAAATTATTGCTATTGCCTTCCCCGTGCTAAGGGTCAGCATCATCTGGAATAGTTGCATTTTGAATTTTTTAATTTCTCCGTAAGCTTCCAAGCCTTCTCATAGATATCTTTTGATTACTGTGCGCGCCAGTGTGGTTGTAAGATAGTAAAAAATCATGAAAATGTCTTTGGAATTAGTCCAACGGGTTCATTTGGTTGGGACCAATTGCTTGTCAGGAAGTCAAGTACCACTATGACCTTCGCTGCTTTGTTCACTTCTTCTGCAGTTTTGAATTCAAGATCTACCCAACCTCTGCGGATAGTATGGGTTGTAAGTACACCACATTCGGGAAAATTTTTTGTTGGGCTTTGCTGAACTTTTCCCACATTGTTGGTGTTTCTACGCCCAGGAATACTCATATCCCATGTTCCACCAATGACAGTGGTTGTGATTGGGATACTTCCAAGTATCTGCAGTATTTTACCAAAAAAATTGACAAAACCCACGGGAGGCACCACCTCAGGTTTTTTATTTTTGCCGAGATTTTTGTTTGTAACTGTGCGCTTGGTACCTTTGGGCGGTGCAGGTCTGGGTCCGCTGCCCTTTACTGCATTCGCCCAGCTCTTTACCTTATTATTCATACTTATCTCGCCTGGTGTTGATTATCAAATTACGCTGTTTGAATAGAACTGTATTACTAAAAGTGATAGTAATCAGAAAGAAATTAATCCCTAGTTGATCTCTTCACAACTAATATAAGTAACTCTTCAACGCTACACAGGTGCTAAAGCTCTTCCTTCTAATACTTGAAAGCACTTCAGGACAATAAGGGAATAAATTTCTTTACTGAACTGATTGAGTACTATAGAATCACTTGGAGAAGGGAAACCTAACCTTTAACTCTAATACCAAGAATTTTTAAAAGACAGATAGATATGAAATTTATCTCTTACTCTAATTACAAGATCACTATACAAAATTGTAGCGTCTTTTTATTTATTCAAAGTGAACTGTAAGATACTATCTAAATGACTTCTTTTTGATTAATTTTAATGGATTCATATAAGGAAATTTGCGCCCCACATTTACGTTGCCTCTCCAATGGGAACAGCATCTATTAATAATAAATTTAGCCTTAGGAGTCGTCCAAACAATGATTACTTCATCCGCCTAGTCATATTTCACCGCTGACTGGGTCACAACCCCTCCTGAAAGGTATATATAAAGAGCGTGTTTCAACGCTATTTACCTAGCCCTGCGTATTATTTTTTTATTAATCTAGCAACTTGCTTAGGTAATGGGACATATTACTTATTAGCACTAAATTACACCGACTTTCTCGCTTAACCTGCAAGTTGCTTTGAACAAAACTTATGCCGATGCTCAGCAACTGCCAATAACCCCTTATTGACAGGCAATTAACCCCAGTCAATTAGCAAAAAAATTATTACTTTTTAAATTAATAGTCAAATCAAATGTACACATTGTTGGAAATCCTCCCTGACAAACATCAGGAGTCTGAAAGAATCAAACTTGGCTATTTGGTAACATTTCATAAGGGACTAAACTAATAATAGATACCATATTAATGATAACTCCCACTTCCACTATAAGTTTTTTTATAAATAATCAACCCCAGTGTATAAAGTAGATAATTTCTATTATCTATTAAGCTTGATGATGTGGGCATTCAAAACCTAACAGCAGCCACATTGAAATAAATTAGTTGAAGGGTATTAATCTCATCATGAAGAGCAGTCAGAGTTATATTAGAGTCAAGATAATTATCTTTGGAATCCATCCAACATCCACGAGCTAATCCCCTTAGATTTCACTCCAAACGCAATGCGTGCTTCACGACCTTGTCTCAGTTTGGCAAGGGCTAGGACCTTTGGGGCCTCTAAGACCTTTGTTCCTTGCAGCCCTTTAGGCCCAATTAGACCACGGGGTCAACTGGAGATAATCATTTCTGTACAACTAATCATGGGACAATTTGTTAAGATGAAGAATCTATCCTGTCAAGGTTAAATATAAGCTTTGTAGAGCTTCTGTTGTTTATTATGAGTCAAAAAATTAGACACAGTTTAGCCAAATTGTGCTCTTATTGGTATGATAGCATTAGCGAGCTTCTGAAAAAATTTCCCATGCAGATATCCATCATTTTGTGATCAAGCTGGACAAGACAATCTTATAGTTTATCTTTCTTTAGTTGTCATCATTAGCCTCACAATCTCCTGACCTAAGTTAGAGGCAGTCTCATTCAGTCCAAGGAGACCATAGTGAAGTTTGTGGCTATGGCTGAATTTTATTTATATTCCATGTGATGCAACCCTAACGGTTGCAGCTGATGAAAATCTGGATGAACAAATAGCTGTAGATAAGCCTCAGTTTGAGTAAATCCACTGCCTTACTAGAAGGTTAGCCTTGGTTTACATAAAATTAATATCAAATTCTGTAGAGCGAGTTATATATGATAATTTGCCAGGTTGTAGAGTTCTATAAAAAAAGTTTTCCACTTTTTATCGACCTCAGATTACTGTATTTGGTAGGTTGCTTCATCAGGAGCATAATATTTAAGTCCGTTGGTAAATTATATTAAAAAGTTTTCGCGGTGTAAATAGATACATTTTGTAAGCCAGAGAGGACCATCTTGTCACACTCTATCCTTCCTTTTGTTGAGGGATATCTTCTTTTCTGGTAATCCATCTTTGATAAAATATGTCTTTGCTTAGCTGCTTAAAATGACCTGGTTAAATGCACCCATTTTTAAAACATCAATTTTAAAGCCAGTTCCTTTTAGAGGCTAAGAAATTATGAGACAAATAAGCTCCTGTGCTCATCCTAAGGTGATATTTCTTCACTAGAAGCTATGCACTTTGGCAGTAACTAAAGGTGCAGAGGGTTGCAAAAAACTTACTTATCTAATTAAACGCTTTAGTACTTATAACTTTTGTGGGGCCTTAGTCTTGTCCACCTAGTGCTAAAAAAGGTTCTACCTAGCGCTAAAATGAGGGGTCTTGGTCTAGGTTTGGGTATTGCCCCTTGAGATTATAAGAATTTTATAAAATCTAGAGGAGCCAAAGCCTTTGATTAGAAAGGAGAGGACCCTTTGTCACTCTACTGGGGTTTTTAGCTTCACTTTGGCCCTTTGACCCTTTGGGACGATGTTCCAATCCAAGGTTTCATCTATTAGCATCTTCTGTAGGTCAGATGTAGTTTCAAATAACTTTTGATCCTCTTCTTAATCAACTAAATTTCAACCTCTATGACACCTTCTTTATAAGTTAAATTACGAAATAAAGGCTCTTAGTAGATAAGAATGACAATATTCTGTGTGGCAATAAGGGTCTATTGTTCATAGAATTGTCCTGTTTATGAGGTCATAACTATCATCATCATAGTCTATGGCTAGAGTGGTTTTAACAATTTTGTTATATTTAAGTGAAAGAGATTAAGAGGCCTCAATTGTGTGGGAGAAGGCCTTTTTAGAAATGACACATTATTATATGTATTTTAAGTTAGGATGCAATTTATTCACTTAGTTATGCCGTGATTAGATGTAACATTGTAGACCCAATTTACAATGGCTATGACCTTTACTTTATTTGATTAACTTATACCCAATTAATACGCCTTTAAATTTACAGGAACTGAATATAAGATATTTTAAGCTTTATGAGAAGCAAAAGTGGGAGCATAAATAAGTTTTGTCAATTTTATTTAGTATCACTCAAAAATATAATTCTTATCTTAATCTATTACAAACACCTAGGCTTGGAAAATAATAAACCTGTAGTATGAACTGTGGTATGGTCAGCAAATAACATCTCTTTCCCTATGCTATCATGCCTATTTCTTTTTAGCTTCAGTCCAAGTCAACGGTGGGCAAAAGGTTTTATTTGGCGTCCATAGTAGTTATGATTAATATGTTATTGTCTTTCTTCATTTTTTCGCTTAAAGATGGTTTTAATGACTATTCACAGTTCTAAAGGGAAGCATAGTAGATACAAAAAGGCTAAATTTTATTGAATCATCCTTTATAACTAAAATAAATGTAATTGAGAGGCTGACTTAATTATATGAAACTAAAATTATGGTGTGTGGATTAGAAAATAGTGAGAGAAGTTACTTCATAATCAAAGGTTATATAAATTTAGCCACCAAGGCCTGAGCCTTGAAATAGTGGTGAGTGCATCTTCAGCAAAATCTCGCCTAGTTTGATCTTGTTGCTTTAGATGTCTTATTATTAATTAAAGTCTAAATCCTTAATATAATCCTTGACCAATGCTGCCAGAACTATAGAAAAGTATAATTAGACATATTTTGTACCATTGTGTTTATTATGACCTATGAACTAAGGCAAAAAATGGATGTTTATTATTGACAAGTGGCAACATTCAAGCACTGTTATAATGTAAAGGGCAAAACTGCCTTCATTAAGGGTGTACTTTCCATGGAAAATAGCTTGCTTGAAGTAATCCCATAAAGTGATATTGTTTGTAATGCAACTGTTGTTAAATACCCTACACAGAAACTTTTGTTTATAGTGGGAATGTTATGATGTTATTAGGGTTGAGATATCTATGGAGGTAGCTGATAACTTTTGGCGTTATTTTGTCCCAATTTCTCTTTAGTTGAGGCTCTAGTTCGTGACTCACTTAGCAATGAGATAGGATTGACCCGCTGAAAAATCAATTTATTTTATAGTTCTCACTTATATGATTGCAAGACAGCTATATGGGAAATTAAATTTAAGTAGATAGCTTCTCATTGTGTTTTTTCAAATGTATCCCATAAAATCAATATAACTCTTGTTCTGTCCATCCCATCCTCAAGCAAATACAATCAAATAAAAGCTGATATGGTTACCTTCTTAAGTAATCTAGAAAATTTTGCGCTATAGCCTAAAATTACTTCTCATGACCTAAACCCATTGGCATAAAGATAATTTTATGAGGGGTTAGAACATGCATAGCTGGTTTAGAGGGTGCAAGGGTACTGTATATATGACTGTCACAGGAGGTCCTAAGATCCCACACAACCACAATTCCTATGGCTCCCTTTAAGACCAAAAAGTCTTTATAAATCTGTAGAGCTAATAAGACCAAAAGGGATTTTGTATCCAGTGGTGTTGTTTATGTCCTGCTAATGGTTTCTCCTTTAATTTCATTAAGACTTTTATTGTTTGTTCCGTAAATTTATGAACGCAAGATAGTGAATAAATTGGCTTCAGATAATCTTCTATATAATAATTGGTTAATAGTTTTACATCACTTTTTACAAATAAAGCTCCATATTCAAACATCAAAATAATACAGCTGTCTTTGGATCACAGAGATCTTTTGATAATTGATGAATATTTTAACAGTTGTCATTCATATTAAAAGCGGAGTAAAATTGAAAATGAGAGTGCAAATTTGATATAATTGAGATCAGTTATAGTTTTTTGCGTTGGATTCCCGTTAGATGTAAAAGCTAGTGAACCTAATATACAAAGCTAAGCAAATAGCGTCTGATAAAGGTCACTCATATCTCAGTATAGTTAGACCTAAAGAATCATAAATTTGCAATTTTCATGCCAATAATCCAGCCTGTTTAGGAAAATATAAGTGATAGGGTGTTAAAAAGATTATAGTTATTTTTATCAGTTAATTAAGTGTACTATATTTAACAAGAGATAATCTCTTAAGGTTATAGAATTTTTTTAGTAGCGCAGAACTGGATATTCTTACTAGAGGATACATTAAATTTTGGTTGCCACTAGAGTCAAACCAATGGTTTGCTGGAGATTTCTTTAAAAGGAGTGGAAAGCCTACTTATCCAGAAGTTCAAAATAATCTATATGTTCACTCTGATATCATAGAAGGAACTGGAAAAAAGATCATTTTTAGTCAGGTTTACTGCTAAGAATTTTGAGGATCTGTTGTTTGCTTTATATTTTTTCTAGATAAAATTGGTAGGATAGAGATATTTTCGTCCTAAGATTTCTATGATGTGATGTTGAATTGAGCTATTGAGTTTTGTTTATTTCATAAAAAATGATAATAAGAATGAACATACCGGTGTAAAACTTCTATATTATAAAACAAAGTGAAATTTAGTACATGAAAGATTATGTTTAAATTTAACAAGAGTAATATAATAAGCTTAGTTAGAATTGAAATACCCAATAAGACAGCTTCTAAAAATATTTATAGAAATTCTCAAACTTGACATTATTGAGCGCCTTGTTCCTAAACATAAATGTTTTCCAACCCTTTTTGGTACTGTCTAAAAGTAAATTTAAGTAGCTTAATTTTTGTTGTCCATTGGCGGTTAGTAGGTCTAATAACACGAAAACCTTACCCATGATGTAACCAGAAAAATTTGAGTCCCAATCTGGAGGTGGAAAAACTTTCTTCGACGAAGTTGACCCTGTTCAGGTTTCATGTCGTTTCTTTCTTTTAGTAATGCCTGTCCCCTGGTCGGCTTGCCTCAGTTAAATAAAAAGTTTTGTTGTCCAGGTAGCTTATATAGCCCATTACAAAAACACCATTTAACATTAATTACTACTGGCATTTATTTCCCAGAAAGAATATATCCATTGGTGCTTTATAGTTACTAGAAGTTGTTTGACTTTTTTCAAGAAGTAAAATGAATAGAAAGCCGCTCTCTAAATTCACTAACTTTTGGTCAAATTGTAGTTTGAAATTTAGTAAAAATACTCAACTCGCCATCACCTATTCAGGTTTCCCATGTTGATGCATTTGACGCCCGCTGCCCCCAATGGGGCAGTGATGCACCACCTCCTAATGTTTTTGGCCATTGCCAAAACGTGCTCAAGCTGGATTGGCTAGCCTGCCAAATTTTTCAGCATGCTATGCCCATATAAGGACTTAGCCTTACATCTCTCCCAAACCCAGGCGGTGTCACACTGCCCCCTTGTGCTCCCCTGGAGCAACATGCAACTTGGCCTTCATATTAGATATGGCAAGTTGTTCCCATATTCAGATAAAGCAAATGTCAAAGTGCCCCAGTCTGTTATGTAGCCTTCAGGATTCATTGACTTTCGCCCCTTCAAAGGGTATCTTGATCTTGGCTTCTCAAGTGAAGCTGCTGCTGCAGTAGCAGCTACCATCCCCCTGGTTTTCCAGGGCACCCCCCCATAACTACTCATACCTGGTTGCCCACTGATACCACTCTTATGGTTCAGTTTGCAGGCCTCCCTACCCACCTACCACTCAAAGTTTTAGTTAAAGCTTTTATCTCTGGATTATCAAGATATGGTTCTGATCCCATGGTACAATTTGTGGTTCCCAATGGAGCCACTCGCCTCACGGCCCCCACACCTTCATAACTATTTGTTCAGTATCAATGGAAATTGCCTTCTCAATACCCCTCACACCATTATCCCCTTTTCCCCATACTATCCTTTTTGGGCTCAAGTGGATGGAGGGCACGCCATTTGCCCTACCTGTTTAAACTGGACCATTTGAAATGGCGCTGCCCCTCCATCTTATGAGCCATGGCATCCACACCTGACTCTATGCACGAGGACCCCATAGCCAATCCAATAACATTTTTGAATGGGGCACTATCCATTCCCCACTCCCCAAAAAACTGGTAGCCACAGCAACCAAGGAATCAATAAACCAAAATTTACCTCAATGCACCTCTTCTTCTGAACCCACCAATCAGGAGCCAGAATGGACTAAAGTAAGTTCTAAACTATCCTCCCAGCTAGACGCAACAGACAACTCATATGCAAAAAACCAAACTACATTCAACCAAAATTCCATAATATTATTTGGATAAAGCTGATGAATTTGGTGAGCTTATCCCTGTGTCCAAATGGGCTGGGCCCCTCCTTTCATAATATACCTTAATACTGATTATGCGGCCCAGTTCCCAAAGCGCCATATATGCATCTCGCCCTGATGCCACTCCATTCAGACGTGACCACCAACTAGCTGAAGAGGCAGTTGCCTCCCCCAAATGACAGCCAACCCATAAAGCCGTTGCAAAATCAGATACAGTACTGGCTATAGGCCTTTACCTCCTATCCTATCTATTACCATGCTCCCAAAACAGAAAAAACTATCTTTGATATTTTCAGATGGCAAATTCAGCAGTTCAAAAAGCTGCAGTAGTCACAAAGTTCAGCAAAAAGATCTGCATTACCCGCAACAACCTTGCAACCATTGCCACCCTACCAAGTACGCCTTGAGGCAGAAAAAGAACTTGAAGACTATATTTCCGCCCTCCTCATCGTACACATTTAGTTGCAAGCACCCAATTATCTTGACCCCCATTTTCATGATGTGCCTGCATCATTGCTATCTGCTTTGTGCAGCTAGATGTCCATAACAGATGAGGAAGGAGAGCCTCCCAATTCCCCTTCACCCACCGCCATGGATGGATATCAGTTTACACTTCAGACTTGGTTGGTGTGATTGTTTGAATTTAGCGTCAGTTTAAGTGGATCCATCCATCTCATTCAAATTTATTATATTTTAATTTTTAGTTTTAGCTCATTTGAGCATTGGTAATGTCCATCTCCTGGTTGGCTTGCCTCAGTTAAATAAAATAAAATGAATAGAAAAATATAAGAATTATATATATGTCCATTTTGAAACCTTCATGTTAAGGGTTGCTGAAGCTCTTTCGAAGTTTTATATAAGTTTCAGATATAGGATTACTAAGCCTGTTATATTACAGATTCTGTAGATTTTAAATTAAAAAAGCATATTAAATTCTTTAAGTAATGGTAGCTCAGCAATGGAAAATTGTTAGGACCCATCTAACATCTTCTGATGCCATTTAAATCCAAAATCAATTAAATTTAGTCTTAATTTGAATACAAATTTGAGATTAAATTTAGGGAATAGATTAAGGCTTAATGAATTTGGATTTTGGATCCTTCACCCCACCACCAATTGCAGTTTGATAAGCACTCACATTTCCCAAGTGATTACTTGAAGTCAACAACTCAGATGAGAAAATTGCATGAAATTTCATAACCTTTGTAAACTGTATTAATTTTTATTAACCTCCAAACTAGATTTGAGCTGGCTTGATTGCTCTGCCATGAACCCAGCTTTGAAGCCACCTATTCTGACACCTTCTATGTCTATCCAGCTCTAAGGACTCCGCCAACATCCTCGTTCAATGTGCAGCTAATCCAACCAAGCACTCTTTATGTTGATAACATCAAGATTGGCATAACATACATTGCTTCACTAAGTGTTGTGGAGGCCATCATTCCAATCTTGGGTTAAACTGACCCCATTCCAAAGGTGCCGTGTAACTCACCCTCCTGGCCCCTGTACTTATCTGGTCACTTTCACTTGGAGTATCTGAGTACACTATGCGTGAGGCATAATGTACCCAGTCTGCCCTAGGCCGTGACAGTTTGACCACCATATCAAAACTTGGTACCCTGGCCCCTTACTTCTTCTGACGTTAGGTCATCTTTTATGTTTTTTTGCTTCAGCTTACCACATAAATGCAATGTTATTATCCAAATCAGAATTGCCTGCCAACAACCCTGAGACCTATATCCATAAAGTTACAGTATCTACCCATGGGACCTCACCTTTTCTGAGCTGCCTCCAGTCCATCATGAATAATATGACCTTGGCTAATGTCCAAAAGTGACTTATTCTGTTTAAGGCTCAGTTCAAGGTCTACCTAACGCATTACGCTGAAGATTCCCATAAGCTCCTATTATTTCATTGTTGACAGGGGATGAACTTGACTGGTTCACATAAGCCTTGGAAGATGTCGAGAAATTGTGCTTAAACTATGACACATCCAAGGAGTGCTTATTGAAAGCTGATTCACCAAAGGGTTCCAAAATCCAGGCCCTCATGAAGCTAATATCACTATCTAAGGGAATTGATGATATGTAGTCCTACATGAAGTGTTTCCTCTCCATAATGAAAGCAGCTCAGATCAAAAACAAACTTGCCACATTCTAGTTTTGACACAACCTTAACAATTACATGAAGTATCTATGCGTCACCAACCCTTGCTGCTTTCACTCCCTCATGTGATGGAGAAGGCAGCTTGTATGATGACAAGCCTGGACTTCGTGCCCACCAGCCGCCCCGCTCTGAGAACCAACTGATCATCTTGCTTAAACATCTTCATGTAAGTGTAAACGTACCATGTTGTTGAGCGACTCTGTTTCTTCTGACACACTACAGCAACTATCCCGCGATTTCCCATGATTGGTACCTACCCAGACACCATATTTCTCGGCATTTAACAACAAAAATCTTAATCTTACCTGGGTTTATCACTTGAAATCATCTCTCTGATGGAAGCTGAATTGCTCTTGAGGCTCCACTAAATTTTACTGTTATGCAAAACTTTGTTAAAATATATGTTGCAAGATGGCGGGACTCATTTGCAGCACTGATTGTACTACCATGACCCTGGGAAATTCTCAGGATTTTAAGCTGTCCCTTGTAAAGCGCCAATTATACTTCTACTTGGAGAGACCCAGTTGGCTACCCAGTTTTGGGTCATGGTTGACTTACCTGGGCTGATGATTCTGGGCTTACCATGGATGATAGATCAAAGCTTAATTTGGGACTATGGTTAAAGAAGATCACAATTGCCCAAGGAGAGACTTTCCTGTCCCTAAGTATTGATTATGATGACCTGACAAATGCCCTCCAAGCAATCTCTTATAATCCCATCGAAGGGGTCATCCTCGAATTCTTGAAGAACTGGTCAAGTGTGTCAGTGGGGAAGAGGCCAGTGTCCCACCTCCTTAGACAAAATTTTGACCATGCTATTGACTTGCTTCTAGAACTCAACTAGCCACGTCCTGACTTACAGTTGAACGGTAAAGAAAGGATTGCGCAGAAGCAGTACCTCGAAGGCATTCTTGTGTGGGGCTAAGGATGAATCTCTAAGTCGGCCTGCTATTCACCATTGTTGTTTGTTAAGAAGAAGAGTGGTGAGTTATGCCCCTTTTTTGAATACAAGAAGTTAAAAAGCATCACTTTTAAGAGCCATTACCCAATTCTCAGTGCCAATGAACTGAGTGACCAGGCCACCAAAGTGAATTACTTTTACAAGGTTGTTCTATTAAATGCATTACACTAGATTCACATCACGGCTGGCAATGAATGGGAAACTGTGTTAAGACTTGCTACAGACTCTACGAGTACTTGGTGCTGCCATTTGGTCTGTGAACGCACCAAGTACTTTCCAAATGTTTAACAACATGGTCCTTGGGAGCTACCTTGAAGAGCTCTTTGTTGCCTAATGGATGATATCCTTATTTACAGCCAATCTGCTGAAGACTACCAATGGCACCTTCAGATGAATTTTAAGCAACTTGCTGACCAAAACAGTCTGTGAATGTCCCAAAGTGTGAATTTTTCAATCTGAAGTCAAATTCTTGCGTTACACGATTCGTCAAGGGGGGTTTCATGATGACCCCTAACAAGGTTGACGCTGTAACTTCCTAGACTTTTCCTAAGTCCCATAAGGAAGTCTGAAGCTTCTTGGGGCTTGATAATTGGTGCTGAGAATTCATCAAAAAATTTTAAAATTGTGCTCCCAAAGACTTGCCTCACATCAGACAGTGTCAAGTTTCAATGGGCCCCGCAAACTGACAGCACATTCAAAGCCCCAAAAAATCTTTTGTTTCAGTCACATAATAGGCATGCCTAATTACTTTAAACAAAATATACAGGAGACCAATGCTCAGACTTCTCCATCAGGGCTTTCTTGTCACAGAGAGGGGATGATAATAGGCTAATACTGTAGCCTATCACTTAGCAGGAATTGTATTTGCCAGAATGCAACTGCCCAATCTATGAAAAGGAGCTCTTGGAAATTAGCAAGGCATTATATCTCTTGCAGAAATGTTTCTGCATGGTCAAACACACCATCAAAGTGCTCACTGACTACAAGAACCTGGTTTACTATACAAAGCCTAACCAGCTGAATCAGTGAAAGGCTTGATGGTCCCTACCCTCAAGTTTATGACCTGAACATCCAGTATAAGATGGGAATTAACATTATGATCCCTAACGCACTATGCCAGTGACCTGACAACTTCCTTTAAAAAGCCAAAATCTGAGACCACAATACCCAAACCTTTTTATCTCTGATAAGCTAGGAGTAAACTTCTTTTAGATGTGACTTGCCGTAAAGAAGCGATTACCATTCAATTTAATTTTGAATTTTCCAAGAACACCGCAAAGGCCCTCACTGAACTGGAAACAGCCAAGACAATGGAATGCGACTACTCACTAGAAGGGAAGATCCTGTACTACAAACAGAGGTTGCTTGTACCCAAAGGTCAACTATGTAATGAGTTCCTCTGAGACTACCACAACTCGCTGATGTCTGGACACTCAGGAAATTAAAGACAATAAAGGCGACTAATGAACCTACATTTAAATGGGACTAAAACGGGACATTGCTAATTGCATCTCAAGCTGTGAAGTATGTGGACAATTGAAGCCTCACCAGAATCAACCTGAAGGCTTGCTCCAACCACTAGGGGTTCCTGAAAAGCCTTAAAATTGGTGCTAATAGACTACATAGTTGTGTTGCCAAACTTCCAAGGTTTCATTGACATTCTAATGATTGTCACGGGTTTCCCAAGGTGGCATACTTTATCCCAACGATCACCAACTTCACAGCTCAGGAAACTTGACAGCTTGTTCATGAGGTATGTCTTCCTGAACCACGGTATTCTTGAAGAGGCCATTTCTTATTGTGGATTCAAGCTCACCAATTCTTTGGGTCCAGGTACTAAAGGACTTGAAGATTAAGCGCTTGTTTTCCACTTCTACCACTCTCAGAGCAATGGCCAAACATAATGGGTAAACCAAATCCTCGAGCAGTATTTCTGCTCTTACATCAATACCAGACAGGACAACTGGGTTAGCCTCTTGCACAATGACCCAGTTTACTTATAACGGCTTAGTTTACAGTTATGAAGTTGTCCCCGTTTAAAGTCAACTACATTTTGACCCCAATTGGGACCCTTTGTTTAACACACCGGCACAGAACCCCATTGGTTGAGACTGGGTGATATTGATGCATCAGGCCCAACACGAGTGCCAGTGCAACTTGGAAATGTGCAGAGAATGTACAAGGAGTTAATAGACTTGAAACGGGTACCAGGCAGGCCATTATCTCCTAGAGATGAAGTATACCTTGATGCATGCAATGTCACCATCCAGGTTTTCTAGGAAGTTGGCAAACTAGTGGGTGGGCCCCTACAAAGGTGATTGAGAAGATAGGCAACCTAGGCTACCATATGGAGTTTTACCCCACTTTAAACATCCATAACGCCTACCATTGGGCCTTGCTCCACAAGAAGGATGGAACCTCCTTGCCACACCAGAAGGTGCGCCATGCCTCACCTCCCATTGAACAGGGACCCAACCAAGAGTTTGAGGTGGATTAATTCCAAGGGCATCATGAGTCCCGAGGGAAACATTAGCACCTAGTGAAGTAGACTGGCTATCCCACTGAAGAGAGTACGAAATATCCAGAAGAGAACCTAGTCAATGCTAAGGGCTGGTTCCAAGAGTACCTCGATAGACCAAAACAATTAGCACCCAGAGAGAGTTCATTGGGGGGCTGATGTTAGGGCCCACCTAACATTTGTGATGTCATTTAAATCCATAATTGGATCTGGATTTAGTTTTTATTCAAATTTGATTTTTGATTTAGGTTTAGATTTAAATTCTGGTTTGAATTCAGATTTGGTTTTTGGGTCCTTTACCCACACCCCATTTTCAGGTAATTAAGCACTCATAATTTCCAGTAGTTTTCATATGGTCAACAACTCAAGATAATAAGGTTGCATGAATTTTTATTTTACCTTTGCTATTTTATACTTTTATTCAACATTTAAGCGCCTTTAACTGTCTTGATTGCTGCGTGTTATGAACCCGCCTTGGAAATCAACTATGCTACCTCTCTTATGTCCAGCTGTCTCTAAGGACTCTGCTTATGTCCTCATTTACTGTACAGCCAATCCGACCAAGCACACCTTATGTTGACAACAGCAAGATTAGTATGGCATACATTGCCACACTAAGTGTTGTGGAGACCATCATTCCAACACTTGGGATATACCAACACCTTACCATGGGTGCCCTGCAACTCACCCGCCTGGCCCCTGTCCTTATTTGGTCACTTTCGCCTGAGTATCTGAGTCCATTATGCGTGAGGCAAAATGTATTAGTCTTCCTTAGGCCATTAAAAATGGATAGAATGTAGTCCTAATGGTTAAAAGTATAAAGCTTCCTGAGAAAATAAAGTCATTTAGAGATGACCAGAATACATGTTTATAAAGATTATGACACTTAAAGGAAGCAAAGAAATGCAAGTCTTAGTCAGGAAAAACTATTAATTCGTTTATAAGGTCTAAACTAACCTGAAGCCTTACATATCAAGGCCATACTTTATAAGATGGTAATAAATTTTTAGGGAACCCCTAGACTTGAGAATATTATCAATTATCTATAGACATTTCGCTAACTAAAACAATTGTTTTAGGCTTCTCTGATGCGTCAAGATATCAAGAATATGATTGTTAGCCCTTGTTCATATAACATAATAAAAATAGGTCAATTGCTGAAGTTCTATAAAATATTATTAATTGGAAAGCTTATTTTCATGCAAGCCCACTCCCAATTTGGACACAATCTCTTAGAATATTAACATTTGTCATATAACTACATCTAATAAGTCTTTGAATGTCCATCTTCAACACATGCTGCTTTTGCATCCTGAGTGACGTAGTAGTCCATGTTATTGGATCCAAGTTGCATTTTGTTGACTGTCCCAGGTCCCTCAATTTTTAAATCTAATGAGATACGCCGACCAGGGGACAGACATTACCAAAAACAAAAAGAAAAAGAACCAAACAAATGAATCAAATGGAACAATAAAATAAAACAAAAAACTCCAACCAGGCAGGGAGTGGAAACTGATAACCCACCATGGCAGAGGGTGAGGGGGATTGTGAGGCTCTTCTGCAGACATACTATTAACAACAAAATCAAGATAGTTGTAGAAATGGACACAAGTGAAGAGACAGGGAATTAGGGCATCAGCGTAGTGTGGGTGATGGCGGTGTAAAATGAGGTATCCTCATCATCAAGATCAGCTTGGTAGACTGCTTCAACAAATTCTGCTAAGTGATATTCAGCTTGAATGCACGCATCAGGGAGCTGGGAAAAATTGGATAAACTTTGGCAGGTGATTTTAGCAGATGTATTAAAATCTAGTAGTTAAGTGACAAGCATGACAGCAGCTTTGGCATTGTCAAATATTTTAGTGATTTTGCTTCAGGCTGCTTCAGGGAAATCAGGGGGTAGTAGAGTTTTGCTCAGCCCTAGTTAGAATTGAGCCACTGATTGGGCCACTGCTTTGCATAGGTTGGGGTATTTAGGAGAGGCCACCGCTGCTAAGGCGATCTGGTGGTCACTTTTTTAGGGGGTAGAATTGGGTTTAGGAGCAAAACTTTTGGGGGATGGGGTTTTGTCAAAATCAGAATTGTAAAATTTGGCCCAACCATAATCGAACTGTCTGAGAGGTTCACCAGAATATTCACTCATGATAACTTTACCTGATTCATCAACCTCAGCTAATTAGTCCCATAATTTTGTTTCACGAGAATAGCGGATGACGTTTTGGTGGTAATAAGTAATGGGCTCCTTGTATGCAAATGGTGGTCCAGGCCTGACTCTGATTGGCATGGGAAAAATTAGGTTGGTTGATGTGGGTGTTTAATTTGGTGCAGCCAATTTCCCACTCCAGCTCATTGAATGAGAACGATGAGTGGGAGGGGGCAACAAAACACCCATATGGATTCCGCTGAATATGGCTCAGAAGCCACACCAGAGGAAGTGGCTCAGGGGCAGGAATTTTTAATAGTCAAGTCCAAAAAAAAGAGAGGACAAATTTGGCAACCATTATCCACCTGAGCCCATAAGTATCCCTCAATTTTTAACCAAACTGATCTAATGGTATCTGGTGTTTAACTGTGTTAAAAATCTAATATCTAGGGGTGGAAGCCGAGTTGGCAATGGCATATGGCTACCAACCTGAAGGTTGCAGGTTCAATTCCTGCCCTTTGCACATTGATCAGGGTGCCAGCCAAAGGAAGCTATTGGCGGTTAGTAGGTCTTATAACACGAAAACCTTACCCATGATGTAACCAGAAAAATTTGAGTCCCAGTATGGAGGTGGAGAAACTTTCTTCGATGTAGTTGACCCTGTTCAGGTTTCATGTCATTTCTTTCTTTCAGTAATGCATGTCCCCTGGTCAGCTTGCCTTAGTTAATTAAAATAAATTCCGATATCTAATGGTTGAGATATGATACTACAAGGCTATATCTCTCATTTGCTTTAATTTACTTAATTAATTAATACAAAATTTCAAAAAAAGTTTTACATGCTACCAGCTTTTTTACCCATGCCTCTCCAACCTATGTTGACATGATAGATGACCGGTGCCCCCACATGGGTGGCCGTGAACCGCCTCCTGGCGTCTATCAGTCACTGCTAAACGTTCCCAGGCTGGCTCAGCTAGCCCCCTCCAAACACTTCTAGTTGCTACATACCACCTCAAGACCTAGCTAACACCTTAAGTGCTCCCAGGAGGTCTAAAGCCCCCTGGTGCTCCATCAGAGCAACATGTATTTTGGCCTTTTGGTCAAATATTGGAACCTCTTCCTCTCCTCAAGCGCAGCCATCATCAAGATAGCTACAGCAGTTTATAAGCCTGCTGGATTTATAGATTTACGCCCCTTCAAGGATGCTTTGACATTAATTCTCTTGTGTGGTCCTCGCAATGGTGGCAGCAAAGCTGCCTTTATTTCTAAACCACACCAATCCTGGCCATCCAATATCGCTATAAGATGAGGCCATGCTCGGTCAGTTTGCCTGATTGCCTCCCCCTCTCTCCCAAACGCCTCTGCCAAAGGTTCAATAAGAGTTTGGCTGCCTAATGCACTGACCTGTGTTGCAGTTTGTAGTTCCCAAAGGCACAAATTTTCTTATGAGGCCCCGCATATTTGCAACAATACGTCCCTTCCTATCACAACACTCACGCCATGATACCTTCCATGCCATAATCAGTCCCACCCCTGATCATCCTTTCTGAGAACGCATAAAAAATGGGTGCGCTATATATCCCTTGTGCTTTTAACTTGACCATTTGAAGTGCAAGTGCCCAGTAGTTTCCGCTTAATCTGCTTCTTCCACTCCTACCTTTGGATGAGCTCTGTTACTGCCTTTCCAAGATTTTTCAAATGGGACTTGTTCCTTCCTCCCTACCATAAACTGCTGCAGGGGCCGGTCCCATTTCTCCACCTAACCAGAGTTTAACATCTCAAACTATTTCTGAGCAGATTGCTGCTTAAGCACTGGTGGAGTTGCTGTGGTCTATTTTGCATGATTAATCAGCTCCTGCCAACCAACCAACTCCTGTCACTGGCCCAGAACTTAAAATCAAATCTGTTTGAGGTATTCAAATGGATTAGTGATATAGAATGGGCCTACAGAATAAGCCTGTCTTGAATTGACTGAATAATTCACACATCCTCCAAAATGATTCCCCAGTTCAGCTTCTGTCCTCATAATAGTCATAAAATATATAAAATATATACATCAAAAGTCTAAAAAAGCAGCATCTGCCCCTGCCAACTCCATCCTCTTCCAGGCCCTCCATGTGGCAATGGAGCCTACTTAAAATTTATAGGTTTTCTAAATAATCTGGGCTAATAACCTCTATAAATGTATAAAATGCACAGGTGCGTTGTTGTGCATGTCTCCACATTATATGATAATAAGTAAATTTGTTTGACAATTTTGTGAAGACTATTATTCATAGTTGAAATAAAGCACTAGAATCAGCCCAATGCTTGGCCAGAATTTCCTCTCGAAATACTTAGGATGTTTTTTAATGGAGATTCGTTCCCTGGTACTGTAACAGATGAGTTCATCTCAATCATTGCATTCTGACTCAGGTTTGTTCACCAAATCTGAGTTAATTCACTTTTAAAATGCTTTTAGTTCAGTTGCTTAAAGCGCTGGGTTGTGCCTCACCTGAGTTTTAGGTTTGGCTTGTATGAGCCTAATCTTTGACTCAGGTGAGGCCCTCAAAAGGGCTGCCTTTATAAGGCGCACCTGCCCATTCCAAAGTTCACTTCAAAATTCTCTTACCCTAGCATTCCCTACCTGGGGAGCATTGTCAGTGGCTCCCTGATGAGCTATTGTTGGCAGGGCTTATTATGCCCAAAATAAAAACAAAGGTTGTTTCAGGGTTAGCATACCTCTCTTACCTGTTGGTCCTTTTCCCAGTTGAGGAGCTTTTTGAGTGGGTTGGTCAGACCAACTCCCCTCAGAGGACTTTGCATAACCATCCAGTAGTAGGTGATTGTTGGGCTTTTCAGGTGCCATTAGTACCTATCCCTACTCAGTTGGCTGTTTTGGTTGCTTGCTGGTGGCACCCAAAAATATTTAGATATATGGCGGTCAGAACTGGGGTATTTCCATCAGTGACATTATTTCAAGTCATTGTGCGTTGCACGCTTCTGATTTCAATTTTGGCTGATCTCAGTGGTCACTTGATCCCAGTTGTCAAGGAACTAGCACAAGTGTGAGCTAATGACTGATGGCCAGCCTTGGACCTGAAGTGACTGTCAGTTCAATTTCCTGGTGGGGACTCCCGCTCACCAAGGATTCAGTGGCACTTAGGGGACCTGTCCCAGCAAGGCTCCCTCACCCACAAATGGTCCACCCAGAAAGGGATTGGACATCCAGCAATGCTATATTGTGCACCCCTCTTGCACTTCTGTTGGAAAAAGCGCCTTCCTGGTTGGTATGGGAAGTTCATCTTCAACAGGAGCCTGGGAGGGGGCGCAACACAGCCAAGTGCTGGGCGTGCATCCTTGGGCTGGGTGAGCTGATTCTGGCAGCCCAGTCCTAATTGCTCTCACCATTTATCTTTCCTCGAGGGCCCAGAGTTTATCTGGGCTAATTTTCCTGTGGTTCGAGGTAACTCGCCCCAGGAAGCCCTCATCATGGCAGCCTTCCGCAGTGGGGCCCTTTTTGGGGAGGGGCCTCATTCTAGCAGGGGTAGTGTAATGACAAGTTTGTCTCAATCATTACATTTCAACTCAGATTTGGATTTTATGAATCTGAGTCAAATCACTTTTAAAATACTTTTGGTTTTGTCATTCCAGGCTCTGGGTTGTGCCTCGCCTGAGTTGTATATTTGGCTTGTGTGAGCCTAATCAATGCCTCAGGTGAGGCCCCCAAAGGGCTGCCTTTATAAGGCGCACCTGCCCATTCCAAAGTTCACTTCAAAATTCCCTTACCCTAGCATTCCCTACATGGGGAGCATTGTCAGTGGCTCCCCAGATAAGCTATTGTCGGCAAGGCCTTTATATGCCCAAAATAAAAATAAAGGTTGTTTCAGGGTTAGCATATCTCGCTTACCTGTTAATTTTTCCCAGTTGAGGAGCTTTTTGAGTAAGTTGGGTTGGACCAACTCCCCAGAGGACTTTGCATAACCAACCAATAGTAGGTGATTGGTGGGCTTGTCATGTGCCGTGAGTTCTTCTCCATACTTGGTCGGCTGTTTTGTTGCTTGCCAGTGACACAAAAAGAATACTTAAATTTACAGCAGTTGGAACTGGGGTTTTTATCCATCCATGACAGGTACTGTCAGGCGAACAGCAAGGATAATTAGACTAGCCTGCCAGCCCAGATGCCAGAGCACCCAAATGGCAAACCAGAATGCCGGAGGCACAAATTCTGGTACAACGAATATGGAACTGGAAGGGAGTTCCACCAATATCTGCTGATGAGCCAGAATCTCATACAGGCACAAAATAGAATGCCAGATGAACATGGCTGTTAACCCTGAGGGGTACAAGAGCGTCACTAGATAAGGAGGCTTAATTTTCAACATATAAAATCTAAATTTTGGGGAAAGTTTTTAATGGAAAATTTAAGGAAGGAGAATCAACCAACAATTTTCTCAGTGCAATGCAACTGATTAAATAGTCATCATTTTGAGGGAAAACAAGCCAGAATCGGGTCCTGGAAGTTTGACTTTGCAGCAAAATTATTCAGGAATGGGTGGGTTAGTTCCCTGGGAACTGACATCACAAAATTTGGTGGCAGCTGAGTCGCTGTCAGTTCAACCTCAAACGTCTGAACCAAAGCTCAGCTACAATTTTGATGGTTGGCATGACAGCATTTGGCCCAACGTGTGGCAGGAATCCCCCAAGACCACCCCATATAGGTGGACCCATTTGGTTGGGAATGGGTTCAGAACGCCCAACCTGCCCATGCTCAGTCGCTGGGCCGTTCATTTGGTCAGTGGCATTGTGTCAGGTGCAACACCCAATTTGCTGGCAGGAAGCTTTGAAACCTCATCAATGGTGTCCAATGCTATTACCTGCCCATTGGGGTGATGCCTGATGTATTTGGGAGGGGGGAGATTTTTTCAATTGTCATGTTAACCAAATTACAACCGTCAGGCATTTCAGCCAATAGTTTGGTCTTAATACCTTTTTGACCATTTGAAATCCGAGCATCAAGCTGATTGCCGCTCAAATTAGTTGTGATCAATTTCATTTTGGTGATCTCAGTGCAGATTTCACTGTTATCTCATAACAGTTCTGCTGAGGAGAGTGTGGGTACCAGAAGCGGGATTCAAAGCAGAAGGGCTGTTACCCAGCGCTTGTCTACCATTTGAGCAAGATCACCATGAGTAATGAGGGGTATGACTATCCTCTTCAGTACCTTCTTGCTCAGGAATGGAAAAATGGCCCTATTGACACTCATAGGATGTTCCCCAGGACTTACAGGTACCGCCTAACTCAATCATTCTCAGATCCTCATTTATGGTTTATTTCTGGTGAACACAGCTGGCAGCAATCCCCAATTTGATAAAGATTCTCTTCTCTGGATCTTTGCTCAAATCCTTACGCTTTATCCTAAAGAGTCTCCCAATTAGAGCATACAAAAAATTTTCCTGTGAAAGAATAGAACTTAGAATGGATCTTATTAGAATATACTAAGATAATACAATGGTAATCAGTGTGTTTTTTATTAGTAAGTTCTTAGGGGAATTTATAGTGGGAATTTGTTCCTAACCCTCAGTTGCACCTCCTCTATGTTTTAACAGCCATTAACATAGAATTACACATCCTCATCTCACCAGCGATGGTCTTACCCATCCTGGCTAGGATTCCATCATTAGACATCCTCAAGACCTAAGTTGGAAAGAGTCAGAATATGTGTCCCTAACTTTTTCCTCTCAATCCCAGCGAACAAACCATACCTTATAAATGAACTGCTTAGGTAATGGGACTTGTTACCCATTAAGGCAGGTTGCAAACCAACTGATTAATTTGCTAGTTGCAGATGGCATCACTCGCCTCACAACTTATTTCTTAAATTACAAATCAGTCAGTAATGAAACCTGAATGATCCAATCAGTATACTTAATAGTTGTTAATCAATTAACTATCAGATGCCCCTATTTTGTCAGCAACTCTCCCTGACAAGATCTTAAGCATTCATCTGGATTGATACTCAATGGATCCAACCCAGGCAATTAACCTAAAATCTCATGAACATTGTTACCATGAAATCAGGGTCAAAAGAAATCCAAAATTTACTACACTATAGTGAATTATCCCCTAGTGACCTTTAGTAATCTAATCGCCTTGGAATATGGGGAAAAATCCAACACATCCCTCCTCTTGCCTAGATTTCCAGCAAGAAAAGGATTCGGTCAGGAGAACACCATTTTGGACACTAAGTCAAATACTTTATTTGTTCAAGAAGAGTACTATCAATCAGTACTCAATGCTGCTCAGGATAGCCTATGGCATGCAGATCTCTTCCTCATCCTCCTCGTTACTGCCTATTCAGATTGCAGTCCCAACAACCTTATGTCATGCCAGGCTGATCAATTTACTCATGATGATATTAATCTAAGGATCCGGTTCCCCCCATCAGGGCATATGAACCACTATCATATTCAGGATTTTTGGTCTGACATCCTTGATTTCCTAGTTTTCTCCTCATCCTCAACAGGATATGCTTGACATTGATGTTCATTTTGCGGCGCAATTAAAAATGCTCATTTATGGTCACCTTTGTTATTTTCTCATAATAGCCTCATGGCTCACATCATTCTTAATTCTTCTCAGGAGAGCTTAACCGTTCAATTTGAGATCAGTTTCTTCTAAATTAAAGCTTAATTGATTTCAGAGTGCATAATATTGACTATCATATAAGTCTGAAATCCCCCCTCTCTTCCAGATCATATGTCAAATTCCAAGTCTCAGTACCAACAGCTTCTTATTAGCATGTCTGATAAAGACCTTCGCTCTTCCAGTTGATGGGTCGATCTGTATGCCAGAACCTCTTTTATGGTCTTTTTCAGGACTTATAATTCCAGTCAAGTACCCATAGCCAGTCCTTCCATGGAATTATTGGAAACAGTAACCAACCACAACATAACCAGGTTAGCGATTGTCTCAAAATAATTTTTACCAATCCCTCCTCTGTTGTCAATTTCTGAGTTAGATTTTGAACCTCTTCTGAATTTGGCTCCATTTTCAAATTCTCCTACCATCATCGTCATTCCTCCTGAAGCAATTCGCTTCATTACTAATCATTTTTTCCTCGTTGGATTGGACTTGCTTCCAGAGTTCCTCTTACAACTCGGTCATTATTACAAGCCAGCTCTTCTTGGTCACTGAATTAACCATCAGAAACTGCGTAAATTTTGAACTCCACTATGCAGAATTAAGGGCAAAATAACTGAGGCTTTGTCCATAGCTCTGAACTCTTCCAATCTTGAAAACATCTTATATTGATATGTTGCAGCCTATGCTCTTTACTTTGCTGGACAAGTTCTTTGAAGTTGGGCCACAAAGCTTCCAGCCTCTCCTGGCTTCCATCACTCATTCAGCTTCAGCTTCTTAGAAGCTCTAGTTGTCACCTTCAGGATGCCATTCGCTCCTTGCATGACTGCCTTGTTTCTTGAATGTCCCATTAGTATCTTCCACTGATGGCTTTAATAGGGGCATGATTTAACAACCCCCACCTAGTATCCCTTGCTTGATTCTGGCCCATATGTCCAGTGTTATTAACAAAGCCAATCAGCAAGTGCTCAAGACCAATCTTCCAGCTCCGGTGCTATATTGGGATTAATCAGAGCTATTCACCAACTGCCTCTTGTTGTACTACCTCTTCCCCCGCTCCAGGGTATCACGTTTGGCATCTTCCATCATTTTCTATTTCTCTTCCCCTCGTTGCTTTCTTACAGGGATCTGAATCCACTCAACGAACTTGGTTTTGATTAAGTCTAGCCCTTGCTAGCATCAGAGCTCACATAGATTTCAATAGGTTATTTACTCCTACTGCAATCCATCCTCCCTCACCCAAGAGGTGACATAGGCGGAATAATCCCTAAATTGAGGATAATGAATAAAAATTAAAGTTTATAAAAATATTTTGTTTTATATGCGTTTTTATTAATCTTTTTTTTCTAATATTTTTATCAAGCTTTTTTTATCTTCTTTTTTCCATGGGACTTGAGCTTTTTGGTTCAGCGGTCCATCTTTTTATTTTATTCTCAAAAACTGGATCCTGGGTATACTTAGCCCTACCAGTTTTCTATGGTTCAGAGGTCTTATTTGTTTAGGACCTAACCATCTAGTTTGGTTCAGCGCTCCTTTAAGAACACTTTTTCTATTATTTTACACATCAATCCACTGCTTTAAATGCTTAGCATTGACTTTATTCACAATTCCTTTCATCTAAGAGGCTCTTAATGGAATAGGCATCCATTGCTGGCTTGGCAATAATCTTTAATGGGTCAGACCACAATGCATCTATCTTGTTTATTCTTACAGATCAATGTGTATTGCAATAGGCAACTCTTTTGCCTATTCATTATTCTGCTAAGGCTGGTCAGATCTTAGCATCCATCATTTTCACTCAAATCCTTTTTATTCAGAGTTGTAACAAATGCTTGAAATTTCATTTCAATCAGGATATTTGTAAATCAGTTCAGGTACTGCTCAGCACTTATCCACAATGTTGGTTCCACCACTGAATATAAAATTGGTGGAAACACAAGCCTTCCTTCCATATAGAAATCTGAATAAAAACTTCCCACCGCTGTATGATGACTTTATTGTAGGCAAGCATCAATAAACTCAGGTACATTCCCCATGTGGAAATTCTTCCTGTGACCAGCTTCCTCGGCGCATGGACAGCGTCTTATTGACTCTTTCTACCAGTCCGTTCATCTCCAGCCATTATGGTACAGAGATAACTCCTCAGATCCCCATTATTTCATTTAATAACGGGATCACATGAGATGTGAAATTTGTCCCATTGTCACTCAGCAGGACCTTTGGGCATCAATGTCTGTATTCTATTTGATCTAGGATGAACTTTGCAGTACTGGTAGCGTCTACTTTCGCCAGGGCCTTTGTCTCAACCCATCTCGTTAGATGATCAATCACAACTATTATGTTATTGAGTCCCCATGTACTCATCATCAGCGGTCCTACCAAGTCAATGGAAACCATATGCCAAGCGAATCCAAGGCGGACCAGTTGGTATCCAGTCATATTCTTATGTGGCTTATGCAACGGGCACTCCACACAGCAAACCAGATAGTCAGCGACATCATAGTTGATGGACCAGTAGTAGTACTGGCGAATATGGTCAGTTGTTTTTCTCGGTCTTCCTGCCTGACAACCTTATGAGCAGCTTGAACAATAGCCACTCATGAGGCTTTGTAAATAGTAATTGCTTCCCATTGAACATCCTAAAACTTGCCCATCCTTGGCCTCAGTGTTTTCCATTGCTTTTCTGAGCGCACCTTGGATTTCTCAGGGATCATTCCCAATTTCTCTGTCAACCGTTCTCTGGAATAGCTCATCCGCCTGCTGGTATACCATCTGGACCATTTGTAACCACGATAAGCCATCCACATTCTGATGAGTAACCCCAGCTTGGTGGACTGTCTCATAGTCGTAAGTCTATAGCTTTTTGTGCCCATTGGGCTAGTCGTCCTTCTGGTTCTCATAAATTTTGCAGCCAACGCAACAAGGAGTTGTCCACCACCACTTTGAAGTGCTTTCCATGAATGTACACCTGAAACTTTTTACAGACGTAAATGACTGCAAGACAGTCGCGCTCAGTTACGTTTTTATTCCTCTCAGCAGCTGAGAGTGTCCAGCTCACATAAGCCACCGGATGTTCATCCCCAAGTTCATATACTTGGCTCAATATGGCGCCAATCGCCATCAATAAAGCATCTGTTTGTATTATAGATTCTTGATCAAAATTTGGATATTTCAAAATCAGAGAATCTACCAATTGCTGGCGTAACTCATCAAAGGATTTCTGGGCTTTTTCATTCCATACAAATCCTTTCTTCAAATTCTTCAACAAATGGAAGAGGGGCTCGGCAATTCGCGCAAAATCCCAAATAAATCTTCTATAGTATCTGACCATTCCAAGGAACACTTGGATTTCTCAGACACTCTTTGGTACAGCCATTTGCTCTATCGCTTCAATCTCCTGGGCTTTCAGATGCAGTCCATTAGAGTTGCTTACAAATCCCAGATTCTCAACTCTTTCTTTAAGAAGTGACACTTCCTCAGCTCAATCTTGAGGTTTTCCATGGATAGTCTCTTGGACACTTCCTCCAAGTGGTGTAAATGGTCATTAAATGTCCTACTAACACTTATATTGTCCAAGTACACCAGGACGCATGACAACGTCAAGTCAATTAATATTGCATCCATGGCCCTCTGAAACATCGCAAGCGCATTGCACAGACCCTGGGGCATCCTCATAAGTTGATAAAGCCACTTCACGGTGGTAATCACGCATTTTTATTGGTCTTCTTTTGGCAAATCAATTTGCTAATATCCCAATATTAGATCCATTGCAGAGAAATGATTCACTTCTCCCAATAAAACTAATGCATCATCAATACTTGGTAGTGGGTATGAATCCTTTTTTGTAATCTTGTTCAGCTTCTGATAATTGATCACCACGTGATCAGAGCCATCCTTCTTCTTCATGATAAGAATTGGACTCACCTAGTGACTCAACGAAAGAACTAAAATTTCATACTACACTAGCTTGCTGATTTCTTCCTCCACTACCGCTTCAGCCATCTTTGACTGTTAAATCGGTCTCATTTTAATCAGCAGATCTTCCACAGTATCAACCTTATGGATTACATCTCGTGCACATCCCAAATCATGGTTGTTCTGGGCGAATACTTCCCAATACTTGTTGAACAATTTGAGCACCTCCTCCTGCTGTCTATCTATCAGATCAGAGAGTTGCTCTTGATTGACTAATAGATTGATAATCTCAGTTACCCTGACCAGTAATCCCATTTCATCAAGGATCCCAAAATCATGAAATTTTCTCAGTTTGGCTGTTGGTATTAGGTGAACAAACGCTATGATCTGATTCTTCTCAATCTTCATCAGTTTTTTGTTTAAATTCACCAGGATACTCGAATTTCTCCATGGCCTGGCATTATTATTCCAGGAGCCACCCAAGGCTCTACTCTGGACTTTTTACATGGGCTTCTGACCTCCCCATACAGCAGCTCTGATATTTCTAATGTCAACCCCGTGTCAACTATAATTTGTGATCCTGGCATTATGGTTCTCACATTCTTGATCATCAACAGAATTCCTCAATTTTCTAGCATTTCTGTCAGCATCTCTTGTAACTTCTGGCCAACTAGTTGGTATCATATCAGGACAATGCCATCATTTTATATCAGGTTGATTAAGTTATTTCTCCTACTCAGTGGAGCTTCCCCATCTTTCTGATAGACCAATGGTAAAAATATTATCCTCAAAGTTACATTTAACTCTGTACTTTCGTAGAAATTCTATCCTAATCAGATTATCATAGTTCTGGTTGGCCAAAACTATTGCTGGAGCAGATACCACCAAAGATTAAAGCAAAGTGGTTGAGCTCTATATGCTCCACATGAGATGGTGGTTTTTGGCCCAGCTGTCCCTTACTCTTTCTTGTGTTCCAAATCAGGTGAGATCTTCATCCTCTTCACAAAGTTGTTCAAGACATTATTCATGGGCGCTTCACTGTCAACAATCACCCTCACCCATACTCAATTCACAAGTATATCTATATACGTACACTTGGAGTATTGTAAGATAGTATTTATTGAGTGTATATTGGCGTTAATAGCTGAATCAAGGGTGTATATTTTTTGCGCCAATAATCAGGGATGATTCCTTGATCACGCTAAGGTTAAATGACAGGTTTGCCTCATCTAATCAAACTTTGGTTAATTCTTTGGGATTATCTGCGGCTTGAATCTTGTCCGCCAGTTGTCAGGCATATGGCCAAGCAACTTCTTTAATTATCTTGGGGTTGATCCCAATCACCCCAGATCTTGTTACAACGTTTGCATCCAAATTGACTTCTTAATACAGCTGATCCATGACGTCTTCATCCATGAACATATCACTGATGTCAATTCCTCACGCATAATATTGGGAGGAACATGTTTTTCTGAATCTCTAGACTGATTCCCGTCTAGGCTGTGGGCCCTTATACCAACTCCTTTGTGGGTGCAGACTCTTTCTCGTGGACCACATTAATTTGATCTTTGGGTTTCTTGCATTGCACAGCAAAATGTCCTTTTCCTCCACACTGGTAGCAGACTTTCTCCTTCTTATTGATCCATTTAGAATCTTCAAGCTTATTTCCTGGCAAAGTTTGGTTATTCATCTCCTTAGCGCCCTAGCTCCCCTTTGTGGGATTCAAATTTCATATCAGATTCGATTTGAAAAATCCTATTAAGGGCATTGAAGGCAGCTCCCATAATTTTAAATTGTCCATCATCTGAGAGGTAGTATTTTTCATTGTATACTTGGAAGACATCATATGATAAAAATTGTTGTAGGGCCAAAGGGCTTCATGTAGTGCAATTTTGGCATCAAAACTATACAGCACTTTTGCTCCAACCAAGCTTTGTAATTCCTGGTAGAAACAATCGGTAAAGCTTGATAATGATACATCTTTATGGATTTGAATACCCATAAACTCTTGTTTAAGCTTTGACATGCACATTGGGCTTCTGAATTCCTTCACAATGGCCACTTTGGCCTCTGCATATGAACAGCTGCCCCCCTCCAGATGGGGCAACACTAGGTTTTGACAATTGGTATCCATGCAATTCATCACCATCAATACCTTCTAAAGATCGCCATATCCATACAATGTCATATCAAACAATTGTAAAAAGCAGGAGCCGCTATCATGATAGAAAGTTAACAGTTTTGGTGTCACTTTAAATCTCTCTGAGTTTTTTCTAGCCACATCTCTTGGTTCAGCTACTCAGCTCACTTGGGTGTGATTTCAGGCGTCATCTCCAAAATAGCTGTAAAAGCAGGCGGCATGTTTCTTGGGGTAGTCATCTTTACAACTAAAGTCTTGGGAGTTCTTTCTTTGGCGTCAGTTGCTGCATATGGCTTATATTCAATTTTGTTAGTTTTCAACTTTTCGACTTGTTTAATCAGCCATTCTATATTTGTGCTGAATGCTCTTAAATGAACGTGATCCACTTCACCCTCTATTTTCAGACATAAGACTTCTCAAACTAAGTCTTTTTTTAATGACGTTACTTTTCCAAGTAGCTCATTTCTATAACTCATATCATTGTTGACCCCTTCCTCAATCTTGGCTTCTTTCCTCCAAGGAAGCAAATTCTCAATGATACGCTGAGTTCAGGGCATTCTGATTAACGGTTTTTAACTCTGTCCAAAGTTTTCTTATTTCGTCCTTATATGACATCACATACTAGTATCTTCTACTCATTACACCCCTGTAGTGAGCACCAATTGTTAAAAATTATAGGTTTTCTGATTATTCTCGGCTAACAACACCAATAAATATATTAACTGCACAGGTTAGTTTTGTAATTCTTCACGTTGTATGATTATAAGATAAATTTGTTTAATAATAGTATGGAGACTATTATCTGTAGTTGAATAAAGTATTAGAAAAAAGCTCAACTCTTGGCCAGTATTTCCTCTTGAAATACTTAGGATTCTTTAATAGGGATTCGTTCCCTGGTCCCGCCTAACTCAATCCATGCTCAGATCCACGTTTACTGTTTCTCTCTGGTGACACACAGTCAGCAGTAATCCCTAACTCATCTAGCTTCTCCTCTCTGGATTCAAGCCCAAAAATTCTTACTCTATCCTAAAGAGTCTCCTAAATAGAGCACACAGCATTAATTTCCCAGAGAAAGAATAGAACTTGAAATGGATTCTGATAAAGTATGTTAAGATAATACTATGGTAATTAGTGTGCTTTACTAGTAAATTCTTAGGGGAATTTTTAGAGGGAATTCAGCGCTAAACCCTCAGTTGGCACCTCCTCGATGAAATGGCAGCCATTGCCATAGAATGACCCATCCTCATCTCATCAGCGATGGTCTTCCCCATCCTGTCTAGGATTCCATCATTAGACATCCTCAAGACCTAAGTTGGAAAGAGTCAGAAAACGTGTTCCTAACGTTTTCCTCACAATCCTAGTGAACCAACCATGTTTGGCAAGCGACCTGATTAGGTAATGGGACTTATTACCCATTAAGGCAGGTCACAAACTAACTGATTGGTTCACTAGTTGCAGACGGCATCACTTGACACAAAGCTTAGTCCTTAAATTCCTAAACATTTGGTGATGAAACCTGACTGATCCCAATTGGTACACCTGATAGTTAATTATTAATCAACTATCAAATGCCCCTATTTCATTGGCAACTCTGCCCAACAAAATCTTAATCATTCATTAGGATTGATCCCCAACTGATCCACTCAGGCGAATAACCTAATATCCCCCTGTAGGAATCCAGCTTAGTTACGCTCGCTTAGTGCTATGCTGCTGGATCCCACAAAGGAATTTATTACAATAAAAAATAGAAAATTTATAAAATTGGTTTTTATGATTTTTTAATATGAGCGTGGGGGTAAAAATGAGAAGTGATTCCTTTCTGACTTTCAACGATTAGTATATATACTATTTTTAAAGTTCAGAGGGATTTGGGGATAGGTTTGGAATAGCTTCAATGCTTTCCAATTTAGGTAATATAGGTGTCAATCCTATCAGATTGTGGGAAAAAATAGTTAAATTTTGGTAAAATGAACGTTGAGGTTTTGGGCAGAATATACCCATGCAGCAGGGTCTGATGTACCCCAACCAATCGCCACTTGAGAAATTTTTCTCGCCTTGGGTCCTGCTGCTACGCCTATAAAAGGGGGTGGCCCCCACGCAGGTGTGGTGAAGGACTTAGTTCTGGTTGGGGGAGTACCTTCCGCTAGTTTCCCCAAAGTCCGTTGTGCAATTGGAAAAATCTGATCACTTGATTTGATTAAATGTGCACATGCGGGTTTCAAACCAGTGCCCCATTTACAGGGTTCCACTGAGAATTGGCCAGGGTCTTTTGGCCGTTATTGTTACACTTTTAGTAGAATTGCTTGTAATGGCATTAGGGAATCGCAAATGGCCAACATTTCCCTTTTTCAGCGGAACTTGACCTAAAAACATTCTTATTTTTGAGCCAAGAAGGTAGATGTCTGACACCTCCAAACATTGTTACCCCAAAATCAGTGTCAGCTGATATCAAATTCTCTTTGCTAAAGGGTTTATCCCCTAGCAACCCCTGGTAATCTAGTTGGCTGAGAATATGGGTAAAAATCCTAACAGGCTACTTTGTGAAGGTATTCCCATTCATTACTTTTCCATGTTTTCCACAATGATACTAAATTTGATATAGACGATTTTTATTTTCTTCAGGCCATACATGCATTGATGCAGAGAGAGATTCACTTTTTGATCCTAACTAACACTCAAACCCAGCAGCGCATCAAAGCAATTACTTGTGTGCCCAAATTTATCACCTTTTTGAGAACCAACTTGCTCAGTGCATCAAGGCAACTCACACCATTATCCTAATTGACAAGAATAATCCTCACCTCTATCTCCTTATTCCCCTTGCCGCTGATGCTCCAACCACCATTTTGTTGACCTTTAAACCAACACGTGTAGAAACTGGTGCTGGACTAAAGTCACCTAACCCATCTTCCCAATATAATATGGATGCTTAGGCTTAACGCCAAGGTACCTTGTCAGAAATCTTTTAATATTATGATAAGCCCTTTGTTTGCCATATTACATATAGATGTGTGGACGTCCCCCTCCTTGGGTTTAGTCCTGCTAGTAATAAGATACTTGAAAGCTACAAATTATTGGTCTTAGTAGCTCACATCAGTTTCCTAATGAGCCTCATTGGCTAATCAATAAAAGGCCTTTATTAAATTATTTTATTCAATATCAAAATAATAATAGAGCATATACTATTTAACGTTTTAGAGTGTCTAGAGATCTTTAATTATAGATTTTTAAAGGTGAAAAGTTACTAGAGCTGAATACAGGTACTAATTATATTAATAGAAAAACTTGGGACTAATGAAGAATAGCGCTTTATGTGTTTAGTTGATAGTAACAGGTTTGTAGTAAATGATAGGCACAGTCCATGTTTAGCTGTTAGTAGATTAGAATTTACTGTTCCAGTCTGTTTTGAGATTAAAACTGTTCATGATTACAATAAAAAACTGTGGTATAAACTTATGTAATATTCAAAAAGTTTCAATACCTTATTTAGTTGAGCAATGAATAAATAACGTTATATACTAGATGGCGTGGGGTTAGTAACTGGGAATATAGATCTGAAATAGGACCTCATAACTATCAATATAATAATAAATTGGAGTGATCTCTATAAGTCTCTTTATGTGTTGTTATAGAGCCAATTTCTTAGCTTGTTGGTTTACAATTATAGTTAATTGATTATAACGGCTCAGTTATTTGATATCTAAAATAATAACCTCAAACTTATGAAGATAACACGCCAATTGAGGATTCTATAAAAATATTTGGCTTAGAGTAATGTAAACTATAGATAATTAGAAAACCAGACTGGGAGTTCATTTATACTAAAGTAAATACTGAATTCTCCTCCTTTAAGATTTGAATGGATGTAACACTTTATTCTAATTGATTATTTTTGTAACATTCTTATACTCCATAAAAAGGAATTTTTTTGCTAAAATAAGCTATAAATAGATAACGTATATCATATTGGCCGTGAGGTTGTTGTTGGTGCCATAAGATGTCTTGTTTTAAAAATGCTTTAATAATGTTTAACTGGACAAAATATAAAACATACACATGAATTCAGGTGGCGCTGATTCTTATGATAGCCTTATCATTTGGTAAAAAATTGTAATAGGGAATTGCAGTGTCAATGTTAGTCCATATTTAACATTCATTATGAGATTAGGTTGCCCGTATTTAGTAGTGCTGGCTATATATAATAATTAGATTGCCATGTTGACAGTAAGTAAAAAATTCTGTATGGAATCGCCATACAAGCAGTCCTTAATAAATCTAACTGCCAGAGCGATGAAAGCTTTGAGCCAGAAAAACAAGTGGCTACACCCTGGAAAGAATTTTTTGGCATAGACTTAGAAATTAAATTTTAAATTTAACTTTGTCCTTATGTTTAACTTTAGCTCCAGCATATTAGTTTTATGTAATGATTTAGCTTTGAGAACTGCATTCATCACCATTTTCTTAGAGTCGAGTTTATAAATGATTTTTAGCTTCAGACTCACATGAGGGTAGATCCATATAAGAAGCAATTGTATCCTCAGATAGTTTATCTGACCTGAAAGCAAACGTCAAGGAAAAACTCTATTTTTAAAACAGCCAGCATTTTGTATAGCAAGATGGCACATGTGACAAATATTGATAGCATAACAACTCAACGTCTACACTGCTGCTGCATTCCTGATCATTGCTCTGCTTTGATAGGTATCCTTAATAAAGTTGCTATTGGCAAAAATGATCTCTGAACTGTGGTAACATTCTCTTCTATATGTGTTTTTGTGTTATAGTAAGCTGAATGGTCCTTAGAAGTAAGGCATACTAAGCACTCAGACTTGAAGTTCTTAATTTGATGCCGGCAACTCAATATTCCATGACCCTAAGTATTATAGGCAATTTACAATTATCTTTGATACTGTAATTTTTTAATGGAAGCTCCTGTATTAGCAGTAAACTTTAATTAAATTGAGAGGTTTTAGTTTACAGACTTATAAAAATAATTGATAAATTATGAGAGAATAGTATTTTTATTGAATTTTTTAACTATATATCTGCTACAGCAGATTATCTTGAGTATAGCTTAGCTATAGTATATAAAGGTGGTCAAGAATTAGTCATGATTAAATTGACCCCTTTCAGCTAATTGGACCTCATTTTTGAATGATGCCATTGTAATTTAGATACTGGTTGAAGGTCCAACAGCCATTCATAAACCATCTGTATTTTTCAATATATAAGTTAGGGTTCTGATCTTGTTGTTGAAAAAAAACCTTTTTAAAAATATTATTAAATTTACTTTGAAATGGCTAGATTGGCAAAAACCATGGTTTTAATATGGTACATTTGGCTTGTATGGTCTAAAAATTCATTAGAATAGTATAAGGTCTTGATGGAGGAAGGAATTTTTTTCATGGGCATTTAACTTGGCAGTCACAAGATAATCACTAGATCTTGGAGGACTTAACTGTAAAACTTAATTCATCGTAAGGACACTGACTCTGTTGGTCCAAGTAAGTAGGTATAAATTCATAGGGCTTCATGAAAGGTGTTAATCGATTGTTAACCCTTAGATTGGCCGGTCCATGCAAACAATTGTAATTTTGAAAGCTCTGGCAAAGTAAAGTATTTTAAATGTGCAATTCTTTGGCTCAGTTGGTCCAATTAAACTATCAGAAAATTGTCAGGCTTTGTTAAAGGTAGGTGATTCAGTCATGAAGGCCCTTGGCTCAAATGGTCTGAGTAAAAAATTGTGATTTTGGAAGGCTTTGGAAGAGGAAAGCAAAATGATTGAGGGTAAATTGTTAAGGTATGCTTCTTTTATAATACTAGCAGAATGGGGAATTTTATGTCCCACCTGGATGATCATTAGAATCATTTTGTACATATAAACTTTTGGAACATCAGAGGGCCTTAGCAGGTGTTTTGTCACGTGATATAATCTGCCTATCAATGATAACAGTTAATTCTAGATATGTCTCAGTGGAGGCATTTTCATTATGTTCTTTCTGGATACGTTTCAGTCACTCCTTTTTGTACTCAATAGCCCGCTATAAATTTATCAAGGAAACCAGAGTTTGTTAGATCAACTGCAGGCCATTGAATTTATTTTCATTATGTACTCGCTAAAGGAATTCATAACAGCATCATCAAAGTACATTTTTGTCTTTTTCTTGGTAAACTGATAAGCGCACGCCCAGCTGATGGAACTTTTTAAATTTAGGTAAGACTAAACAAGCATTTTATGAACTTAATATGTTTGTGGGTCCCTCAAATTTACAGCACTTCAGATATCCTGAAATGATGCTTTTCAGTATGACTGGGATTTTACTCATAAAAAAATGGCACTTCTTGATTGCTAAAGTGCACACTTTGGGTTACAAATGGTCTTCTCAGATTAAAACATTTATAGGTACTTACCTTTTTTGTAAATATGCCTTCAATATATAGCCTTGGGAGTACCTGTAAGAAAGCAAAGATTGTTAGATTGTGATATCTGAAGACTATGATCTGGCCCTTTGAAGGCTAAAAATACTAATCTTAATACATAACAGCATGTTACGTTTAATGGACCCTATTAGATAAATTCTTTTTAATCTTTGGTGAAATACTTAGTTTATATCAACTATTATAAAAAGAACTTCACCAAATTAGAGGTTACGAGAATCTAAGGGATTTTAATAAATAATTGTAAGGAGTAATAAGTTTCTATGGTTTAAATTTTCTTAATATCTATATTACTAGAGAAAAAAATGGTATTTAGTGAGGATAGACTTACTCCATGCGTTTAGCAGGGGTAGACTAAAAAGTTTTAATTTAAAAGCCACACTTCATCTTTGAAGCTGAGATGTGTTTGGTATGAATCATCCTAGTATCATTAGAGATCATGCTTATTATTGATTACATTAATATACAATGTGTTATCAGCATTTGTGGTGTCCATGCAGTTGCCAGTATCTAATATGGAGGAGCAATCAACAGACATTATAGTCATTTGATGGCGTGAGGCTAGCGACTGAGAGAGATACAGTATTATAATAGTGCCTGTCAGACATTCTCCTTCTCAACTTTTGAAAAAGAATGTTAGAGGTAGAAATGCCCCCAAATCCATTACTATGATCGGCCAATTACATGTCCAGTCTTCTAATAATACTATGGTTAATGAGGATATGAGTACCATCATCCAAAAGACCCTGGAAAATTCTTGGTGGAACCTACCCATCTGGAAAATATGTTTTATAAACAAAATCAGCTTAATAAGGTAAGAACTGATAGTAGGATTGCTCCAACTCCTCAGCCAAATTTGAGGTGTCCATTACCACACGGGTCTGTTCTCCCGAGGTGAGAAGATTTTACCCACTGGTAATTGGGTGCAGCTTATCAAATCATTACCACATGGGTTGGTTTTGCCACAGAATATTTACCTTTGTTCTGATAGGCTGAAAGCTTATATTTCCTAATTTGGATGACTCAGCTTTTTAATACTATATCCACAAATTCCCATGGCCCCAAGATTCAAACTAGTTTAAATATGAAATATTAGTATTGAATAGGAGAGCTTTTTATATTTTTCCCCACACAAATAAAAACAAAAAGTAAAAAACTTAGTTTTCTTAAGAGTTTATTTATTTTAAATATTACATTGTAAGATCCAGCGGCACATAGCATTAGCGAGCATAACCCTTGCTGGATTCCAACAATTTGGTGCTCACTACAGGGGCACGCCTGTACACTAAACCGTGGTTACTAACATGGAGGCTGTAAACGTGAGCAGCTCTTCTGGTTCTTCTTCAACTGAATCACGATTAGTTGCTCTTGAGAAGCAACTAGCCAGCTCTTTTCCCGTCTCAAAAAGCTAGAGCAACGGCCGTTCAAATTACCTATAAAGGACAGATAAACCCCAGGTGAAGGGAGCATTGCTTCCTTTTTGTACGTTTATGAAGCTGCGATGGATGGCGCCACTGATAAACATAAAGTTCAGTACATTCTTCCCTGTTTATGCCGTAGAGCCAAGAGTTGATTGTTCCTCACCTGGATCCTCAGCACACCTGGCCAGATGTTAAGAAGGCCCTCTTGGCTTAATTCAGATCCAAACAGAGTTTATACAGGGAAAAACAGGCTTTCAGGCGCCTTACCATGTATGAGGGCGAAGCCCTCGTTAGTTTTGCTGAGAATTTCTATCTCACTGCACAAAGGCTGGCTACATCTAAACTGCTTACCCTGGATGATGTTATCGCCGTCATATTAACAGGGTTAGTTTCACAACCCTCTCTCGCCAGGCATATCATATCATTGAAACGCCACTTTACAACCTTCCATGATATAAAAGAGGCTTTGTTAGACATCGCCCATATTCCTTTAGGTGAGCTGCTGCCTATTGAACCGTTGGAAGTGAGGCCACCTGTGCCTATTCTCCCTGCAAAACCTGCTACTTTGGTGCGACTTAAACCGGACATCCCTCAGTCATGCAAAGCGGAGATCCCTACTATGGTTTCCCCTTCAGCTCAGCTAATAGGTGTGCGCTCTAAGGGTATATCCTCCAGAACTACTGGGGTTGTGGAAATGCCGGTTAAAGTGAAGCTAATTACCCAACCTCTCGTGGCTGTCTCCTCTACTTCAATTGTAACCTTGCCCAAGG
Organism: Massospora cicadina; assembly: GCA_022478985.1. Taxonomy (NCBI): domain Eukaryota; kingdom Fungi; phylum Entomophthoromycota; class Entomophthoromycetes; order Entomophthorales; family Entomophthoraceae; genus Massospora; species Massospora cicadina. Next base: position 149,805 of record JAKSZP010009270.1, read on the forward strand.
TTGAGAATACCCCTGAGGATGACTCTGATGGGGGTTACAATGACGTTAGGTACTACTTGTTGGGAGCTCCCGCGGAAGTGGAGGTCCCTGATCACCTAAACGCTGGAGGAGTAGATGAAGCCACCATACCTGAAGAGATGTATCTCAGCCAAGTTATAGGTAGTATGGCAATTATTGACACAGCCAGCGATGCTGATCAGCTCCTATCGAGCTTAATTCGCCCTCTACAGTGAGGGCATACCATGCAGTCTATTCTGGAGACTCACCCTGAGACCGCACGCAAATTAACCTCCACAATCCATCACAAGGAGGTCTTAGCGCTGTTGGTCAACTTTGGAAGCACACTTATCAAGGTTGAAGTAGTCATTCACAAAGTCCAGGTGATGGCTATCCTGGATACAGGTTCCCCAATGAATATAATCTCATCTCGGCTGATGAAAAAGATTAAACTGATGCCTGACTTGGATTATACCAAGGAATTTGGAACTGCGGGCCCAAACAACACCCGCGCCCTTGGCGCTTACTCCTCTTTTCCCATTCGCGTTGGGAAGCTTATCTTATCAGCCCCCGCTGTGGCCTTATATAATAACTCCTATGATATGCTCATAGGTACTCAGTTTATGATCAAGTATGAAGGCATCATCAACATGAAGCAAGGGTTCCTATCCTTAATGAACTATGAAGTTCCATTAATCTTATCCAATAAAGAACTCATCAAGAATGATTACACCTGCCCGGTTGAAAACCCCTTTTCCGCTTTGCCTTTACATTATGTCACCTCTGGGTGCAACACTAAGAAATTGCCCAATTCAGTGGAGGCTAGCAATGGTATTCCATTTTATGCAGCAGATGAGGTGGTGATTAAGCTGGGTGAACAACGAGTGGTTGACACAAAAATCACGCTCCAAATCCCACACCACTGTTTGTTGCACCTCGTAAGTGTTGAGGGCCTTAGTCCTTTGGAGCCTCACGTATTACCTGGGCTACTTGACCCAGCCTATCAGCGACCTATTACTCTACTGTTGGGAAACCTCACTGCAAAGGACATGATCATACGGAAACACCAAGAGGTTGGCCAAGGACTTTTAATCCCTTTGGAGGACGTTGAACAAATTTCATTCCATAGGGTCAATGGCAGATTTGGGTTTACCCTTGAACCACCTGGTGTGTGCCTTACGAAACGTCCATATTTCAGATGAGCTGACCCCAGATGAGCTGGAGAAAGTTCATAATCTCCTTGATGACTATAGTGACATATTCTCCAAGTCAGCTCATGACTATGGCTACATGAAGGGCTGGTACCACTCCATTGATGCGGGTGATGCCCATCCCATTTGGTCAAAACCATATCGCAAGTCAAAGGTGGAGGAACAGCATATGAGGACAGAACTCACACAGTTACTGGATGCGGGGTTACTAGTTCCCTCTCAAAGCCCTTGGTCTTCCCCACTGTTATTTATTAAAAAGAAAGATGGAGGTCACCGGATAGTCATGGACTACCGCAAGCCAAATAACCTCATGAAGAAGGATAGCTATCCTATACCTCGCATTGATGATGCCCTGGCCCAACTATCTGGCTTGAACTTCTTCTCAGCCATGGACTTGGCCAGTGGCTATTGGCAAATGGACCTTTCTCTACAGGACCAGGAGAAATGCGCTCTCATTTTCAGCGAAGGTCTTTACCAACCCACTCAGTTACCTCAAGGGTTGTGCAATGCACCTGCATCTTTTCAGTGTGCGATGGATCACATCTTGCAAGACTTAAAGCTAACCTGCATTGTCATTTATCTTGACGATATTACTGTGTTCTCAAAAACCTTCAACGACCACCTGGATCACTTGAAGGAGGTGTTTGGAAGGCTACGTAAATCAAATATCAAATTAAAACCATCAAAGTGCACCTTCTTTCAGAGAAAATTGAATTTCCTTGGTCACACCATTTTGCAAAAAGGAATCCAACCACTACAGAACAAGGTCAAAGCCATTGCAAATATGCCTCCCCCTAAGAATTTGCGGGATATACAAGTATTTCTAGGGATGATGGGGTATTACCATCAGTTCATCCCTAAGTTCTCGCAACTCAGTGAGCCCCTTGATCGCTTACTGAAGAAGATTATCCCCTTCCAATGGGGTGCTGAACAAAAAGCCGCTTTTGAAACCCTGAAGCAGCTACTACAACGACGCCCTATCCTACGGCACCCAGATTACAAAAAACCCTTTATCCTGTTTATGGACGCCTCAGGCTACGCCGTTGGGGCCATCTTAGGCCAACTAGATGAAAATGGTATTGATCATCCGGTATCTTATTTCATTAAGATGCTTTTAAAGCCTGAACGTAACTACAGCATAACATAAAAGGAGTTCCTGGCCGTTTTGTTGGATGTAAAGCACTATCGCCCTTTCCTCTATGGGACCACCTTTACTGTAGTTACTGACCACGCTTCATTGAAGTGGCTACAAAATATGAAGGACCCTACTGGGCGGTTAGCTTGCTGGGCTCTAAAGCTTCAGCCTTATGATATGAAAATTGAACACCGTTCTGGAACTCGTCATATGAATGTTGATGGGTTGTCTCGTCTGTCAGTCCTCCATTTGGATATTAACGAGGCAGAAAGTTTAAATGATCTATTAATGACTCCCAATGAATGGGATAATGAAGATGATACGGTTCAGAAGATGTTAGCCCGCCACTTGCGCAACACTAAAGCGGAAAATGGGAAGTTGTATAGGCAGGTGGGGGTGAAGTGGCCGGCTTACAAAAGCCCTCAGAACACGTACCTGCCATCCTCGAAGCTTACTCCATTTTAGGCCATGGAGGGGCAAAGAAAACTTATGAGTGGCTTAAGGATCAATACTATTGGGATGGAATGATGGAAGCTATAGTTGATGTCTTGGAAGACTGCTCTAAGTGCAAGAAACAATCTGGTTTCAAAACTAGATACCAGTTTCAACCAGCTACTCGTAACAACCTTTCCACACTATTAGTTTGGATGTCGTAGGTCCCCTTCCACAGTCTACCAGTGGCAACCGCTTTAACCTAGTAGCCATCGACCACTTCACTAAGTGGGTTAAAGCTGTGGCGCTTCCTGCCCAAACAGCCAAGGCAACTGCCACTTTCATACATCAACACATTTTTGCTTGGCATGGCTGCCCCCAAGTACTACTCTGCGATAATGGCAAGAATTTTACCTCTAGAGTAGTCTTTCTCCTGGCTACCTCCATGGGAGCCCAACAACTCTTTTCAGCTCCATAAAATCCATCTACCAATGTGGCAGTGGAAAGAGCCAATGAAACCTTAGTTTCTATCCTCCACAAAATGGCCTCTTCCGATCCACTTCACTGGGATCAATTCTTACCCAGTGCCCTTATGGCCTACCAGATTAGTTATCACCAGATTCTGAAAATGTCCCCTTTCCGAGTTTTGTATGGCAGGGAACTAGGCATACCTGCTCTTCTAGCTAAGGATGTATTCTCCTCTAGAGTTGAAGAGCCTGAGAAAGCCATGCAAAGGTTAGCTAACCAAATTATTCAACTCCAAGCTGAAGCTATGACCAACTTAGCAAAAACAGTGACTAATGAAGGGCAGGCTGCCAATGAGCTCCGCACCCCCTTCCTACATTTCAAGTGACTGATAAGGTGTTATACTACCATAACTGCATCACTCCAAGAAGCGGTAAGCTTGGCTCAATTTGGGAGAGACCTTTCTCCATCATCTACAAAAGAGGCAATGAATACTCCATCAAATCATTAGCCACGGGAGTTACCATAAACTGGGTAAATGGCCGCTTCCTACAGCCCTACATTCCCCCCAACATTCTTGAGGGGGCAATATCAGACATTCTCCTTCTCAACTTTTGAAAAAGAATGTTGGAGGTAAAAATGCCCCCAAAATCCATTACTATGATCAGCCAATTACATGTCTGGTCTTCTAATAATAATATGGTTAATGAGGATATGAGTACCATCATCCAAAAGACCCTGGCAAATTCTTGGTGGAACCCTACCCATCGGGAAAATATGTTTTATAAACAAAATCAGCTTAATAAGGTAAGAACTGATAGTAGGATTGCTCCAACTCCTCAGCCAAATTTGAGGTGTCCATTACCACATGGGTCTGTTCTCCCCTGAGGTGAGAAGATTTTACCCACTGGTAATTGGGTGCAGCTTATCAAATCATTACCACATGGGTTGGTTTTTCCACAGAATATTTACCTTTTTTCTGATAGGCTGAAAGCTTATATTTCCTAATTTGGATGACTCAACTTTTTAATACTATATCCCTAAATTCTCATGGCCCCAAGATTCAAACTAGTTTAAATATGAAATACCAGTATTGAATAGGAGAGCTTTTTATGGTTTACCCCACACAAATAAAAACAAAAAGTAAAAAACTTAGTTTTCTCAAGAGTTTATTTATTTTAAATATTCCATTGTAAGATCCAGCGGCACATAGCACCAGCGAGTATAACCCTTGATGGATTCTGACAGTGCCATTTAACACATTGATACACTCATATTTAGATTATTAATCTCATATCTTTATTCAATCCATTGCTATGAAGTCTATTCATCCCAAAACATGTTTGCACTTTCTGGCATAAAAAATTAGTTTGCTAGTTGATCTTATATTTAGGAAAATATTTTATCTATTTTTTAGACCTTATAGTACTACAATTGAGAAATTTACAATATCTTTGGCTTTTTCAAATGCTGATAAACACTAAAATGGAACCCTGCGTTGGGGATTCACCCATACTAAGACAATTACTATTAGCCAACCTTTTATTAAGTCTTCTACGTTGCCAAAGATGTACAGCAGATGGGCTTATATGCAACTTCAAATACCCCTTAAAAGCTTATCCCTTTAGGGGAAGATAACAGGTTCATAATTACAGTAAAGTTAGAACTTTTTGTCTGAAAATAGAAATCCCAGGAGGTCTTATAAAAGCATCGCTTATTTTATATTAAATTTTCTGAAGAATGAGAGAATGTGATTAACTATTATTATTTAAAAAAGTAAGGCATGAAAATTAGTCAAACAATTACTAAATCTCACTAACATTATCTATTAGAGAAGTCTATGATCTCATGTGAGAATGGGATGCTTAGTGTTGAAATTAAAACTTAGGCATCATAATTCTAAGTCAAAGGCTTTAAGCTCTAATCAATAAAAACAGTTTATGAGGATATAAACCTTAGTAAACACTTGTAAAAAGAAAGCGTTCAGCAAAAGGTATCTATATTATAAAATACATGAGAATGCAATGTAGTATCAGGTACTTCCAAAGGCTCAACTGCTTGCTATCATAACCTTATTCAGCTAGGCTCCTTTAGCAATGTAGGGAAAATAGCCCTTTACCCTTAGAATTAACCCAGATATGACGCTCTACTAGCGTTACTATTAGTACAATTTAAATATAGTAATCATCACTCAAAAGTGGTAAAATAGTGAGATAATAATCCAAATTAAACTAATTAACTGAATCCCTAAGGCTTGCAGATTTCCATTGTAGTCTGATCAACTAATTGCATTTGAGGTTCTGGAATAATGCCAAAATAAAAAATAAGTACCCTATACCAAATATTTTATTCTGGCGCGAGGAACAAAATTTGGGTAAGATATAGGTAGTCAGATTGGATCTTAAACGCCAGGGCCATGAACCAAAGTAATTACTAGATTAAGGGGTAGAATTTGTGCCATCGTGGTTATGAAGTTCGATTCACCATATTGTAAATTTATGGCACTAAGGTAAGAGCGTCAAGAGTAATTTAATACATCTTTGGAGACTCCATATTAAGGTGAGAGCTGCGCACTCAGAACAACTTAAACTCTTAAATCATATCTCTAATTATTAATAATATAAAAATATTAGATAAATATTGCATGAACTGATGTTTAATCAAACCACTTGCGACTTTTCCCCAACTTGACCAAACGTCAGGTAACAAAGATGAGTGGGGGTCAGATGAGTCAATGTCAATTAAAGGCTTGAGGCCCAGATTGTGGATAATGCTTCTTCAGAATTTGGCGTGCACTTAGGTGATGAGATGATCCTTAGTAGGAGCTTTCAGAGTGTAAGCATTAGTAGACGTCTTCTCTATGATCTCAAAGGGTCCTTTCCAGATATGTGCTAATTGTTGGTACATCCAAAACCATAGTTTTTGTATACTGAACCAGTTACCTTACACTAAAAATTGGAAAAGTCCAGAGCTCTTCATTATCCAGGGCTCTAGCCTTGACCTGCTCCAGAGCATTTGAGCAAGCAGAACTTTATAACTGAGTCAACTTTTGTGTGAGCTTCTCAAGGTGTCCTTTAGGTCTCAGTTTTTTCTGCAATGCATGGATATAAAAGTGGGGAAACTCAGGCTGCTTCCCATGTATTAATGCAAACAGGGTGTGCCATGGCTGAGTGGTATGCGATATTGGATGTAAACACTGCTTAAGGCAAAAAGAGGTTCCATCTGGACGCTTTGCCTGCGACCAACTTCCATAAAATACCATCCAGCCTACCATTCACAAATTTGATGGTGCCATTATTCTCTTGGTGAAAGGACTAGATAGCACTCCACATATGCATAGTAGATTTTTAAGCTTAGAAATTATTTGGGATGTAAAATTGGTACCATTGTCAATCAGCAAAAATTGGGGTTACTGTACTAATAAATAACATCATTAAGAAAGAACTTAGCTGTAGTAGTGGCCCCTAAGTCCCTTGGGATCCTTAGTCTCCTCCAATTTAGTTAGATGTTCAATGACCACGATGCTATTTTCAAAACTGACAGGCATATTGTTCAAGGGGCCCACAACGTTCATGGAGACCTTGTTCCTGGCAAAAATGGTTTTTATTAATTGATACGTGGCTTTTTGATAGGGAGCTTCAGGTTGACATTCATGACAACAGCTAAGCACCTTATGGAAATCATATGACATGCGCTCCTAATAGTAACGAGATCATGGTTGTTCAAATGTTTTCTTAATTTTACCATGTCCTGTCGCCTTATGAGAGGCAATGATCAGATCTTATCTTTCAGTAGGCCTATGGAAAAAAGGGTTGCTCATCAATAGCCTTATTTAATTCCCATCTTCTATGAAGCTATCCTTTCTTATTTTATCCAACATTTACTGTATCTTGATAGGCTCATTACCATATTGCTGATTAATCATTTTGGTATATAGTTCATTATCTTTATCAGCCAGCAAGGTTATAGTAGCCAACCTAGAGAGACCATCTATGTTTTGATGCTTTACTTTACGTTTTTGTTAGATTTCAAAATCGTATGCTTGTAATTTCAAGGCCTAGTGGGCCAACCAGCCTTCAGGCTCCTTTAGGTTCTGCAACCAGCATAATAAAGCATGGTTGGTTATCACAGTGGAATGCACGCTGTGGATATAAACCATAAATTGCTTACAAGTGTAAGTGACAGATAAGCACTCTTTCTTAGTAATGATATAATTCTGTTCATGTATATCCAATGTTCAATTGCAGTAAGTGATGAGGTGTTATTCCTCATCATCATCAAGCTGAGATAACACTGCCCCTATGGCCGTGAGGATGCATCAGTCTATTTGTTTAACAGTTTATCAAATTTTGGATATACTAGGTGACCCATGCAAATACTTTGCATCATACAGGTAATAGGATTCCTTATATGACTATCCTATGGATAGTACCTAATCAATAAAAATAGATTATTGCAAGTAACAAATGATTACAAACTGGAAAAAACATAATGAAAATAAAATAAGTTTTTAATTAATAAGCTTTTTTTTTTGAAAGTTGGAAAAAATTTACTAATAAATAATTAGTAAATAAACATAAATGTGCCAAATATTTTAAAATCAAATAAATTTTTTTTAATTAAGATGCAATAAATATTTTTCATATTACTTGTATATTTACTAATTTTTTATCAAAAAACTTATTAATTTATTTATAAAAAAAACTTACTAATTTTTAATAAAAAATATGAAAACAAATTCTTGCTACCTCAATATCACTGAGGTTAGAATAGTGCTCTACTTTAGCGCACTTCATAATAAACTCTGAATAGTATCACTGCTTTTGCAAATGTTATTAATTACTTGTTTTATGTTTAGTTTAACATGTTGTTTATACATTGTTTATACATCTATACGTTGTTTATAAGCTTATATGTTGTTTTTACATTATTTATACATTTATTATATTCTATTCTATTATATTTATAGACTTCAGCGTCACCATAGCATTTTGTATATTTTATTTTTTTTAAAAGAAATTTTTAGAAATGTAAGTTTTAAAATGCAATTTTTTAATAAAACATTAATTTTAAGCTATTTACTTAATTTTTTGTCATTAGAGGGAAAAACAATCTTCAAAAAGGCGTATAAAACATAAATTTATACAGGACTAAGGGAATATTCCATACCAAATAAAAAACAACTTTGAGAAATAATATATAGAGATTAATTATGCTTGAGGTGTATTTGTAAAATCAATTATTTTTTATTCAGTCTTGATTAGCTAACTTGCTAAATAGCTAAATGATTACTACCCACTTAACAAAACCATATAAAATATTGAATCAAACAAATACCAAACTGCTCAGCTGTAACAATATAGTGAATACCATTGAAAACATATAGGAGTTTCACTTGTTACATATGAAACTTTTGATTTAACTATGAAAATAATAAGTTACTCATTTTTCGTCATTAGAGGGAAAAATAATCCTCAAAATGGCGTATCAATCATTAATATTGGTACAGTATTAAGGGAGATATCTCATACTGACAAAAAACACCTTTGATAGATAATATATAGAGATTAATATCAGCACTTGGGCTAGGTAAAGTCATATTTAATAAAAAGCGATTTGACAGGCTTCTGTAATTCAAGATGGAACTCCAGTCTTGAGAAGGAGAAATAATGGTTCAACTAATTTGCTAAAATTCTCTAAGAACTGGCTATAATAAACAATCATTCACAAAAATTCTTAATATCACACTTGCTACTTGGGCGTAACATTTTTTCAATAGCCTCAACCTTAGCAGGCTAGGGCCATACCCTTGTTTGTCAATGACAAACCCCAAATACTTAAGTTGTTTATGGAAGAAATTGCACCTGTGAGATTTATTTAAAATTGGCCTGTGCCAACCAGTGGAAGACCTCCTCTGGATGCTGCATATGGTCTATAAACGTTCTGTAAAAACATTTATATCATCTAGGTACATTAAAACGCAGTAGGTTTTTAAATCTCCATAATATAAATCTATGGCGTGCTGGAAGGTTGCAAGGGCATTACACAGCCCTTATGGCATCCTAGTAGGTTAAAATAGACCCTTGGTGGTGATCATAGCGCACTTCTCCTGTTCCCCCTTCAGCAGATCATTTTTCCAGTATTTGGAGATTAAATTTTTAGCAGAAAAGTGTTTTACGCCGCCCAAGTGGTCTAGTGCATCATCAATATAGGGTACTGTTTTTGAATCTTTTTTGGTAATATTGTTGAGTTTTTTGTAATCTACTATTACTTGAATTGGCTCATCCAACTACTAAATAACTATAGCCAGGGAAGACTAAGGACTCTTGGAGTGTACCAACATCCACTGTAAGGAGAGTGTCTAGAACTCTCCTGTTCCCAGTATGGTAGTGCTTGGTGCACTAAGCCAATGCCAGGGAACTATCCGTTAGTTTGAAAGTGACTAGAGCCCAGCAGAGGGTGCTGAAGAAATAGTTACTTATGAAGAAAAGTGCAATCATGATAGCAAACAACCCACCAAGAATGATGCGGTGCACAAAGGGAAAAGGGGTAAACATCCCAGGTTGGAGGGAACCTGGGCGACCCAACGGTGCTTAAGTTGAAGATTTAATTGCAGCTATAATATAGTGGTTAACGTAGCATGAGACCTCCTTAAAGAGGTCTGTGCACAGGTTTTCTAGAGATAACATAAGTAAAACTGGAAAAATGGAAAAAATATATTAGGAAAGTCAACCAACAAGGAGTGTTGGTCAAGGGAAACAGAATTAAACTACTTCAGAGAAGTATGGGGCTTCCTGAAGTGGGCTCAAGCATCAACCCACCAATCGTCAAATACTACCATCTAAATTGGTAGAATATGCTGAAACTGACTTCACTCGAGTAATCAATTGGAGTTGGATCTGACCCAAACGTGTCATTTCATAAATGGAACATGTTTTGAACCCTAGTTCCTCAATCAACCAAATGGTGCCATCAGTGTTAGTTATATATACCATTCATTTTAATGCCTGGGCTGACAAATGGGGCTGGGCATTCAGCACTTCACTAATACCAACCTGGGCATATTTAGCTTGTACCCAGCGTTGGCTTAATGTGTGCTTGAGGTCAGGGAGGGCCTGAATCTTCACCATCTGGGCCTCCTGTCGCCCAGCATTATCCTTGGGGTCAGTCCCCACTATGATGTCATTTAACCATGACATTACCCTCTCCTCCTGATGGGGCTTAACCCCCTCCAGGGGCTTGCGCAAGGAAAAGTTCTTGTGGGCAGGGGCCAACTTCATGGTGGCAACGGTCGGTTTGGGTTGAGATCCAACAGCCTGGGGGAAATGCTTGTGGAAGGCTTCAATCAGATCTTAGGCTGCACACAGTCACATGCTGGAACCCAACTGTTTTCTGCAGAGTCAAACCCCTTCCAGGATATCAGGTACTCAAGTCTTCTCTTAACATGGCGGGAGGCTACTATTTCCTCCACTTCCCACTCCGGCGCCCCATCCACAAGATAGGCCTCAGGAGTCTCTGGTGGGGGGCCATAAACAACTTCAGTTTGCTCTCATGAAACACAGAGAAGATCTGAAATGAAGGGGGAAGATCTAGCTGGTATGAGGCATGGTTTACCTTTCTAACAACGCGGTAGGGGCCAATTCTCTTTGGTCCCAGCTTCTTGTATGGCTGCTTGATAGGGAAGTTATGAGCATCAAGCATCATGAGATCCCCTTCCTTGTACGCAGAACCCACATGGCGCTTCCCATCAGCAAACTACTTATACACTTACATTGCCGCCTAAAAGCTTGTGGAAACCCCCTGGTGGACCTTCTTGATTGTCTTGGCAAAGTCCACCACCACTTCAACCTTAGATCCACAGTTGGGTTATATGTTAAAGGCGGGGTTAAAGCCATGGCTGGCGAAAAAAGGGGAACAACCGATCAAAGTATGCAACGTGTTGTAACTAAATTGGGCCATAGGAAGGTGAAAATCCCAAGCTGAATGATCTGCGGCGATGTAAAACCTCAGGAACTGCTCCAAGCACTGGTTCACTCGTTCAGTCTGCCCATCTGATTGAGGGTGATAGGCAGTCAAATGGCAAGGGCTAATCTGAAGAGTCTTACACAACTTTTCCTAAAAGACGGAGGTAAATTGGGGTCTCTGGTCACTGATAATCTTTTGGGGAACCCCACGTAGCGCAAACACATGTGTGACGAAGAGCCTAGCCATCTCAGCTGCGGTTATTGTAGTTCTGCAAGGAATGAAGTGGGCGAACTTCATAAAACGGTCCACCACCACCATGATGGCATCGTAACCATTAGAGACAGGTAGTTCCACAATGAAATCCACCAATAAGGAAGTCCAGGGCCCTTCAGCTTTCTGGACTGGTACCAACAATCCCGCTAAAGGTTGCAGATTTGGCTTCATTTGGTTGCAGATCAAACACTCCTTACAATACCGCCCCACTTGAGCAGGCAAGCCCTTCCAATTGTAGGTGCGACATATCAACTTCAAGGTCTTTGCTTTTCCAACATGACCAATGGTGATTCCATCATGATGGTCCCGGATGATTTTCAGGCGCAGTGGTCCAGCAGCTACCCAAAGGCGCCCCTGAAACCACACCATCTCATCCTTTATGTGATAACCCCTGGATAGTTCTACTTTATTAAAAGCTCTCTTAGCAAGAACCATATTATATTCAGCAGATAGCAGCTGAGAAAGGATCACCTTTCTGAACATACCATATTCCTCCGCATTTTCCAGAGGTGCAAGCGCTGGCATGTTGGCCGGGGGAGAGAGAAGTTAAGACACAATTTTATTTAGAGGAATCATCACCTGTGTGTTGTGGACTTCTAGCTCCTTTGGATCAGGAGCTAAAGCAGGGTTGCGGCTTAAAGCATCTGCCAAACCATTATCCTTGCCCTTGGTGAATTTGTAATAAAAGGCAAATTGGGCAAGAATCTCTTGCCAACGGGTCTGAAGTGGGGTTAGGATATGAGGGGCGCGGTAGTACAGCAAGGCACGGTGATCTGTACGTACATGGTACATTTTGGTAGAGCTATGCAAGTGGTGACGCCAATATGTCAGCGCCTCCACCACTGCTAGTAACTTCTTGTTGTAAACGGCGTAATTCAACTTAGGCAGAGACATTTTCTAAAAAATATCCCAACGGATGCTCTAACCCATCTTCACCTACTTATAACAGGCGGCCGCTAACGCGAAGTTGGAGGCATCAGTAGACACAATGAACTCCATTGAAGGGTTTACATGGAGAAGAACGATGTGTACAACAGGGTGCACTTCACTGCTTAGAAATCATCCTCCAAAACGGGGGACCACTGAAGCACTTTGGCACCGCTAGCCTTGTATAAGGGAGCTGCCACCTCAGAAAGATTGGGTGTGAACTTCTTGAGAAACGTACACATCCCCAAAAAGCTCCTTAATTCCTTGATTGAGGTCGGTGGGCCACTCATGAACAGCCTTCTCCTTGTCTGGAGTTATCATATGTCCCTGATCAATCGCGACGTTGCCCAGAAACGTGACCTGGGACTGAAAAATTCATATTTACAGATTTTTAGCGTAAGGCGGGTGGCCCTTAACCTCTCCACCACTTGCCATAGGTGTACTGCTTGGGACTCCTGATCTGGGGAAAACACCAGGATATCATCCATTTAGGCAACCGCGCATACCCCAACAAGTCTCCCAACGCAGCATCAAAGCGGCATTGAAAGATGGCAGGGGCATTCTTAGCCCAAAGGGCATGACCTGAAACCGGAAAATTCCTTTTCTGGTGCAGAATGCGGTTAACCACTCCTAGCCCTTCTTTATCCGGATCTGATTGAATGCATTGAGGCAATCCAGCTTGGATAAGACCTTCGCCTTCTCCACATAACGCGAGCAATCTGTGAATCTAAATTGATGGGATGGAGGTCTGGTACAGTAGCGTTGTTGAGGTTCCCAGAGTCTACGCATGGGTGTAGAGTACCATCAGCCTTCTCAACAAAGAGAAGTGGGGAGCATACAGGGGAGGTACGCTGAAAAAGCGCGCTTTTGCTAACTGCTCTTTCACCCACACATATAACGCCTCTTCCTCCCGGACAGTTAATGGGTAAATGGGGAAGAAATCCGCACTAGATCCACAGTGAGTTTGAACTCACAGTTGAACTCGGAATGACCAGGTAATGTGTCCACTGATGCTGCATCAAAGGAAGATTCCAAACCCTCTAAACAAGAAGGTATAGGAACTTCCACTGAGGGCTTCAGCAAAGGGGCAAGGCTAAGAATGTGAAGGTGGGGCCAGTGGGGCAAGTCGCCCTGAGCGTCAGCATAAGACAAAGGAACAACAAGTGCGCAACCAATCTTTACTGTTAGGGATAGGGTATTCACTTTCAAGTTGGTTCTAACGTCAAACTTCCGCCACCACTCCACACCCAAAATGATAGGGTACATGAGGTTTTTGATAGCTTGGAAGTGATCAGACAAGTGGTATTTGCCAACCTGATATTCCACTGTCCCAACGACCTTCAGAGTGGGAATACCTTGGGACGCTCCTCCCCTAACTATACCACCAGGCAAGTAATGCAGCCCAAGGTAATCGGCTAGGCTCAGGTCCATAAAGTTTTCCGTGGCACCAGTATCCACCAGAATAGTAGTACTGAATTTCCCTAAAGGGGAGAAAAGGATAGCAGTCAGTAGAAAATATCCAGAATGGTCTTTATTTAAAGCTGAAAACGCCAGTAAATCACCACCAAACGCTTCATTTAATAGTAACATGTCACCCTGGTATGATTTTGAATCAAAGAATGGAGAGGGATACTTGGCCACTCTTACTACTGAGGCCAAATATCCCACCATATCTTCAGCAGGGGCATAAACATTTTCATATTGCAAGCGCAGTTCCTTTTCAACTTCCTGAGTGCTGCGAATCATGGAAGAGGTCAAACAGGGATATTATTGGGTGATTTGGTACACAGGAATAGGTTCCTTCTCTGAGCCATGAGAGAGCAAAAATGGTTCAGAGGTATACATAGCGTTTTCGTTATAAAGCGCGTTTTTAGACGCAAATGACCCTATTCCCATACCAGCAATGGAATGCCCGACATTATCCAAGGCCAACACCTCCAGGGCCATCTGCGCCAATTTCGCCAGCATTGTCTGAATGCTCTGTCAAATTAAACCCCATTTTGTAAAATTGAAATTGGTAATTTTGGCAGAAAGTTAGAGAATCATGACTTCCAGACCTTAAAACGTCCGTATCCATCAGGTACAAGCATGAAGGGTGGGTATTTTCCAGTTGGAGGCATCCATAATAATGCCGAGATGCTCTAACGTTTTAGAAAAAGAGAAAAAAGCAGTGCAGCTGACCACTGCTGAGGCCCTCAGCCAGCGCCCACCATTTACACTTTGGAAAAGTCCCACACGGGAAAATTTGTGCACATAATTTTAGGTGGTTTGTAAACTAATGTAAGGAGAGTGTCTAAAACTTTCCTGTTCCCAGAGTGGTAGTGCTCAGTGCACCAAGCCAACTCCAGGGAACTAGCCGTTAGTTTGAAAGTGACTAGAGCCCAGCTTAGGGTGCTGAAGAAATAGTTACTTATGAAGAAAAGTGCAATCATGATAGCAAACAACCCACCAAAAATGATGCGGTGCACAAAGGGAAAAGGGGTAAACATCCCAGGTTGGAGGGAACCTGGGCGACACAACGGTGCAATAGTTGAAAATTTAATTGCAGCTATAATAAAGTGGTTAACGTAGCATGAGACCTCCTCAAAGCGGTCTGTGCATAGGTTTTCTAGAGATAACATAAGTGAAACTTGGAAAATGGAAAAGATTTATTAATAAAGTCATCCAACAAGGAGTGTTGGTCAAGAGAAACAGAATTAAACTACATCAGGGAAATACAAGGTTCATTGAATTGGGCACAAGCCTTGATGCTCCAATAGGCAAACGCTTCCATCCAAATTGGTAGAATACGCCAAAACTGACTTCAATCATGTAATTAATTGAAGTTGGGTTCGACCCAAACGTGTGATTTCATAAATGGAATGAGTTTCAAAACCCCGTTCCTTGACAAACTGAATTGAACCATCCACGTTAATTTGGTAAACTGTCCGTTTCAATGCCTGGGCTGACAAACGGGGCTGGGCATTCAGCACTTCACTAATACCAACCTGGGCATATTTAGCTTGTACCAAGCGTTGGTCTAGTGTGTGCTTGAGGTCAGGGAGGGCCTGAAGCTTCACCTTCTGGGCCTCCTGTCGCCCAGCCTTATCCTTAGGGTCAGTCCCCATTATGATGTCATTTAACCATGACATCCACTGCTGAGTAAGGTGATTTTTTTTGACATTAACAACTTCATCTTCCACTTTTAGAATGGCAAATAGGATAAAGGTGTTCAGCGTAGATTACCAGTATCAATCTGGTGCAACACATCATTTACACACCCCAAATCATAATTTATTTTCACAAAAATAATACTATGCTTATCAAATAAGGCCAACGCTTGACCATTTTCATCCTCTGTCAACCCTGAAAGGCGTATTTGAGGAATCAGTGAACATACAGTTGGATGTTTTTTTCTCAAGCCCAAGTTCATCTAGATTTCCAAACTCATGGATATTTAAACCCTTATCAACAGATAGGTTATGAATGAAAGTGAATACCTAGTATCGCTTAACTTCCACCAAATAAGGTATAGGTTATCTAATTGCACCTGAATTTTGCCATGGTCTGGAAGAAGGAAATCAGGTGCTGCAACCCGCCCTGATTTGGATCAAATAAACGGGGAAACTATCTCGCCATACATTTTTGAAGAATGGTTAAGACAATTTCTGTTCCCATTATAACTTGATGACTGGCCATAATGGTAAGTTAAAATTAGTGTGGATAGGAACGTTCTTTGATTCTATGACCTGCGCTTATAGATTATGGGTACAGCCATGTAGCCACTGATAATCTATAGGTAATATCCATTTCTTGTACATGATTTTAATAAACCCCTAATTGGGGTCAATGAGGCCACATCCTTTCTGATTTAAAAAAGCGGCAGAGTTTGTCCTAATAGATCCAATGTATTTTTTCTCAGAGTCATCTTTGACTCTATATCACCTCAAAATAGAAATTATAATTAAAAAGTCATTATTCTGATTTGAGAATATGATAGCAGAGTGAAATTCACTAAGTAGTCAAAACTCAGCAGTAACACACTGTACTCTCCTTGTGAAGTTTTAGTCTGAGGGCCAGCAGTTCCATAAATTTTAGGAACATCTATATCTGGAGCAATCCCCAATTTCTTCAACAGTTGAGTTGACACAATATTAATCAGTGCCCTATTCTCCACAATAGCTCAGACTTTGAGCTTATTTACTGTTATATCAATATAGATAAACTTAGAAACTAAGGATCAGTAGGGTTCATTGCAGGGACATCCACTTTGTCCTCTTGACCTAAAAAATTATGTAGCTCTTCACATAACTGAGGGCTAGACTCCTTCAAAGCCTCAATAGGTACTGCCACTTGGACTCCAGTCAACTTGTGATTCTTATTAAAAATTTGGAAACTCATGTGGCTCCAACTGTTGGAAATATGGCTTTGACACTACTTCTTTCGCTGACTCAGTCACATATTTTCCACGTGTGCAGGTGACCACTATTCTATCATTCATTGAACCTTAACCCAACAAAGGCTGCTCAATGGAATCATTCATGCATCATGACGGAGAGTGTTTTGGAGATCTCTTCTTTCCTAGAATTTTTTTAGAAGAGATGGAGGTAGGAAGTCCCAATTCTACTCCGCCCTGTCTTTTCCCACTTCATTGTCATCCATAGGATGTACAGCTTTAACCCAGAAAATAGTACTTAGCTTGAGGCAATGGTTATTGTAATGGATCAACTTTTGAGTTATTAGAAATCTGAATAATGTCAGATCTTTCTGAATGTGGGACATACGGATGATGTAAATCTCTTTTTAGAGAAATGGCCTGAGGCCACATTCTGAAAGGCTCTAATAACTCTTGTTGGGTGCGCCCTAAAGTGTTGGTGCATCACTGGAGATAATTCCCCATATGGAGAATATTTTTCTTTCATTCATCACTAATATCATTACTTAATACAATTCTTGGTAAGGCTCACAGGCATGGTGCAAAGCAATTTGTGCATCAAATTTATTGATCATGTTAACTTCTTCTAACATTGAGCAATCAACTAAATTTGTTCTGTGAAAGACTTCACAGTTTCATCTACTAAAAAAATGTTAAGGAATTTATTCTTACAGGTGGTCATCCATTCTGCTCCAAAAAACTCCTTAATAAGAAGGCCCTTGGATTAGTGGTAGGTAACGCTAATATTCTGTAATCTAAGCATCATAAACTTCTGGCTTTCAGTGTCCATCAAGTTCATTACATTTGCCAACTTAGCATTCTCAGACGCCTAAGCCATCCTAATCTCAAAAAAGCTAATAAAGTTATCTATAATAGCCTTTTATCAAATTTGGTAAGTTGATAGGGTTTACATAAACTTGAGGTTCATGCTGATAGGACTGAAGACCCTGAGATGTTCCTAATTGACTTCCTGAGTGGAAGAGTATGATGTAGGCATAAACCATCCTTGAACTTCCAGAGAAGCTCGAGTAGAACTTCCTAAGTATTCAATGTGGGAGTAAAAGTGGGGTTGTGCGCTGGTTAGACAGGAGTTTTAAAGTAATTGAGTCAAATTATTCATTGGGAGGAGTCACTGGCATATCTGGATGAGCTGACGCCCCAACGCCTAGAGCGGAGTTAAAGACCATAGGCAATTACTGTGGCGCCCATGCCTCATCGTCTTCAATAACTTCTTCCAACAGAAAAGGTTCAGATTTGCTGTTAATAAAATTTGCAGCATGGGCAGCCGATTGAATATTAAAGT
Organism: Massospora cicadina; assembly: GCA_022478985.1. Lineage (NCBI taxonomy): Eukaryota > Fungi > Entomophthoromycota > Entomophthoromycetes > Entomophthorales > Entomophthoraceae > Massospora > Massospora cicadina. Next base: position 167,927 of record JAKSZP010009270.1, read on the forward strand.
AGTCCCACATGCTAGCAACATGGCAGCATTCTATCTCTAACGAACTTTTATTTTATAAACGTTTTATGGTAGCAGCCATAAATTAAGGTTACGTGTTGATATTCTCAAGCACAAGGGACCTAACCATCTGGCCCATGGTTTTTGCTTAAAATATTTAGCCTCTTATAGTTGATAAAAATCAATAACAGAGTGGCCAGCTCTGATCATATCTGCATCCAAACTCCTGAGGCAGTGTTAATGCGTTTTGGTAATTTTAACTAATTTTTATAAGATGATTGTGGCCAAGTATAATATCTAAAAGTTAGCTAACATGAGCGTTTATGTTGCTCATACTTGGCAAACATCATTAGATATGTTTTGTAGAGCCACTAAGGTGACAACTTGAACTTCAACCAAATGTACTACTTCTGTCAAAAGGAAACATTCCATGGAGTCAGCGGGATCAATAATGAATTTTATCAGCCTACAGGGAACTAAGGTGAGCCCCTGTAGTGAGCACCACAATGTTTTAATTTAAACTTAGTTGTTAGAAGGCCTAAGGCACAAGGCTTAAACTCAAAGCAATATGACACTGTATGAGGGCAGCAACCTTATTAAAAACTTGTAAAAAGACAGCGTTCATCAATAGGTATCTTTTTATGGAAATCAGGAGAATGCAATGTAGTATCAGTTACTTTAAAAGGCATAACTGCTTGCTGTCATAACCTTATTTAGCTGGGTTCTTTTTAGTGACATAAAAGGAGATCTCCTCACCCTTAGAATTTAGCCCAGATATGCCCCTCTACTGGAGTTCTTATTGGTGCATTTAATATATACAAAGCAGCACTCAAAAGTGGTAGACTAGTGAGCTAACAATAGAAATTGAACTAATTGAGCGAATTCTTAAGGCTCAGCAATTAATGATTGTAGTCATGATCAACCAATTGCATTTGAGGTTCCAGCGGAAGCCATAATATAAAATGGGATTACTTTTCCAAATATTAATGCTGGCATGAGGGGAAAAAGTGAGGATAAGAGATAGGTAATTGGAACAGCTCTTAAATGCTAAGGCCAAAAGCCAAGGAAAGTACTAGATAAGGGAGTAAATTTATGTCAAATGGGTATGGGATTTGTTTCAACAGATTGTAAATTTAAGGCGCCAATGTAAGAGCGTCAAACATAATTGTAAAAATTTACTAGTTTGGGTTATTATTGGTTTATAACCCTAGTAATCTTTTTGCTTCACAGAATTGATTTCCTTGTGCACTTCGCGTTGTATAAAATATTATCTGATAATAGTATGAATACTATTATCCATAGTTGAGTTTGAACTATTATTTGGCCCAATGCTTTGGCCAGTACTTCCAATTAAATACTTTTAGTTGTAATCATATGAATTCGTTCCCTATATCACTGTCCATCCAATCCTCGTCAAGATCTCCTGATGACAGTCTCTTTCAACCCAACACATAGTCAGCAGAATCTTTATTGTGGTTCCCTTCATTTCTAGATCCCCGCTCAGATCTCTACTCTTCTCTCTGAGAGTCTTCCAATTATTTCCTTCCGCAATAATATCCTTGAGATGGAACTTCACACTGGATGCTGATAGTCTAATTATACACTAAATTGAGAATATATTAATACTAATAATACTAATAATAATGTTTTACTAAATGTTGGTTTTCTAAATGCTATTTTTAATGCTGGTCTTTTATTATAGTGAATCCTAGGGAGTTATGTAATAGGGGATTCAGCTGTCTAACCCTTGGTTGACACCTCTTCAATGAAATGGCAGCCGTTGCCATTGAATCACCCTTCCTCATCTCAGCAATGATGGTCTTCCCCATCCTGGCTAGGATTCCGTCATTGGACATCCTCAAGACTTCAACGGAAAGAGTCAAAAATGTGTCCATAACATTTTCCTCTCAATCCAAGTGAAACAACCATAATTGGCTAGCGACCTGCTTAGGTAATGGACTTTTTACTCATTATGGCAGGTCACTTCACCAACTGATTGATTCGCTAGTTGCAGGTGGAATCACTCACCTCAAAACTCACCATTCATTCCCAATTAGTCAGTGATGAAACCCAACCAATCCCAATCAGTACACCTGATAATTAACCACTATCAGATGCCCCTATTTCGTCAGCCACTCTGTCCAATGAGATCTTAGGTATTCATCCAGATTAAACCCTGATGGATACGACCAGGTGAATATCCTAAAATTCCCTGAACATAGTTACTCTGAAATTTTGACCAACCAATTTTTGATTCACTTCACCTTAGGGAATTTTCCCCTAGCGATACCAGGTAATCTAGCAGGCTGGGAATATGGGTAAAAATCCTAACAATAATCTAATACAACTTTGGAGAACCCTATGAAGTAAAGGGCCGCGCGCTCAAATCTTTACACCCTCAAATCTTATCTTTAAAATATTAGTGAAATATAAGTAGAAAACAGATATTGCATTAGCTTATGTTTTACAAATCACTTGCAACTCTTAGTATGACTTTAATCTTTACCAAGCGAAGGGCATATATATCTTATTAGCGGATATCACTTTTAACAAATAAAGGTTTGTCAAAGTTATTATATAATACATATCAATCGTTTTACCAACTAATCCAAAAATTCAATCGTCCTTTTTGTGGATATTCTGGTAAGGGTCCTTACAAGTGCTTTGCCTCATATCTCCATATCAATGGTAGCTGGGAGAGTTTTTAGAACTTGGAAACTATTTAGGAGTTTGGGACCAAAAATTTATAATAAAAAACTGTAATGACAATGTGAAAGGAAGATTAAGAAAATAAACTGTACTTATTTAATAACTAGATGTTATATACCTCTTAATCAAAAAAACTGTAAAAATTCCCAAAAATAAAGTCTATGATTATGTGCTATTTCATATGTAATAAAAGATTACCCTAAAATGGTTAGGGGAAGTACACATAGAGAAAGTCTAACTCCACCCTTCTTCTGATAGTGCATATATTTGTTAGTATTGCAAAACTCTAAATCCAACAACACCTTTGGATTATTGCTATTGGATTATTGTTTATTATATCAATCCAAAAAACCTTACTATATTTACTTCTTTCATAATTAGCTTAAACTGATAATAATTCTTATTCTAATTGATGCATACCTGATCCAGTTTATCTGGTTTATAATTGAGAGGCTAATCTTATATATTTCAGCTTTGTGGCCTATTGGATCTTTTTGAAAGGATTATCCTGTTCTAACTTAGTAATCTTTGGCAAATCAGATAATCAAGTGACATTTTACTTTTGTAATGATTAAAATAAATTCAACCAATAAGTCACATTTTAAGTGGTTTCTTTTTGGCATCTGACTTAAATCTGGATTTTGATTGCTCAATTTTTTACACTTTAAATCCCCCCACCACGTCTATAAAAGGGGTTGTTATTCTTTAAGTGGCATATGCAAATTAAGTTGACGGGGATATAAACTTTTTAGTTTGTCTAAAACCCCATAAAGTATCATTAAAATTTAGTACTTATTTAATCTATTAGATACCTAAATATTCTTCTTTGAAAGATAATCATCCAGATGTCCGATATTACCCCCTTCAAAAATACTGGAGGGAGAATATAGAGTTATAATTCGTCCATGTACTTTGTTAATAGTAATCCTGGTTAGAGACTTAATGGAATATCTATTACCTCCGTAAAAGGCAATTACAAAACTCCCTTTTCAGATTGAACCAGGTATACCACTTTAGTGTAATGCACAAAATGATAATACTGAACTAAATGTAAGAATTTTGAAGGTTGTAGAGGTTGTCTGGGTTTGTTAGCAGCTCAGACCTCTTTAGAACCTGTTTTTGCCAAGTTAGTCATAGAATCTGATTGAAGTTTAAAGTTGTGTTTTGACATATACTAAAAGCCTTATCTGAGCCTTCAGTTTTAGCAGAGAATAAATACTTATCTTATAGGGCTGATATTCCAGTTTCCAACCATATAAGACTTATTATATCGACATCTTTGATATTTGATGATAAATAATATGGTACGCCATGAGAGCTCTAGCAATTATTAATCCCAATTTACAGGGATCTGAAGTGTCCATTTAGCATAAAATTAAAGCTAAGGTTCCACTAGCTTGTTCCATATTAACATTATAATATAGATTTTATGGTGAAGAAAAAGTTGTTGAGAGCCCATAGATGTAGCCAAGATCTATACAACTCTAGAGTTAAATTTCTTCCATTATTAAAGAGAAAGACTTGAGGACAGCCATGCGGGAAAAATATGTTAAAGTAAGAATGTGGAGGTGACTTTAGCAGTTTGATCTAGGTGAGCAAAAGTCTTGATTAACTTTGTAAGATGGTCATTTACTAATAATATTGGTTTTTGATTGTAAAATGAGATATTGAACCATAATGTAAGTTTAGGGGAACGTTCCCTGTGCATAGATTGGTAGCTCTTCCCATTTCTGAGCAAAAAGGGGCCGAAGAGGGTGGCCTGCCCCTCATCACCCAGGGTGACCTTGACCACATGGTAGATGAGCGCTGGGTAATGGCCTTACCTCTCCGGACTCCTCCCCTGGTACCTTCATTTACCTCAGCTGAACTTGTTAGATAGATTAAGGAAATCTGTGCCAAGATCACTGAATTAAAGTCAATCGCTCTGAAACTGATGTAAATTAGGCCAGACAATTAAATATGCATAGCTAAAGAGGGATGAAGATTAAGTTATCAGCTGTAATTGCTGACTGTTTTGATTCGCCCAGCAGTGCAATTGTCAAAATTAACCCCCTCTCAAAATTGTCAGGGATGATCACCAATGTAAAGCTCCTATCCAGAAAATCAGGAGTTGTGGCTGATGAAGCACTTTTCGACTGAAAAAATAGTCCAGCGACTGAGCACAAGCAGGTTGGGCATCCTGAACCTGTTCTCAACCAATTGGGACCACCCCTACAAAGGGTGGCCCTGGGGGATCCCCTTTGCTTGTCAGGCCAGATGCCATTGCACCAACTGCCAGAAATGCAGTCAGGTCTCAGTTTGGGCATTCAAGGTCAAACTGACAGTGACTTGGCCTGCCACTGAATCCTTCTATGTTGGTTCCTATTGAGCTTATCTGCCCCCATCCCCAAATATTTCGCTGGTTAGGTCAAACTTGAGGGACCCAATCCCAGCTTATTCCTACATCAATTAACTACTATTTAATCAGTTGAATCACACTGAGAAAATTGTTGGTCAATTTTCTTTCTTTATTTTCCATTAAAAAATCCTTTCCCTAACTTTTATTTTTATGTTGAAAAATAACCGCCCTTTCCGCTGGCACTCACACACCCCTTGGGGTTAATGGCCATATCTGTCTGGTATATTATTATGTGCCTGTACAAGATTCTGGCTCACAGGCAGTTATTGGCGAAACTCCTCTCTAGTTTCATATCCGTTGTACCAGAAGCAGTGAGTTTGACATTCTAGTTTGCCATTCATGTACTCTGGCACCTCAGCTGGCAGGCCGGTCTAATTCTAACTTGCTGTCTGCCTGAATTAATTGACCAACCATTTTTCTTAACCATTTTTCGCCTTTCTCATAGATATTGACATAGCAATGGTCCCTTCTTTGAAGCTGAACCAGGTTGTGAAGAAATTTTTCTCTGGCCATATTAGCCTAGTACCACTCAAATTGTCCGATCCACATCCCATAGTTGCCATGGCTATCATCGCCCATGTCAGTATGTTCTGACAATCTAACTTGTGAAGGGTTCACTCCCCCTATGAACCTACCGGTTTCCCCTGATTCCACTACCATATATTTGGTATCACTAGATTCAACCACAAATACCAATAAAGAGAACTTTGCTTATTTCTTACTACCCATGAAGATTAGTGTTGGGTCCCACCACATCTCTTATGAGGCTTTGGTGGATACTAGAGCCGTGGGCAATTTTATGAGTGTTGAATTAGCCCAACAACTGGAACTCAACCTGGATGTAGGTCCTCAGTGATGGTTGCTTCTTCAGCCTCCCAGACCTCATACCTAGTTCGCCAGCAAGTTTCATTCTCAGTACATCAGTTCAGCTTCTGCAAACGGTTCTCAGAAATGCCAAATTTAGTGCTTCCAGTTATTTTAGGAGTTGGATGGTGGCGCCAGCAACATGTTAAGATTCATCTTGAGTCAAATATGTTGTCATTTGCCAATGAACAAATGTAGGGTGAATTTCCTTAGTTAATACTCTCAAGAAAACCCAAGGTCGTTGTTCCATCACTTCCCTCGTTTACCCTTTGGGCCTTCCATCCAATTTTCCCAAAGAATTGTTGCGCTATCTGAGTATCTTTGATTACGAAAAGGCAGACCATCTTCCCCTCACACCAAATTTGACTTGGGATTTTGTATGATGGTACAGTTAGTGAATATCAACTGCCCATTTTATCCCCACACAGCGGAGGAGGAGGATACACTCAACACTTGGTTATATGATGTGCTCAAAAAATGGTGGTTGTTTAAGGAGACATCGCCAGTTGCATCTCCCATCTTCTTCGCCAAAAATTCCAATGGTTCCCTCCATCCCTGTGTGGATTACGGACATTTAAACAAAGTTACTGTTCATGAGCCCTAACCCCTGCCCCTGAAGCAGACAATCAGCCAAGCAATTGCCAAATCTCGTGTGTTCTCTAAATTGGATCTCGTCTATGCCTTCAACCAGATTAGGGTAATGGAAGGGCAAGAATGACTACAGCAATCCAGACGAAAGAAGGCATTTTCCAATTCTTTGTAATGCCTTTTGAGTTGAAGAATGTGCCCGCTACATTTCAACAAGATATTGACAGTGTACTGGGCGATCTCCAGTTCACTTGCGCAGTCACATATATTGACGACATTTTGGTTCACTCCCCAACTCCCTAACAATACTCTATTGACTTGGAAGCCGTCATGGCTGCTTTGCACAAGGCGGGCTTGTTCTTCATATCCTCCAAATGCGAGTTGTATATAGAGGAAGTTACCTTTCTCAGGAACCTTGTCCTTAAGGATGGTTGCTCAATCCCTTCCAAAAAGTTGAACGCTATCCATGAATGGCCTACTCCAACAACCCAGAACCAATTGCAGAATTTCTTGGGAACCATTATTTTTCTAAAAAATTCTCCCTGGCTCTTTTCCAGTTTGCTGCCCTGCTCCACCCCCTCACTGGCAATAATGTACCATTTTTTGGACGCTCAAATGCCAGCAGGCCTTCAAGTTGATCAAAGAAAGTGTTTATATACCCTCCTATCCCAAAACATGCAGATCCCGCCAAACCATATATCATTGCATGCGATGACTCCATAATGGCAGTGGGGGCAGTGCTGCTCCAAGAGCACAAGGGCTTGTAATATTCAGTTGCCTACTTTTCCTGAAAATTTACATCTATGGAGCAATCCTGGGCCATTTATGATAAAGAGTTGGCAGCTGTAGCATGGGCATTGACTCATTGGCGGTACCTGTTACAGGGTGTCAAGCATGAGTTAACTGTTCGCACAGATCACCAAGCTCTCTTGTATTTCTGTAAACCCCAAAAATTGGCGCATTGACAAGCTTGTACCTATTGGGACTTGTGCAGTTTCGATTTCAAATACAGATTCATAAAAGGGTTTCGCTTAACGTACTTCCTGATTTTCTCAGCTGAAACCATGCCCACTGCCCCATGGATTCTGAGGAAGCAGACTTCATTACCGTGATTCCTGCCGCTCAAATTTTGTCAATAGTTCCCCCATTGTCTCCTCCACCGCCCTTGCTCCCAACGCCCCGCTCAATGCTCAGATCTTAGCCAGCCAGATGACCTGCCCCAAAGGGGTGGATTTACTTGAGCAATTGTACCTCCAAAATCATAAACACTCTCTGTACTCTTTGATGGAGAGTCTCATTTATTTCCTGTCATGAATTTGGGTTCCCCCTCTCTTCAGATCCGAGGTATTTTGTCATATCATGACCCCCCAAGATTGGCCATCTGGGCAATAAGAGATACATAGACTTGATCAAGCGGACCTACAATTGGGCAGCTTAACTAAGGAAGTTCTGGCCTGGATTGCTGCTTGAGTTACTTGTGCTTGGGCTAATTCAGATTGCTCTGGTAGAAACGGGCTTCTACACCCCTTACAACAGGCGAAGGTTCCATGGACATCGGTGTCCATGGATTTAATCAAACTCCCCTGCTCAAATGTGTTTACAGCAGTGATGGTGGTGGATTGTTTCACTAAATTTTCTCTTTTTATTCCCTGCGCATCCGCAATTATGTTGGAGGAAACCACCTGTCTCTTTGTACGCCACTTGTTTTCAATGTTTGGTCTCCTGCAGGAGATCATCATTGACCGTGGTCCACAGTTCACAGTGCAGTTTTGGAGTGAACTCTTATCAAATTTTAAAAATCTCCCCCTGTCACTCCATGGCATATCATCCCCAGTCTGATGGGCAGACCAAGTGAGTTAACAAAGTCCTAGAACAGTACCTGCGTTGTTATGCTGCAGCTGCACATGACACTGGGCTAACGACCTTCCCCTCACTCAAGTCGCCTAAAGCAATGGGACTCACACTTCCATGGGGTTTTCTCCTTACAAAGCGACGTTAGGTCATAACCCTTCATTCTCAGTCGGACCCTGCTTGCAGCCCAAGTTCCAAGCTGCTGCTGATAATGCTAAACATATTAGGTCTACTTAATCCATAGTGCAGGAACACCTCACCAAAGCCATTAAAGACTACAAGCAGTTTACAGATCGTAAGTGACTCCCAGGTCATGAATAATGGTGGGCTCCTATGTTATGCTCGATAAATGTCATTTGTAGATGCAAGTACCCTCCTGGAAGTTTGCGTTTAAGCGTTCAGGTCCCCACTTTGTGGAGGAAGACTTGGGCAATGGTGCGTTCCAGTTAAAACTACCAGCCCATTAGAAACAGCACCCCGTCTTATATGTTTCCCAGTTGTCACCTTTTAGGGTACTGTTCCCATGGATCCTGAGCTGATAATAATTAAAAATGTGGAGGAAGCCAAAGTAGAAAATATCCTAGCATCCCGCAAGTCCCATCAGTCTGTTCAGTATCTCGTGGCCTGAAAAGGCTATCTGGTTTATGAAAACAGTTGGGTTAAAGCCCACAATTGCGCTAACTGCATGGAATTGATTTAGCCATTTCACAAATCCCACCCAACGCCCCCCGTCCACCCCCAAAAAAAGTTGCAATGGAGATGGCGATTAAACTGCTCAAGGCGCACAAAAATGTGGCCCTCATGCAGTTTCTTGGTGGTGGTGCCCTTCCTTTAGAAAAAGGAAAGGGTAATGTAAGCCCAGGGAATGTCCCCTGTGCATAGATTGGTCGCTCTTCAATTTCTAAGCAAAAAGGGGCTGAAGAGGGTGGCCATGCAACTTGTCACCCAGGGTGACCTCACCCACGTGGTAGACAAGTGCTGGGTAATGGCCTTACCTCTCCAAACTCCTCCCCTGGTACCTTTGTTTACCTCAGCCGAACTCATTAGACAGATTAAGGAAATCTGTGCCAAGATCGCCAAATTAAAGTTGATCACTCTGAAACTGATGGAAATTAAGCCTGACAATCAGAATCTGCATAGCCAAAGAGGGATGAAGATTGAGTTATCAGCCAGAATTGCTAATTGTTCTGATTTTCCAAGCAGTGCAATCATCAAAAAACCCCTCTTGAAATTGTCAGGGATGATCCCCAACATGCAGCTCCCATCTAGCAAATTGGGAATTGTGGCTAATGCAGCACGTTTGACCAAACAAATAGTCCAGCAACCAAGCATGGGCAGGTTGGGCATCCCAATCCCATTCCCAACCAATTTTGACCACCCCTACATAGGGTGGCCCTATTAATCCCCATTGCTCATCAGGCCAGATGCTGTTGCGCCAACTGCCAGAAACACAGTCAGGTCTCAGTTTATGCATTCAAGGTCAAACTGAAAGCAACCTGGCCTGCCACCAAATCCTTTAATGTCAATTCCTATTGAGCTTTTCTGCCCCCATCCTCAAATATTTTGCCGGCTAGGTCAAACATGAGGGACCTGATCCCAGCTTGTTCCCGCATTAATTGGTCACTATTTAATCAGTTGCATCACACTGAGAAAATTGTTGGTCAATTTTCTTTCTTTTTTTCCATTAAAAAATCCTTTCCCTAAATTTTATTTTAGGTTGAAAAATAACCGCCCTTTCCGCTGGCACTCACACACCCCTTGGGGTTAATGGTCATATTCATCAGGTATCTTATTATGTGCCTGTACAAGATTGTGGCTCACCGGCAGTTATTGGCGAAACTCCTCTCTAGTTTTATATCCGTTGTATCAGCAGCAGTGTCTTTGGCATACTGGTTTGCCATTTGGGTGCTCCAGCACCTCAGCTGGCAGGCCGGTCTAATTCTAACTTGCTGTCTGCCTGACATACAACATCCAAGCTGATAGTGTGAAATGGCTGTTGAGGGGTGGTAGGCTGATAATGATACTTTGTTTGTAAATAAATTGCTTTTTGCATGGTAAACAAGAGTCTATAATTTAGATTATGGATTTCATGATCCCTTCCCAATAGTGCTGATCTCTAATACATTCATATAAGTTTTTTGAACTCTTCCATGACAAAGGGTAGCATGTGCTTCCATAATCACAGATAATCGTTCATAAGGCTGTAGATAGTGCAGCTAGCTTAACTCTAATTTTATGTATATTTTCTATCTTCAACCTTGGTGTTTCAAAAGCTTAATAATAATATCTTTAAGGGCTCATCATCATACCAGGTTCAAGTGTCATCAGGATATTATGTAATCTCTCTACCCCGTCATTTTCCAAGTGAAAAATATCCAGGCAAGCTAGTCATATATGTCAATGTTGGGTCCCAAAAATATGTTTGATCTTCATGTTATAGCATAAGAGCTTCAGAGCCCACCAAGCCAATCTTCAGTGGGATTCTTTATGTTTTGTAACCACTTAAAGATGGCGTGGTCAGTGATAACAAGAATGTAGTCCAATGAGAAAAGGTCGATAGTGATTTATTGAAATTAGGAATTAAGGCATTTCTTTTTGGTGACAAAATTAATTACATTTGATCTCGTAAAGATTTTGCTAAATATGTTATGGTGTAGTAGAAACCTCTATCATCTAGTTGATCTAGGATAGCTAAAACAGTGTAATAGGGGCATCAGTAAAAATCTTAAAAGGTTTTTATTATATGGGCGGCGTAGGATAGGCCATTCTTCTAATAAATTCTACAAAATTTCATTATCTATTTTTTTCTTATAAGAAGAAGATAATGCTCTTACATCGATGAATCCCCCCCTTGGGTTGGGACCATCTAGTACTAAAAAAAAAAGAAGATAATGCTCTTATTTACTAATTGGTTGAGTGGCTCATGGAGTTGAGCAAACTTTCGTATATAAGAATGGTAATATCCCATAATGCCTACAAAAAACTTAGTTATAATGGGAGCTTTGTGGTTCAGGCATCTTAGATATGGCTTCAACCTTATTTAGCAGAGATTGATTTCTTATTTATAGATAGCATGCTTAAGGATTTTATAGAAATTATTGCAAGGAAGTCCATATGAGGGGTTCAGTTTTATTTTAGAGTTTCATATTTGTTAAAAACCTTCTTTAATGTGATTAAGATGATCATTAAAAGCCTTAGAAAAGATTGTACTATCTCAAGATATGTAAACACGGAACTTGAGTCTTTTAATATGTAATTCATTGCTCATTGAAACAAAGGCAGGAGCACTTCATAGACCTTGAGGAAGCTGCGTGGGTTAATATAGATTGCACTACAAATGTTCACACACTTTTCTTAATCTCGTGGAAGGAGGTCCATCTGCTAGTATCTGGTTCCAAAACCATAAGTAAAAAGAAATTATACTTGAGAGTTGTGTAATAGCGACATTGATATATGGTATACAAAAACTATTTTGTTAGTGAGATTATTTAGCCTTTGTTGGTCTATCATGACTCAGTTGCCAACATTGTTTTTTGTTGATAAGAAGCAGTGGGACGAATAAGGGCTTAGGTATGGTACTAATAAACTAGTGTAATGTAATTTTTCTTCTCTGTTCTTATCTGGTGCTCGCAAACATTCAATTTTTAATAGGTCTTGGACCAAATAATGCTAGCATCACCCACACTAATAGTGTGACTCCAATTCATTCATTTGTCCATAGTGGTGTCTAATGATAAAATTTTACAGTAAGCACCTACTGAAGATTGCACTTTTTTAAGCTCTTTGGGGGTTTACTCATTTGAAATATGGATATTTGGTATAATGCAGAGTAGGTTGATGGTAGATAATCCCATGTCCATCGTAGTATCAATATAATAGATTGTTTAAAGTTTTTAATTGGAACTAGTAGGCTTTTTTAATTTACTTGATATGTATATATATATATATATGAATATCTTTGTTTATATGATTTACCATTAGAATGTTGACAGGCTGTTAATGGGTTGGATTAATTATTTCAGGTAAAACTTGAGGCTCTTGAGGGTGACTTCATCTGTACTTTTTATACTAAAATGGCAATGCCTGAGGGGTCTTAAGAGTGATTTATGTATTAATCACTCGTTTTCATAAGGTTTGATTCTAATTTCTTCTGAAGAATAGAAGAGAACCCCTCTAGAGCATCTATTGAATCATAAAATCTTTTGTTTTTATTATCCCAAAGTGTCTTACTGTGAAGATAAGGAAGAAGTAAGATACTTAACCAGGCAGTAATATTTTTGCTTTCTGGGATCATTTTTATATGAAAACCAAAGAAACTTCATAGTTGTGAAGGGAGTGAGACCCTTCCTTTATAGTTATAAATCGTTATAGATAAGCATAAACTGGGTGCCAGTAAACATGTCATAGTTGTTGTCATCTAAATCCTTTTTAAGGCTCTGATAGGACAAGTTTACTAATTCCTTTGAGCTTAGAGTATCATTCTCCTATGGCATTATAGTTATTTGGACCTGCTGTATCATACTCTTGATAATATACTAAATCAGGTGCCAGCTTGATCTTCTTGATGAGTTTAAAGGATATGACATTGATTAGTGATCTGCTATCAAGGATAGCAATAACTTTGACTTTTTATATGTACTTCTAACATCTTGGTTGTTCCTATGAAGTTATGTTGGATGAATAACTTTATTGATACAAAACGTGACATTGAGTTAAGAGTTGCCTTGGTGTACTGTTCCTTGATGGTTACTAAGCTATAAACATAATAAATTGTTTAAATCAGTAAGGCAATACAATGATTGGTGTCTTAGCAGTTTCAATGAATTCAGGATATCCCAGAACATGACTGTGTTAGGTTCTTTCTGGTACCATAACATCATCTACACTGTTAGTGGTCAAACTATCATGAATCTAAATTTTGGCAGGAACTCCTAGAACATGATAAACTAACTCTTTGTAACCCCCTTTAGAATCTTCCTCTGAGGTGTTTAGGTATAAGTTAGGTGTATAATATTTTGGGAGGTCTTTCAGGTACTAAAGAATCATTGGCAACAGGTGTACCTGTCCCTAAGCCAACAAGTCCTTTCCCTGATCTTTTTTTAAAAATTTTTATTAAAACAGTCGCTCTTTATGTGTCCAAGCTTATTGCAATATGCGCACTTAAGTCGTTCAGTTAGTTTTGACATCTTATCTTCAATTGTAAAACTTGGGGTTTTTATGATCTCATCAGTTACTCTTAAGTTTATGGAAATCTTTAAGATCTAACAGGACATTTTTATGCCGTGAACATTTCAAGAAAATAATTTAAAAGCAATAATGTGCATAGCTTAAGAAGGTTGTGAGTCCAAACCAGGACTAATATTGCTACTTCATCAATGGTGAGCGTCCTAGAAGTTATAAAATTTTGCTTCATTATAAAATCTCCCACCAGAAGAAGCTAATAATCTTCCTTTTAAATATTGATATCTACAAAAAGCTTGTCTTTTTCATGCTCAAGCTCTGTTTTGAACCATTTTCAATAATAAGAGCTTCGTTAACTTTGGCTCAGGTTTTTAGTCTATCCATATGTGACACTATAGCCTCCTGAGCCATATGTCTTAGAAAAAGAGAGGATGTTTTGGCTTTTGATAATAGTTCTCTCTTTTTTATTAATGACTCATAACTATAAAAAAACAAGACAATGCTACCCTGACTAGTGTCAGTTTGTCTCTAAAGGTAGGTTTAAAAAGGACAGGTTCACCAACAGACACCATTAATTGCAAGTGTATTGCGTCCAGTGACCTCCAAATTGTATATCCGTTTGCTCAAGCATACTATAAAGCTGATTAATCCGCTTTTATAACAGCTCTAGTTGTGTTTTTATTGCTTCAGGAGAGAATTTGGTGTTGGAATCATAAAGAAGCATTTTTGCTTCAAAAATAATCTTGTTAACTCAAGATCTTCTACCTAACGTTCAAGCTCTTTAATTTTAAAGTAAAGCTTATATTATTATGAGCTTTCTTTACGGTTGTTGGTTTTCAATTACTTGACAAACTTAAGAAGTTCCTCCTAATCTTATTGCATCCAGAGTTGACATGAGATTGGAATTTCTGAGATTGTAGATCAGTCTAAACCTAATCATAATAACCCTTAACTTGAGTTACACGCTTGTATGTATTTCAAAGGATCATCTTTTTATTAGTTTTCTTAACACTTTATAAACTACTTCTCACATACATTAAATTTGGCGAGATAAATAACTAAAATTTTAATACAAGTCCTTCAGCTTTAAAACCTTCTCTATTTATGCTAATTATAGTCACCAAAGTTGACAAAGAGCCACGAGTTTCTTATGGAGGACGACTCTCAGGCTTCCCAAGGCGAGATAAGGCCTGGGCCAAGTACTTTTCAGGATTTAAAATTTTGCTGTTCATTATCTCTTTGGGTGCTAGAACCTTGGGAAAAAAGTTTGCTAAAAGTTTGGGCTTCATGTTTGGTGAGTTCTTTAGCATATTCTTTAATCAGAGACTGGGTTTGGCAGCAAACTCATTCAACACCATACTTAATATCTTTAAAGCTTTTTCCATGTACTTTGCTACACCAGAATCAAATGTAATAATTTGATGCTGAAGTTTATTATATTATCTTTGGTTTCTTCTACTCTAGGTTGTACAACTCTTATGTGACTTGACTCCAATGAATAGAGGTTATCATAAGTGCGTCTCATAGCTTATTGAGTAGCTATGTGACGCTGGAGCTCTTTGTGATGCACTCCAGATAGATGTACCATATGGAATATGGTAGGGTGGGCAAATTTCGGACATAGGTTACCAGATTGGTTAGTTGATTTTAGGTATCCAAAAGAGTTCCAGTTTTGTAGAGGAACACTAGAAAATCATCAACGGAATACCCTTTCTCTTTGGATGCAATGTTCTAGGGTTCATAATTCCGTGGGTTAAATCTATAACAACTTAAATGAAATTCTAGGTGATACAATCTACTCAAGCCTATTGGCTAAGATCAAGTGTAGTATCTGATATAATATCTGTTTTTAACAGATCAATAAGTTTGGTCTCCTGGTCCACTTATCTTGTATAAAGTGTTGAATAAAGTGAAATGCTAGGTAATATAGTGGGATTCTGGTATGACAACGTGACTAAATTGTCTACCTTTAAACATGAGAGCTAAATGGTTAATTAACCTGTTATTGTCTTCATTTTAATTCTTAACCCATTAAATGATGCCAAAGATAGGTGCGTCTTCCATCCCAATGGTTGATAGTAATTATTTATGGTTTACAGGACTCCCTGTAGTGAGTAATACTTCTAGAAACCCTTTTAAGGGTGTTACTTTCAGGTGCTTTTTCTCAGAATTTCCACAATAATGATAGCTATGGATATTGTAGAACTTGGAGAGGATCTAAGAATCTGAGGCAAAAAAGAAATAGCAACTGTATTGACAATTGGAAAAGGAGATTGAGATAAGAGTTTTCCAAATAAAAATTGGGGTTTCATATACCTGTTATCAAGATATGTCATGGATTTTCCTATAAATAGAGACTATGATCACGCGTTACTTCATATGTAAAAAATATATCCACTAGAGTATTTAATGGGAAGTAGACATGGAGAAAGTCATGCTTAATGCTTCCTCCAATGCCACGTTGATTTTTTAGGATCATGAGACTCTGGATCCAACAACATTTTGGATTATTTCTATCAGCCTATTGATTATTGTGTCATTCTTGATAAATCTGACAATATGCTTCATTTCATTAGCGCCTCAATTCAAATATAAATTACTAATCCAATTGACGCATATCTTATCCAGGTTATTACATTTGAAATTGATAGGCTAGACTTAAAATATATTGGATTGTGAAAAATTGGATGTCTTTGCATCTTCTATTTTGTCTTAACCTAATGATCTTTGTCAGATCATATGATAAAGTGGCATATTCATTTTATATTGATTTAAATGAACATAAACAACTAGCCACCTATAAAGTGGTTTCTTTTTAGTAGATTTGACCTGATTTTGGCTCCAGTTAATTTCTGAAAAATTATTTTTCATAATTCCCAGACCTTTTCTGGTCCATAAAAGGTTTTTTTAAGTGACCAGATAAATTTAAATTAGTGTGAGGCAAAGTTTAACGCTATTTCGTCTACTTCCATGTAAATTATTTTTAAAATAATTAGTTGATGTGTGATAATAGACACCTGGATATTTTTCTTAGAAAGACAAACATCCAGATTTCTGGAGACAATAAAACATAAGATTTAGTATAAAGCAATCGTTTCCTTGGAAAACACTAAGAGCCATAATTGTTATCTGACAATTTCAATGGCACTGGATCTAACAACATCTTTGCGCTCATACTATAGCCAGAATCAAAAATATTAATGAAAGTTCCTGTTTAGGGGATAATCTTGTATTCAACTTCATTCACAGAGGCAACGCCAGACTCAGATCTATTATTGGCTCACCTTATAAAGAATTAAATTGCATTAGTAACAAATGAGATACTTAGTAAGTTTATTCTCAAGGAGTTTTAAGATACCTTTTATATTTATGACTTCAGATACACTTTCTAACTATAGGGTGCTTGTTTTTTCCTTTGAGTTGTGAGAAAAAAGTTCCATAAAATAAACTTTATTTTTTTCTGTCTACTTTTTTCAAAATAAAGAAAGTTTATCTGAACGCTAAAAATGTGAAGGGTCCTCAAGCACTTTTATATGTGGTGATAGCAGAATTTTTATTGATATCTGTATTGGCCTGCATGAGAGGGTTCTTTAGATAAACCAATGAGAAATATCATCCATATAAACTAATTTGCGATTTACAACCATAATGATATATAGATACATATAGCAACTTACAACAACTATCCTATTATATGAACTTCATGAAGATTTGATAATGTTTTGATTTGAGAGACTAAAGAGACATTAAAAAGGATCAAACATAAAACCTTATGTTGCTATTTTTAATTACCTTGGATTACTTAAAAACTAAAGAAGCTTAAAATATATGGAGGAAGTTTATGTATACTCAATCACATCACAATGTGTTAATCCTATTAGCATTTCAGTATAGGGAGATTGAATGATAGCTGCAGTTTTTAACTTGATGGGTCTTTAACTTTATTCCTTAATCCTTATTTTCTTTACTTACCTAATAGTTGGTTATATTCTCAAACTATCAAAACTGAGGTACCATGTGTACTAAAAACTCTATCATAGATACTTGAGTATTCTTAATCAAGCTTTTTCTTTATTGATCAGGTTTATAAAACAAAAAACATTTACATTTGAGTGATAAAGCTCTTGTAGTCCTGCTAAGATATTACCTTTGAATAAACCCTGTAATCTAAACATATAGTTTAAGACTTTTTTATAACTTTTTTTTCATTTATGATACCTCTTTGGTTTAATTTAGAGAGTATTTTACCAAAAAAATAAGGTCTGTAATATAGTTTTTGAGGGACACTATACACAATGCCTTGATCATAGCTTTTTATTTTTTCATACTAAAATTTTAGATCTCTAATCCATCACCCTTTCCAATTATTGTCAACTCTACAGAGTAACCATTAACTCATGAGCTAATTATAACTTAAAAATAATCTGCCCTTTAGAAGCTTTATTTTTGGGTAAGCATCTTTTTTTGCTTTATAGTAAACATGGATAAATATAGCTATCTATCTAGATGCTACTAATTTTAAGTCTTTAAATATCAGAATGTCTGCTTATATATGATATACAGATTAAAATCCTCCCGCGTTCAATTTTTCTTTGCTATTTATTTGAGGCAAGCCAACCAGGGGATGGACGTTACCAAAACTAAAAATTTACTACTAAAAAACGTAACTATTTGGTTCAAATAAAACGCCCTAATGAGCTGATTGAGTGAAACGCTTCAAAAACTGACCAACCAGGTGGGCAGCGGAAGCCGCTTATCCCTCCATGGCAGAAGGGGAGGGGTGTTGGGGGGCTCGTCTTCAGCAGTCTCTTCAGCAGCAGCTTCTTCCTCCTATAGTAGAGTGTGTGTCACAGCTATCAGTTATGGCGTTGGGGCATCTGCAGTATGTTGTTTGATATCTCTGATAATTAGAATTTCATAGAGATTGCCAGCTAGGTAAATGGCACTGAGATATTCAGTTGAATCTTTTTCAGCTTTAGTTTGGGCATCTGGGAGTTGTATAACGTGGCAATGTTGGTTTGGGTTATTTTTGCTTTTGGATTCTGTGCTATAGTTGCCATGGTCTGGATAGCATCATTTGCATTTTTGTAATACTGGTTCACCCTGATTTTACTTTTTGGGGTTAAGGTTGCAGGGATTACAGGAGGTGGAATTCCTCCTTTGAGTATTGCTACTGATGCAGCAACAGCTTTACACAGGGGATGCCAATCTGGTGTTGCAGCTGCTTTAACTGTAAGTTGGTGATCACTGCAAAATGATTTGGCATTTGGCTGTGGGGTATAAAGTTGAGGGGGGTATTTGGCATCCCATTCTGCATTAATGAACTGCTCGATCTGTAGAGATAGTTCTTCAATGAATTTACCTGATTCTTCAATTTCAGCCAATAGTTCCCATGGGTTTTGGTTATTTGGATTGGTGAATCAGCATACAGTTGAGGTTTGTTTGATTCATTTGCAGAAGTATGGGACTAAACTGGGATCTAATCCAATGCTCGATTGGAGGAATTAAAAATGGCATTGGGGTGAGGAGGAAGCTGATTGGTAGCTGCAGATGTAGCTGCAGAAACAGGCTTTGGGGGTGGAGGAGGTAGGATTGTGCCCATGCCTGAAATTGTACAGGGTGGGCAGTGGATTGGAGGTCGGCGGATGAGTCATCTGATCCATCTGAAGTGTTTGAGTAGGGGCACTTGCATTGTGAGTGGTCTAACTCAAACATGATGGACAGATTGTCCGCCCACCCTTGACGCGTGCCCAAAATGGATGGTCAGGCGCTGAGGGAATAACAGTGCACGGCGGAATTGCTTGTGCAATTTTACTAAATTCAGGGCTTATCATGGCATATGCCCAAGGCCCAGCAAGTCATGTGGCCCTATTTGGGACCACAAATTGTAAGATGGGATTGGAGCCATAGGCTGCCAAACTGTTCAGCAGCTCCTGGTGGAGCACTTCAGGGGGGAGGTGAGTGGGCAAACCAGCAAACTAAAACACTAAAGTGGTGCCTGCTGGGAGCTGAGTCCGAGTTGTGGGGAGAGGGGTGCCCTGGAATACCAGGGGCACAATTGCTGCAGTGGCAGCATCAGCTTCACAGGTGAAGCCAAGGTCAAAATATCCCTTGTAGGGGTGGAAATTGATAAAGCCAGTGGTTATCATCACCACCTGTTCCATTTAGATAATGGCTTGGTCGTGGTATGGGAATAGTTTCCCATATTTAACCCTTAGGCCATAGCACATGTTGCTCCGGGGGAGCAGTAGGGGGCAGCGTGGTACTGCTTGGGTACAAGCAAGGTGGGCGTCCAGGTCCTTGGGCGGAACAAATTGGCCCATAGGTTTGGAATGCTGGGTGAACCAGTTCTAGCGCATTTTCCTGCCGGATGGAAAATGGTGGGGGGAGTTTTGCCGCATCCCCACACTGGAGCATCCAGCGGAGAATCCTATGACATTGGAGCGAAACTACTATGGGAAAATTCAATTTTTTTATAAAATTTGTGTAATTTGGCTTGGAAAGTTATGCCAAGCAGAAAGAGAGTAAATATGTTCAATTTTCTTTACATATAACTTATTTGTTCTTTTGGTTGACCTTTACAGTAGTTTACCTTATCACATATCATTTTAGATGACAAGTTTAAGGCTGCCTTTAAGACTTTTTATCTATTATAAACTTTAATGACATTTGGTTTATGCAAACTCCCAGTACATTCCTAATCACTATAAACATGTTATTGAAGGTTATCTTAGTGACTCTCTCATTTTTTTACTAAATAAATCATATTTATTTGAGGTAAAATAGCTAGGGGATGGACATTACCAATTTCTTAAAGAAATAAAATAATAAAAACTTGAAATGAATATAAAAGCTCTCAATGGGAGCATTTTTGAAAGGAAACTAGAATCAAAACTAAATTAGGAGAAAATGAAAAACTATTTTCTGACCATGAAAGACAGGGGTGAGTGAGGCTCACCCTCAGCTGTATTTTTCTCATCCCAGAATATTGTATGGGCCAAGGCCAAGAGCAAGGACGAGGGGGGAAACACTAATTGCAGTTCAATGTTTCCTAAAGGGTGAATGCTAAAAAAGCGCGCATAGATATTACCACCTATATGAATAGTAAGGGCTTCTTTGGCTTGGAGGCATGTGTTGGAGAGCTTAACAAAAGTTGCAATATTGGTGCAAGTAATATTAAACTTTGGGTTCCGCGCTACTACTGCAACATTATGAATAGTTTTTTTGGCTCTTTTGTATGTATTTAAAATATTGCGCTTTACCAGAGGGGCAGAGCTAGATGCAATATCAGTAGTAGGAATACCAATTGCAAGCTTCACCACAGACTTGGTTGAAGCTTTGCAGAGGGGATCAAAGTTGGTAAAAGCAAATGATTTGATAGCAAGCTGATAATCACTTCAGAACGATGCATCATAGTATGAGGTGCTTAAAAAGAGGGGTTTATGCATCATATTTGACTGCAAGAATCTGTTAAAGTGTAAATTGGATGGTTCAGTAAAATCAACTAATTAAAAAACCTTAGCTAATAAGCCCCAAGTGTTCTGGTTGAATTGGATTAGGGCATCAGCATAAGAAGATTCTTTTGGTTGGTGAATCAAGTAAAGCTTGGGATTGAACCATAGGTCAAGCTGCTTTGTGATTGGCTGGATCATTTGCAGTTTT
The DNA here is from genome assembly GCA_022478985.1 of Massospora cicadina. Taxonomy (NCBI): domain Eukaryota; kingdom Fungi; phylum Entomophthoromycota; class Entomophthoromycetes; order Entomophthorales; family Entomophthoraceae; genus Massospora; species Massospora cicadina. The sequence continues at coordinate 189,177 of JAKSZP010009270.1, forward strand.
TGGTCAAGGAGGGACCAGATTGGCTGATGCAAGAGCTAAACAAGCAACAAATTTTTTGGGGGGGGGATTAAGATTGCGCCCCAGACAGAAAATGTCACAGGGTTGGTATCAGGTTGGTTGCAGGGGGAGGTGTTCTCAAAGTCAGCAGAGACTTCAAGGGAGAGGGTATTTTCATTTAATATGATCCAAATTAAAAGATGAAGGACAGATAGTCTTCTCACTTATATGTGAGCCCTTAACGGATGGTCAGGTCCAGAGGGAATGACCTTAGGAGAGTAAACATAGAAAGATATTTTATTAAAATTAGGGTGTATCATAGCAAATAGGCGAGGCCTAGCTGGATGGGCGGCCCCATCTTAGACCAAAAATTGTAGGAGAGGGTCAGAGCTATAGGATGCTAAAACAATTATGATCTTTTTGTGGAAAATTTTGGGGTGAAGGTGAGTGGTCAAGCCAGAGAATTGAACCACAATATTGGTGTCCACTAGTAGTCAGGTGCAAATTGTTAGGAAAGGGTTGCTTTGGAATACAAGGGACACAGTTGTCACAGTTGCATTATTGTCTTTGTAAGTGAAGCCCAAGTCAAAGAACCCCAATATGGGTGGAAGTCAGAGAATCCAGCAGGCTTTATCAATGCCTGTGCTAAATTAATAGTTAGTTTGTCACATATGGGAAAAGTTTCCATAATTAACCATAAGGCCAAATCACATGTTGCTCTGAAGAAGCAACAAGGACCTTGAGTCACTGCCATGGAATGTTTGTGGTATAGATAAAGATCTTCAGGAGGCTTAATTGGCCCAAGGATTTGGGTGGACTGGAAAACTTAGTCTGAATTTATGTTTGTGCAGGATTAACACTAATGGGGGTTTTGCTGCTGCCCACACTAAAGCAGCTATCAAGGCAGCCAAAGACATTAATTTTGAATGAGTTGTTAAGGAGTTCAAATTTTCTAGCTTAAAATGTACTTTTAATAAAGTTCCTAAAAAGTGGAGTTGAGCAGAAAAACCCATTTTATAATATAAAAACATTTAAAAGCATTCAGACAAAAAATTTCAACGAATTTCCAGATAAAGTTTCAGTAATTCATTAAATACCTTTTAAGAGTTATTTAATTGCATTTTCTAATATTTTAGAGTTGATTAAAAGGTTAAAAGCTAAAGCAAGGACTTTTTCATCTGAGACTTAAAATATTGTTGGAGTAACCTCTTAACCATGTAAGATACTGCATAATATTCCAGAAATTTTTATTTTTAATTTTTAGTAATTGATTAGATTAAATTTAATTTAACTTCACTTATCCTTACTTAAATAAAATAAAAAATGATAAGTTTGAGAAATTCACTATATTATAATTGGCCTTATATACTCGCTTGATGCCTTTGTCTCAACTAGCTTCAACAATGAAAAACTCTTAAGCTAATTTTTTGAAACTAACGCCTCTAACATCACTATTGGTGTTGTTTTCACAGTATTTAGAAGATACTATTATATACCTCTTTTAACAATAACATATATGAGGTATTTCCAGACAATAAATATGGTAAGTATAAATGAGTCCCAACCAAAGAGAGATCCACTTGTTAATCTTTATTCGCAGTTATCATATTTGAAAATAATATAAAAACTTAACTTATATTAACTGTGGCTAGCCTATAGAGACATGTGGTAGAGGAAGAAGGGCCAGAGAGTAAATTATTCAGTTTCATCTGGCTCAAATCTATGTAAAGGCCTACAAGATAGTTATTAAGTTGTTGGTTTTATGGAAACTAAGTGTAAAATTTTTAAGCTGTGTTTCACGCTTCAGCTCTCAGATTTACTGAACAGATTCTTATAAGTGTGTTGTAAATTATTGATATAATTAAATACGTTGATAATAGTATGAAGACCATCGTCTTAGTTGTGCTTCTCAAGATCAATTTGGGTATTGAGTCCAAAGCTAGACTGGTTCTAACACTCTTTCTCTCTACAAACAGGAGTAGGCTTAGTAACTAAGAAGTTTTGGAAAAGGTAACCTTTCCCTTCAACTCTTCCTCAAGTTAACAACTGACAAATAGATAAGATAATCCTCTTCTCACCCTCTCTATTCCAAGAATATATAAAATGAATTGTAAACCAATTAGTTTGTTAATTTTGTTACTTCTTTAGTTATATAAAAATCAAGGAATTTATAGGTGACTGGTTACCAACTCTTCCATTTGCGCCTCAATGGGAAACGGTAGCAGTTGCTAATGGATTAGCCCTCTGAGGTCGCACCCACAAGGACCTTCCTCATCCTCATAGTCATATTTTACCGCTGACCAGAGTTGCGACATCTTCTGGTTAAATTAACAAAAGTGTCCCCACAATCTCAATAAACCTCAGCGGAGTCCCCTGATTAGTCTAGCAGCCTGCTTAGGTAATGGGACATATATCTATCAAAGGCAGGACGCGTCACCTAAAAAAGGTAAACCATGAGTTACTACTAGAAGTATTTTTTATGCTTCAGTAACTAAATATAAATTCATGAGTAAATCAGTAAAACCCCGATTGACTAATAGAAATTAAATTACCAGTTATTACATTAGCAATTGAATCATATCATAAATACATTCTCATATATCCTAGATAAAGCTTGAGTAATTCATTGGGATATAATCATGGCAGATTAACTATTATTTCTCAAGGGGTTTTCCCCAAACAATTGTTATCATCAAAAATGATATTTCACGAATCCACTAGAGGAACCTAACCCTTAATAAGCAAGCAACTATAATGTAATCTAAACAGCTGGGTTAATATGGGTATACTAAAATCTTAACACAAAGTTTTAAGATAGATGGATTAATTAATGAGAAAATTTCTTTAATGTATAAAGGCTTTCACTTAGTTGAGAAGTTTTTTCAACCATAAACACATACCTTAAATCCAGCTGAAGATTGTGGCAGTATGGTGGATGGTTTTGCTTTAAGGTCATAAAGTGAGGCGTTAGCAGCATCTTTATGCATCAAGTTTGCAATGAAAGTATTTTTGTTAAGTCCAATATGAAGCCTTCTAAAAACCAATAGGAAATTAATAAGAGGAACATTCTAACATAGATGAGCACTATCGTTGTATAGAACAATGTGGAGTGGGACATTGATGGGATCTACAGGCTCCTGAATAACAAGAAATGGATCATTTTTACATTATAAAACTTATTTTATATAATAGTAACATATATTTGACATTATCAAAGTCACTAAAACATTATTTATAATAATAGTTTTTAGTTCTTTTTAGAAAATTATCTCATACTCATTAACCTCTTAATGAGATGAAAGTATTTTTACCCAGGTAAAGCATGCGGTTTAAATTATGGTCAGGCGTTATGACTGGCATATTAGGATTTCAGACTTTGTTCTACAGCCAAAAGGGAAAATTTTCTTGTTGCTTCAGTAAAAATCTCAGTAGTACGCATTATAGGTGTCAGGATTCCTGTCCAGGTCAAAAATTTGGATGTAAGATGATGAGAAAAGAATCCAAGCCATCAAAAAATTTGAAAACATTATTGAGGATAATCCCCAACGAATTTTGAGCCCTATAATATTGGGGATGATCCCCACCTAATTTTGTCAAAGATCAATCACCCAAAACCTCCTAGTCTCAGGGTTCAAAACTGATCTATGTGGCGAGCACTCCTATTTGACCAAGTTACTAAGCCGTACAGAATCCCTAATTTTTAAACATTATAAATCTTATCTTGGACCTTTTTTAAATAAACAGGTAACCTCCTTGATCTCCCTTATAATCTCAATTTTAAGCAAATAAACTTTAATAACTTTTGGCTTTTTCTCTCATTGCAAACACTTTTGCAACATATTCAATTAAAATTTAGGTAATTTTGATAATCTCGTCAAGGAAATTAGTGTGCAACCAAGGTTGGGTAACAGTTGGGTGAGTAAAGTTAAGGGCACAGGTGTAGGCCCCACATCAACCAAGTTTTGTGAATGCCCCGTCAAAACCAGCAGCATAGATAAAATTAATAGTAAAAACTGGTATTTACCATTTCCCCGGAAATTTTGGCCTGGAAAGCACGCTGCAACCAGTTCATCAATATGCTGCACTCCCAACCACTATCATCAGTGGAACACGGGGTGCGTGTCTTCCTGGATATTCAACAAACAGCACTTTGGGAGAAGTTTTGTGGAAATTTACACACACATTTTTTGAATGCAGTGGATGTCACACCACACTCCATGCCTCATGGTTGGCTAAATATTGGATCCAAAAACAAAATTGTGGCGGACAAAGCTGCAAAAGTGCAAGTGGTTGTGGACCTCAAGGATGGTCAATGGGCAGTCAAAATGAAGTGCACTCACTGGACTAAATCAAACCAAATTTTTGTAACTTTTGACTTCCTACCTGCTACAGTCAAGTGCACTGTGCTGATGCACTACCTGAAGGCTGGGCTCTCCAAATATGGGGAAATTTAATCCTTTGAGATGCAACACTTTAAGCTCATGCCAGACCTGTGCATTGTCAAAGCAATTGCTGCTATCACCCCGTCCATGGGGATAGCGGAAGATTTGACCCAAATCCCTCACACCACTTTTGTAGAAATTAATGGTCAAGACTCCCACCCATTCAGGGTCACTGTGGATAGCGCGCCTCCTATCTGCACCTTCTGTCACACTTTTGGCCACAAGGCCCATACCTGCCCCACCAAGGAGGGCATTACTCAAACTAAAATAATCCTGGAAGCAATGTGTGGTGCAGACACCCACTATGAACTGGCAGTAGACACCGATGCAGCCTTCCTGTGGGGTGCGCCTGGGTGCTACATTCAAGTAAAACCTGTATTCCCACATGAGTGCAAGAAGGCCAATCAGGCCTGCAGAGTGGCGGCCAAGGCGGTGGCCATGAAATATTCCATTATCCTGCCCACCCAGCTTTCTGAGGACTTTGAGTCATTTGCTGCAGAAGCAGCTCATGAATCCTTCCACCAACAAGATTGGGCCACCCAAGCTGAAGACCCAACGGGTGGGTTAGCTTCAACTGACCAATGTTACCAAGCATTGATTGAATCTGAGTCACTCACCAATAATCCTGCTGAAATTCCACCATCATGCGATGGTACACTGCAGGTGCACTTAACGCCAAAAAGTTGCCCCACAGTGGGGAAAAAGCAGAAGGCAAAAGCTAATGTGAAACCCACAGCTAAAGCTTCCCATACTAAAACATACTCCATAGCATAGAATACCCACTCTGCCAAACAGCGAAGTGCTGAGAATGAGAAGGCTAAAGGGCATGGGTGCCCTTCCCCTTGCACCTAATGTGCGATGGGGGGAGCCTTTACTATAGGGACGTTGAACATCGCTGAACTCAAGGCCTCACCATCCCAGGCTAGGAAACTGAGTTTTTAAAAAATGTTTTACCCGTGGACATCCTGGCCATTCAGGAAACCCACTATCTGCGCAGTGCAGAGGAAACATGAGCAACCATTCTCCTCCCTTCCCTTTACTTTTGGTCACTGCACTGTGGGGTGCTTGTTTGAGTGACCCATAGTTTTAAATTTATTTCGTCAACATTGTATATTGACGGCCACATCATTGTAGTCACCTTTTCATGGAAATGACAAAGTGCATGCTGTCGTTAACATTTATGCCACAACCTGTTCATGAGATCTTTTGGAATTCTTCTTGGCCGTTAATTCCCTTCCAATACCCCCAACACATTTGTTGTTGGTGACATGAACTTCTGGACCAATCCAACCACAGACCGCTGGCCCTCATCACCTACATCCCCATGGGGGTACGTTGAACTTTGCGTTCTAAAAGCCACCCTGGGGAAGTTTGATACTCTACCACATCATGCACCGCTACTCACAAACATGTCTCGCCCCCATGTGCACAACGGCCAGCTAAGGTCTATGACCCGCATTGACCTTATTCTTCTGCCATTGAAATTTCAACCCCAAATTTCCCACTTTACCACAACAAAAATTGATTTATCCGACCACAGAATGGTATCAGCTTCCTTCTGTTTGTCCAATCCAGCGGCCCAGGTGCCAAAGTGGTGCAAACTTCGCCCCCCCAAGATTGTGTTGTCCAAGTTTTCCTCATGGGTGGACATTGAGACCTCAACTCTTGAGTTTACCGCACCATTATGTGCAGAACCAATCTCCACCTGGTCAACCTTCAGAGCAAACACCATCCTCCAGGCTGCCACATCTCATCACGGCGCTCATGGGCTGACTCAGCAGTCATTTTGTGCATGCTGGCAGAAGAGACCATCTGTAATCCAATGTCCTAGTGGCAGGCTAGAATTTGGCTTGGGGTCATAAGTAGGCAGAAGTGTTCGCTTGCCTCAACGCACTGGTAAGACAACACAAGCATCAGGTTTGTGTTCAGTATAAAGCAAAGCATATAACAGTGGGCGATACACGTACTGCTTACTTTTTTTAACAATTCTTGCAACACGCCAGAGCTTTGCCTGCACACAGGGGCAAAGGCCAGACCACTCCATCGCAGATACGCCAGCTGAAGTGGCAATCAAAGTAAAAAATTATTACTTATAATTGTATCGCTCTAATCCAGTTCAGCTAGCTGAAGTGGACAATTTTCTCAAAAGTGCACATATCTGCACCATTTCCCGTTATCTGGAGTTAATGAATTTGATTTCTTGGGGTGAACCCTGGTCTGCCATTTGTGGTGCACCATACAGGAAATGCCCAGGTCCAGACGACATCCCTTATGAGTTCTATAAGAAATATTTTAAATATTTTTCCTCCTTGAAGCTTGCCTCAATGAACCAATGCCCTATGGAAACGCGCCTCCTTCCTGGAGGGAAAGAAGCCTTATAATAACGTTGTACAAGAAGGGGGATAAGATGAATCTGGCCAACTGGCGCCCCATTTCAACTACTAACACAGACACTAAAATTTTACTAAAATAATGGCAAATCGCCTAGGGGTAGTTGCCTCTGCTCTCATTTCCCCTGAACAATTTGGTTTCATTTCCAAAAGGTCTATTTGGGACAACATACACACCGTAGCCAAAATCTGCCAATACACGGCTTCTGGAGCACTTGTTTTTTAGACCAACAGAGCCTATGATAGAGTCAATTGGGATTACCTCAGAGCCAACCTCCACAAGTTCCAACTCCCCTATCATTTCATTAATTGGGTGATGTTGCTCACGGAATCTGTCACAAATAGCTGTGCGTGGCTCTGGCTTCCTCACGGATGTAGTTCGCCCTCAAAGGGGCCTATGCCAAGGGGACCCTCTAAGCCCACTATTGTATAACTTCAGCCTTGACCCACTTCTTTGAAATGTGAATGCTCGCCTTACTGGTGTCCATGTGCAAGGTCAAGCACCAGTCAAGATGTTGGCGTTTTCTGATGATTGTTTGGCTGGGGTGTCTAACGATCATGATGCACGCGCGCTTGAAGCTACTATCCAAGTTTACTCCAGGGTAAGTAATGCTGCACTCAACGCCTCTAAAAACGAAATTGTTCTCCTTGGTTGGAATCAAGCCCACTGGTCCCCAGAGCCCCGTTTTCTACCTGTTTCAACAACTTGCTCATGGAATCCTTGCCCTGCCCACCCCACAAACCCCGCTTGTGCTCCCCTTTGTGCCAAGCCCCACTGCTGGCCCAGTCCACCATTTGGTGGTTTGGCTGGAGGTTGGAGGGTACGCCTCAACGGTGCTGGAAAATCATATCCTAGACAATGTTACAAAACGCATAGCTTCTCTCAAAGACCGTCAGACCTCCCTTACAGGCAGGGTAGTGCTAGCCAACTCTATGCTCCTTTATAAAGTTTAGTTTGGGGCCCACGCCATCGCTTTTTCCCCTTGTTTCTTCAAGTCGTTATACGCCCTTCTGCAAGGGTGGCTTTGTTAGGCCGCCCACCACCAGCGCTCCTGGATGTCATGTTTGGCCCTCGCCATAGTGGTGCCATGGGCCTGCTCAACTATAAGGTCCACGCTGACAAAATCCTTGGCGCCTGGATCGCTGCAGTCATCAGCCCTACGATCTCAGCCCAGCACTGGTCACGCATGGCCCGCTCCAACTTCTCCTGCGCCCTAGGCCTCACCAATCCTGCCCACCCCTATTCTCTGTCAAAGTACCTCGCCTCAAACCCTTGTGCTGCGGGCCCACATGGGACGTCGCCCCACTTCAAAAGAGTTCTTCTCTCCATGCGGAGCGCTGAGTGGAGAATCTGCGTCAGTGGGCACACCGCCCAGAGGGGGCGCCCTACTCCTCAGCTCACCCAGGAAGTACAAGGTTTCAGGATTTCACCGAATTTGCATATCTCCAAAAAAAATCCCCTTCCTCAATTCCCCCAACATCATCAGAAGGAGCAAGCAATCTATTGCAATCTATCAAAGTTAATGATCAATCAGATCCTGATCAACTGATTGAAGATTTGATTGCGCAGAGATTAATTCACTCTGATAGATTACAAACCGTAAAAAGCCTATATGTATTTCCTCTTTTCAAAAATAAAATTAGGTCGAGCTTAACCTATATTTTCTTAGAAACTTCATTGCATTTTTGGAGAATCCGCCCAGTGTAACTTCGAGATACAACCTGCCCCATTGGAAGTGTAATTCAAAACTTTTAGACTGGTGCTCACTACAGGGGCTCTCTGAGTTACGCACCAGTGACCACGTCTATCACCATGGATTCTCAATTTTCGCCTGACGAGGCTCAAGATCAAGAGCAAGGCAGTATTTTATGATGGGTCCCTTCAATTGGAGCCCAAATCCCAAGATTACCCTCCACGTTGGAATTTTGGGCCAACTTGAGATCTATAATCCTAACTTAAGATTCGCCTCAGACTTTCAAATTCCGCCTGAGGCCTTGCAAAATATCATCAATTTTTTACTTAAGGGGCTCTAATCCCTGGAATATGTTTTACCCAATCTCGATCAAATGCAGTACCTTCTATATTGCGAGAAGTACTGCAAACCTCCCAAATGCCAGGGATTGGCTCCAAACAATATCTACAACAACTTGTACATCCTACAAAATACCACTTGCTACCTGTAGTTGGAATGCACCATCAAGGGATGCTCATTTGCTAGAAGGACTCCAATCCTTGAATAATTATATTTCTGAGTTTTTCAAGTCGGCCTCCAAGTTTAGCTGAGATAATCGTGATGCTATTATTAATAATCACACTTCCCTCAACGAAGTACAACAGTAGCTCATTCAGTTTGATCATGGGATATCAAATTTTATTGATGTACAGTTTCTAATAAAGGTTCAAGAGATCCAGAAGGAATGGAGAGAGGGTGTTTCCCAACTCTCTGAGCGTAGTCAATCAATGGAGGATGAAATTAGAACCTGCCTTTTTCAATTGGAACAATTGTACTCAGGAATTTAGTTCTGGGTCAATGAGGTAGAGAAAACCTCTGGAAATATGGGTCCTCCTGGGGTAGTAGGACCTCGTGGGCCACCTGGAGGTGTAGGTCCTCGTGGACCTCCTGGAGCTGATGGGCCCCATGGACCCTCAGGTGCAGATGGACCTCATGGACCTTCAGGCGCTGATGGTCATTCAGGATCTTATCAGCAAATTAACTCTCTCATGAACATGATGACCCACTTATGTGAAAAATTACCTAAGGTGGCCAAAGAATGCAACCTAACCCCTGATGGGGTACCAATTGACCCCCTTTTGACTCTGCAGTCCTTGTCCAGTGAATTGATCAATTTGGGAAAGTGGGCCAAGGACACTGATATCTTATTACATGCTTGTGAATCAAAAGGGGAATTGCTCCAAGCGAAAATTGAGACTCTGGAACTCAAGTACAATGCATAACAGGAACAGATTTTTGATCTATCTCGCCGACTAGATGAGAATGTAGGGCATGCAGACCTGAATCAACTGATTAACAAATTTTTGGATAGAAGCTGTTGGTCCTTACCCTCAATTTTCTTCTCAAGCTTCAGATTCTGCCTCTTATGTGTCTACTCAATCTGAACAACCTGGAGTGCATGTTTTGACTACCAATGCTCTCATGAGTTTCAAGCCAGTATTTAAGTACAAATACTCCCCAGGGGAAGGCAGCATTATCTCCTTTCTATATCTGTATGAAAAGGCATTAAGTGAGGCCACAGATCACCAAAAGATGAATTACTTGCCTAATTGCCTTTCTTGATTGGCTCAAGATATTATGGTTCCCCACTTAATGACTTGCTCTACTTGGGCTCAAGTCAAAGAATCATTGATCAAAGAATTTGGAAGTGAGCAGACCCTATCTTCGCAAAAACAGGCATTTATGGGTATACAGCCCCACCAAAATGAATCTATTAAGGACTTTGCTCATCAGTTCTATTGGGAATCTCAAACTCTTGTAGCCTGTGGTTGGTTAAACTTGGACAATGCAATAACCGCAGTTCTGTCAGCCCTTACTACTAGGACGCAAATGCAAGTTTATCTGATCAGTGTCAAAAAGAATTTCCAAGTATTTTGGATATTAAGGAGGCCTTATTGGAGTTGCCCCCTCAATTCTCCAAAAACATCAAGTTTATGAGTCTCCTAGACCTAGTCAGCCCAAACTCTTTGCCATGCCTGAGAACAATAGAGCGATCCAGTGTAATTACTGTCATTGCTACTTTCATACTGAGGATCGTTGTTTTAAAAAGGAAGCAGATGAAAAAAAAGAGATAAGACCAATAAGATTCTTCACCTTGATAATGATGTGAGTGCGCATCAAGAGCAGCAAATTTCAATCTAGTGTAATAAAGATGACCCTTCTTCTTATTCCTTTCCCTCCTTATTGGCATTATCCTCTCAGTCTGGAAGCACCATTACCCGAATTAATTTCCGAGTAAATCAAATCAATGCCAAGGCTATCATAGATACTGGATCCCCGGTGAATGTTGTATCCTCCAAATTGGTCAAATGGATCAAATTAACCCCTGATATTTCTCATTATGAAGAATATGGCACCGCTGGCCCTCAGAGTACTCAGTCTATTAGAGCTTTTTCATCCCTTCCTCTGAAAATTGGGAAATTAACCTTTACCATTCCACCAATTGTGCTCAATAATTTGAGTTATGACCTACTTTTGGGAACTCAATTTTTACGAGAATTTGATGGAATTATCAACTACCCTGACTCGTCGTTGTCTCTCTTGGGGTATCAAGTTCCCTTACTTTTATCTAATCATGCTTTTCACTTGACGTCAGTTATGTCTGCTAGAAGGAACTAAAATGTCTTATTCACTTCAGTATCAGGTTGAAGATCCTCATGTAAAATTACCTCCTACCATGGATGATATTGAAGAGGGAATGCCTATTTTTTCTCCTGAGAAATTAGTTATTCCACTTAAATACAAGTGATCATTAATACTTCTTTGCACTTTTCGATTCCCAAGGGGCATTTGCTACAAGTCCAGGGCACTGTCAATCCTTCTGACAAAGAACTCTTGCCTTGTCCTGGAATATTGGATTATGCTTATTCAGTCTCTTTATCTGTCTTACTAGTGAACCTTACTGATGTGCCAAAACTGGTTGATTGAGAGCACCCAATTGCTTATGTCAAGCTGTTACCCTTATCTTATATCTATGATGTTAAACCCTTTGAGAGTTTACAAAACTTTGGATTGGAGAGTGATCAGGAAATCCTTACTGTGGGACCTGCTATCGGGAAACATCTCTCTAAGGAACAGGAGAAACAAGTGCTTCAATTATTGGACGAATATTCCGACATTTTTGCTAGGCATACTTACAATTTTAGGAAGATGAAAGGTGTAGTGCACACTGTTGAAACTGGTGATCACCTTCCTATCCATGCGAAGCCCTATCATAAATCCAAAGTAGAAGAAGCCCAGGTTACTAAGGAGTTGAATCAATTGCTGGAGGCTGGATTATTGAAACCCTCCAATAGTCCCTGGGCATCCCCATTGTTGTTGGTTAAGAAGAAAGATGGTTCTCATCGAGTTGTGATGGATTATTATCGATTGAATGCTATTACCCATCAGGACTGTTATACCTTACCTAGGATTGATGATTCTCTTAGATTGTTGGCTGGATCCACCTATTTTTTGGCCATGGACTTAGCCAGTGGATATTGGCAAATCGAACTGTCTCCAGAAGATCATGCCAAGTTTGCCCTGATATCGAGTGAAGGGTTGTTTGAACCAACTTGCATGCCTCAAGGCCTAAGCAATGCCCCCAAAACTTTCCAAAGGGCCATGGACAGTATGCTCTAGGATTTAAAGCTTACTTTTGTTCTGGTATATCTTGACAACATTACATGTTTTCCAAAACCTTTACTAAGCATTTAAACCATTTAAAAGAAGTATTCAGTCGAATTTGAGGCTCTTCCTTAAAACTTAAGCCCTCCAAGTGCTCATTTTTTCAAAATGAAATAGACTTCTTAGGATATCAGGTTTTAGCTAAAGGGATTTGACCCCTTGCGGACAAAGTTCAAGCCATCCAACAGATGCCCCCTCCCTCTTCTTTACAGGATATTCAAGTCTTTCTCGGTATGGTTGTGTATTATCAGCAATTTATTCCCAACTTTGCTGATATGGCTGAACCCTTATTTTATCTATTGCAAAAAGGAGTGTCTTTTGAGTGGGGATCGGCTCAAGAACAGTCTTTCAGTTCTCTGCATACCGCCTTGATGAAGGCACCTGTTCTAATTCACCCCCAGTTTGATAAGCCTTTCTTTTTACATACTGATGCAAGCAATGTCGCTATTGGGGCTATTTTATCTCAGTGTGATGAAAAAGATAAAGATCATCCTGTTGCTTACTATAGCAAAACTTTGTTAAAGACTGAACGAAATTATAGTGTTACTGAGTGGGAATTTTTGGTGGTAATTTTGGCCATCAAGCATTTTTGTCCCTTTTTATATGGTACCCATTTCACCGTTATACTGACCATTCCTCCTTACAATGGCTGCAGAATATGAAGGATCCTGATGGGAGGTTGGCACATTGGGCTTTATGATTGCAAAATTACGATTTTTCCATTGTTCATCGCTCAGGAGCTCAGCATCAAAATGCAGATGGGTTATCCCAACTACCTATTCTGACCTTGGAACCAGAAAAAGAAGAACGCTTGTATAATCTTATTGGATGACTGGAATTATGGGATCGAGAGACTGAAGAGGATTGAGCCTATCTAAAATCAATTACCAAGGATAATATGATTCAAGATGGAGCTTTGTATAAGAAAGTCAAGTCTAAGTGGTTGCCCTTCCTACATCCCAACTCCAGGTTTCATGCTGTAATGGAAGTCATGAACAAGTTAGTCATAGCAGCTCAAAGAAAACTAAAGGATGGTTGAAGACTTGATACTATTGGAACAACATGACTGAGTTCATTTGGGAGACTCTTGACTCATGTCTTACTTGCAAACGTCATGGATCTACCAACCCTACTTATCAACATCAAGTCATTTCCCCAACTAAGGCGTTCGAAGTAGTCAGCATTGATGTTGTAGGGCCTTTTCCTCGAGGAGTGCATGGTCATCAGTATATCATTATGGCCATTGACCATTTGACCAAATGGGTTAAGGCCATTTCAATTGCTACCCCTTCAGCTAAGACTACAGCCTTAAACCTATATCAGCATGTTATTTCCCAACATGGATGTCCAAAGGTCCTTATGTCAGATAATGGGTTTAATTTCACCTCACAGCTTATACAGGAGTTATCAAAATATTTAACAATACTCAGCGATTTGTTGTCCCATATAATCCATCCACAAATGGGGCCATTGAAAAAGTTAATGGAACCTTAGTCTCAATTTTAAGGAAAATGGCCTCAACTGATCTGACTCAGTAGAATTTTCTATTTACTGAGTGCATTGTTTACTTATCAGATAAGCTATCACCGCATTATCAAGATGTCCCCGTTTAAGTGAATATATGGGCGGGATCCTTCAGTCCCTTCTAGTGTTCAGACTATCCTTGAAGAAAGCATCCCAGAAAATTCTGATTTAGTTATAAGAAATTTGGCTGATGAGATTATCCGCCTCTAGGCTCAAGCAATGAATTCAATTGAAACCACCACTCAAAGAGAGACTCTACAAGGCAATCAACTTAAAACAGTCTTACCTGAATATCAGATTGGAGATTATGTTATGTATTATCATTCTCGGCCAGGTGGATGAACTGAAAAGCTGGGAACTAATAGCTCTGGTCCTTATAGAGTTATATTTTGAAAAGGATTAGAATATTCGATTGTTCATACTGATACTAGTATTGTTGTAAATCATATTCATCCTAGGTTTTTAAGAAGTCATCCTCCACCGCGATTGAACCTTGAAGGGGGAAGTGTCAGGATTTCACTGAATTTACATATCTCCAAAAAGATCCCCTTCCTCAATTCCCCCAACATCATCAGAAGGAGCAAGCAATCTATCACAATTTATCAAAGTTCATGATTAATTGGATCCTGATCAGCTGATTGAAGATTCAATCACGCAGAGATTAATCCACTCTGATAGATTATGAACCATAAAAAAGCCTATAAATATTTTCTCTTTTCGAAAATAAAAATTAGGTCAAGTTTAACCTGTATTTTCTTATTTACTTCATTGCATTTTTGGAGAATCCGCCTAGTGTAACTTTGAGATACAACCTGCACCATTGGAAGTGTAATTTAAAACTTCCAGACAAGGACTATCCATTCTGAATGGATTGATACCCTTGAGGTCCCCTACCATAGCCATGGTGGAATACCTGGACATGTTGGACATCCCCTACTACCTCAATACCCAGAAATCCATTTGGAAGTACGCCCACCACCCTCTTCTGCAGCTGAATATTTGTTTCTCATGTATGGCATTGCTTGAGATGGGTATACTATAATACTGAGCACTCTAACGCTTTGCACTCATTTTGCGTTGTGTGTGGCCAGTATGGAACTTTGGTTCACCACATGGAAGAGTGCCCTCCCTCAGAAGCAATATGGCGTGAGGTTCAGTGTCTCTCTCTAGGATCAGGCACAGCCCTTTACCCTGTCTAAGGACCTCTTTGCTTTGTCCATGATTTCCCCTCTACCACCTTCACTCCATGCCTTAATGGTTGCAATCGCTATGTGGACTAGCCACATGATTATCTTGGATGCTTTAGAAGGCTCTACTCCCACCCTCCAAGAAGTTGTACGCCAGTTTCGGTCACACTTAGTGGACCACTTTCAAGCGTGGATGTTTGGGTACCTCCCACCACATCGCCGCCAGTTGGTCTCATCTTGGTTCCCAGTTTAGTTTCATCACTTCAGACCCCTGTCTATATATGTGCTCAATAGTGGCGCAAGCCCCTACACACATAACCCCCTTCCTTCTCTTGGCATTCCCGCTGGCAACGGAGATAGTGTTTGCTTCTCTGGGGTGCCCTCCTCTCACTGCAGTTCATTCCATTAGTTTAGTTTCCCTATCAGAAGTTTCCATCACCTGGTTGGCCTTCCCTGAATAAAATAATAAAAATAAAAAAATAAAAAAATAAAACTTTACTAACTTTTCGCCTTTTTAGTAAAATTGAATAATATACATTTGAAATAACCTCTCCAGACGAATTATCTGAAAAAAGACTTTTTGGCCAAGAGAAGAACAAAGTTAAATTCAACATCAAGGAGCTTTGGGTCCCCTAGCCTCAAATAATTAAGGGATATGTGCTATCACGCCCTGGGTCCTAACAAAACTGGTGCTCCCTTCCAGGTATACCCCAAATTCATGGTGAAAATATAAAATAAAATAAAAAATGAACCACAATTTGGCGTCAGATCCCTTTTTATATCAGAAACACCTTATTTTTTGACAAATTTACCTGCTATGATGCGTGGGATGGAGCAACAAATATTCGCCCTTGAGTAACACTAACTCAAACTTTGAGATGCAAAACTGAGCTCAAAAGCGAAATTTGACAGTTAACCCCTCTTGTTGCCACCAAATCGTCCCTTTGTGCTGCCCATGATTGGGTTGGCTCAATAATTGGGATAATAACACCTTACACAATAAAGTGGACGCCCTCCACCCTTACAAAACGTCCAGCTTTATCAGTTCCTCTTTAAGTGAAAACGTCCATTTGATGTCAGTTAACATTGTTTGGCCATTAACCTCCAAGTGCACATTTGAACCATTGTAAAAAGAGAAGTACGTCCCAGGAGAGGGGAGCATCTTCTCTTTCTTATTTTGTTATGAAATAGCCATGGAGGAAGCCAATGTCACCCACCGTCTCAAACACCTATTTAACTGTCTTAGTCATTTAGCTCAAGACATCATGGTAACTCATTAAATGCATTGCTGGATTTGGGATGACGCCAAGACTGCCTTGCTTCAGGAATTTGGGAGCGACCTAACTTTATCCGACCAGAAGCAAACTTTTATGGATATAAGCCTCAATTGGGGAGAAACTGCACTAAGTTTTCTCACCTTTTTAACCTTAAAGCTCAAACATGATTGCAGAGGAACGTCTTACCCTAGATGATGCTACCACTGCTTTGTTTTTGGCGTTTAAAAATATGTTTAACATTTCACTTTATCTTAAAATGGTGAAGTCTAACTGGACGTCTCTCCTCCATATCAAAGAAGCTATTTTGGAGATTCCAGCCGACCTACTCAAGCCTACTGGGCCCACTTGTTTTAATAATATTAACAAGCCACAGCCCCAAGTGCTAGCGGTTACACCTCCTAAGTCGCCTAAACCTGAATTATAATGCACCTATAGCAGGAGAGCCAATTTAACCATAGACTTTTGTCACATAATGCAACGTAAGTCAGCAAAAGACAAGTAAGTATAGGGAAGAAGGTTCCCTATGCTGACGGCAATCAAGTGCCTCATGACCCTTGTTCTGGCTCTAGCTCTATTTCCGGAACCTCTGGGATGTTTTTGTTAGCTGTACCTGCAGAAATTGACGTATCTCTTTCTATTTTAAAAATAAAAATCTCCAGCTTTCTTACCTTTGTTTTGGTAGTTACCCAAACAAACTTTGACGGTTAGCTCTTCTATGGAAAGCCAAGCACTGGCAGATAAAACTTTTATAAGCATTGAACAGCCCAGAGCTTGGCCACGGCAGAATTTTTCACTTGCTTTGCTACAAGTCCCTAATGACAGTTTACTCACTGTATATTCTCAATTTGATCTTCGGTGGTTTGAGTTAAGGTAGTTGTACATAAGGTTAAAGTCCTGGCGATAATTGACACTACATCACCAGTTAACATTATTTCCTCATGACATATATATAAAATATAAAAATGGCTCCCAATTTGATTTACAAAGCTGAATATTGGACGGCCATTAATCATTCAACTAAGGCGTTAGGAGTTTATTTTTGTTTTACATTTTCAAATTAGAAAACTTTTATTTATGCTTCTGCCATTGCTTTTATAAGAGAATACTTGTGAGTTGCTTATTGGGGTCCAACCAATGTGGGAGTTTAACTGCATTAATAACTACAAAAAAATACTTGACCCTACTGGATAATTGGACCCCATTAATATTTGAACTCCCCCTCAAAAGTAAAGGACCCCAAAAAATGGACATGCTTCCTTGAATACTCGTCCTCCATTTGCAAAGTTGAATACCAAGTACTAGGTGGAAAAACTATGTTACCTTGGAGGCAGTGGATGCCAAAGATGGAATCCACTTATATGCCCCACATCCTATCAAAATACCTTTGGCTCACAAGTTATTGTGGATACGGGGTTTAGATTCTCACCCCTTCTAGTCAAATTTTGGAGCTAAGTTGACACCCTAACCCTTCAATCAAAGAAGCGTTGACCTGCCCGGGGATTTTGGATCCTGCTTTGGGAAATTTATCTCTACCTTATTAGGGAATTTAAAATATTATACCCTTCAAGTCCCTCAGCATGCTCCTATCAATTATGTAAAACTATGTCCTATTGAGAATATCTCAGATGTGAGCTGTTTTGGCTCGTTATAGGATTTAGGATTTGATCCCCTACCCACCATAGCTCTGTTCAAAAGCAGGATTGGATATAATCTTACCCCTAATGAACGCCAGAATGTTGAAGGCTTCCTCTATATTTGTATGACGATATTTTTCCTTGGTACCAAGTGACTAATGAAAAATGTCCAGGTAATATACCAAATCAAGACTGAGGCTCACCCTCCATTTAAATCCTGGCCATACCAAAAATGACAAAGTGAAGGAAGCTCAAGTGGCCTTAGAGTTACAGCAACTGTTGAAGGCCAATTTACTAGTGCCTTCTAAAAGCCCATGGGCTTACCCACTCCTATTAATTTGGAGGAAGGATGGTAACCACTTTGTTTTCATGGTTTTATCGCCGCCTCAATTATATCACACAAAAAGATAGCTATCCTATGCAATGTATAGAGATTCCTCACGCTTGATGTCAGGATCCCACTATTTTTTGGCTATAGATCTTGCAAGCGGATACTGCAGGTCAATTTGTCACCAGAGGATCGTGAAAAATGCGCTCTCTTCTCAAGTGAAGTATTATTTGAGCCCACTCAAATGCCACAGGGGTTATAAATGCCCTTGCTACCTTCCAACGCGCCATGGATGAACCCTTAGGTGATTTAAAACACTCTTGTGTGCTAGTTTATCTCAACAATATTTCTGTTTTTCAAGAAACTTTACCAAGAACCTAGTTTACCTCATGCAAGTCTTTAGTGGTTACAGAAATTATCTTTAAAACTAAAGCTTTCAAAATACTCTTTCTTCCAGAATGAGATGGATTTTTTGGACCATAAGGTAAGTAAAGCCGGAATATCCCTGATGTATGACAAGGTCTTGGCAATTGCTAAGATGTCCCCTCTAAATCCCTACGAGATGTAAAAGTTTTCTTAGGGATGGTGGGATATTATCGCAGGTTTTTTCCCCACTTTGCAGACACATCCAAGCCTCTAGTGTATTTACTGAAAAAAGGATACCATTTCAGTAGAAAAGAAGAGCAACCGCAGGCCTTTTACCTGCTATGCTTCTCTCTCCCACTCTCCAGTACTTATTCATTCAAATTTGATAATCCCTTTCTCCTCTTTACCAACGCTAGCAATATAGCCATTGGATCTATACTATCTCAGCATGACGAAATATAGTGGACCATCCTATCGCCTACTATAGCAAGCCCTTATCCAAAGCTGAACGCAACTATAGCATTACAGAACGTTCTTGGCGGTCCTACTGGCTATTAAGAATTTCTGACCTTATTTATATGGGAAACATTTCGTCCTAATTACTGACTATGCTTCCTAGCAAATGCTACAGCAAATGAAGGACCCCAATGGGAGATTAGCCCAATGGGCGTTAAAATTTCAAAAATATGACTTTTTATTATCCATTGACCAGGACTCATACCCCAAAATGTGTATTGCCTATCTTGTCTTACCATACTAAGTTTAACTGACCCTGAAGAGGATTGACTCTATGACCTCCTGACACAATTGCATCTATGGAAGGATAAATCCCCAACTCTTCAAAAGGAATTAGCAAAAAAAAATCGGCAAATCTTCTAGTCAAGAACGGCCAATTGTGCAAACTTGTGTCAAAAAAGTGGGTGTCCTATGTATGCCCTTCGGCTCAAACTGATGTCATATTGGAGGGACATTGGCAAGTTGGCCACAAGGTAATTTGGAAAACCTACCATTGGCTCAATACTCAAGGTTATTGGGAAGGAATGCTTGTTTCAATCCAGGATGTATTATAGTCCTGCCTGGTATGCAAAAGTCAGGCCAGCCTAATCCCCAATATCAACATCAAAAGGGTTCCACCCTGTCAACCCTTCCATACTATCAGGATTATTGTTGTGGGACCTCTCCCACATGCCTCTAATGATCATCAGTTCCTCCTTCTAGCCGTGGACCATTTAACTAAGTAAATCAAAGCTGTATCTCTACCTTCAGCTTTTGTAAAGGCTACCACCACATTTTTGTAAATTGGAATATCACCCAACATGGGTGCCCTAACATCATTTTTTCCAATGACAGGTAAAACTTCAAATTGATGCTGGTGAATGATTTAGCTGAACAGATGGTAACCGCACAGTTATTCTCCACCCCCTACTATCTTATAACCAATGGAATGGTAGAGTGGGAAAATGGTACTTTAACTGCAACCTTCTAAAATGGCTATGAAAAACCCCCTTCATTGGCCCCAATATTTGCTTAGTGCAAATCTGGCTTATAGGATCAGCTATCATGAATAACCAAGATGTCACCTTTCCTAGAGTTGTATGAAAGGAATCCCCAGCTGCCTTCTAAAGTGAAGGTTATGCTCGACCAAGCCTCCCCTGAAGCCCCTGAAGTCACATTCAAATAATTGCCAATGAAATTATCCAACTTCAGGCAATAGCTTCCAAGAGCTTATCTGCTACAACTATCAGAGAAACTAATCAATCTAATGATAAGTATGACCTCCTGAAAACCTTACAACTGGGCTACTAGTCCTTTTTCATCATCATCAGCCTGGAAGTCATGACAACAATTGGGTACCAACTGGTCAGGGCCTTTCAAAGTCATTTATAAGTGGGGCAATGAACACTCAATTGTAGATGTTGTTTAGGGTACTGTAGTAAACCGCGTACACAGTTGCTTTCTCCGTCCGTTTTCTCCCCTACACCAAGATCTAGATGGGGTGTTGTCAGGATTCCTACCCAAATTGGAGATTTGGACGAGGTAGATGACAGGAATTGAACCTAATCCATCAAAATAGCTGAAACCATTATTGGGAATAATCCCTAACAAGTTTCCAGCCCTATTGACATTGGGGACAACCTGACTAATGAGGTAATATATTACTCGCCAAAAACCCCTTGTATTGGGGTTCAAACCTGATCTATATGGCAAGCAAATCCTATTTGACCGAGATGACTAAGCCTGCTACAGAATCCCCCAGATTTGTAAAAATTATAGAAATTATCTAAGACTGCTTGGAAATGGACTAGGTAATCTCCCTGATCTCCCTTATAATTTTATTTCTAAGAAAATAAACTTTACTTCCTTCTTTGGCACTTTAAGTCAAATTGGTCTACCATTTATTAATTTATAGAAAATTTTATAGTTATAGGACTTACCACTCAAGAAATAGTGTCCAGAGTAAAGACTTTTTCGACCAAGAAAAGCATAAAGGTATTTTCCAACACCCAGGAGCTTTGGGTCACCTGTTTTATAAATTTTTAAAGGGAAAAGAGGTCTAAACCCTTGGTCCTGACAGAGGGGTTTACTCCTGACAAAGCCTTCCAGTAAAGTGAAGCGGAGGTTCTGTCAGATACAGCACGCCTGTTCACCAACGCCGGGTGGAACAGTGTTACTGTGTGATACTGGTTCCAGTGGAGAGCCATAATGCTTAAAGTGTTTATTGAAAATTTGCATGAGGAATGCAGCCCTGAGGCCTCACTTATCTGGTATCGCTTCTGGTTTCTCCCCAATGAAAGCATTGGGATGGCAAGCCCTCAAACTTAGCACATCTATGGACATTACCTCCGCAAATGGGGTATCCATATGCACCAGGTACAGGCTTTCTTGACCAAAGATTAAACTTTGAATGAAGCAATCAGCTGGATCCTCAAAGGAAAACCAAGCGGTTGCTTTTACACCCTGCGCAAATAAAAAACATACAGCATGGCAGCCGCCCCTCATGAGGAGTCATGGAAAGGCGCTGGAAGTCATGTTGACTTTATTTGAGCGTTTATCAGTGGCGTGTTTTCTGACCAACAGGCCCCCAAATCCTACCTTAAGGATGCAATTTGCATCCAACTCCAATTGGTCAGGGAAGAGGAGTGAGCATATCTGATAGTTGTGATATACCAGGAGTTCAACAGCATACTGGCTGGCAGGAATTTTGACCACCACTGGGTACTGGAGCTTGGATATATCAACATCTTTCTCTCTAATGAACTTGACCAAAAATGACATTTAGAGGTAGTAATAAATTATATAGACTCCTACCTGTGCTCCAAACCCACACAATATGGAAATTAGACAGCAGAATGGGTGACTTTTCACAACTTACTTAGGTCCATGTTTATAATGGGTTCACGAGGCGATTTGCACTGGCTTATTGTACTATAGCAAGGTTTGCAAATTTTGGCAAACTGGCGGCGATTGTATCACTAAGTGTCTTCATCCCCATACAGTGGAAGCTCTGTGTGACCCTGCGCCCTGGATGAAGACATACAGAATAGAACTTCCCCAGTTTGTCCGTGTTCCAGGCCTCCAAACTGTGATCTAATTTGAACAAAAGGACGCCAAACAAGTGTGTCAATTTTGTTACCAGACGGGACACACTATGGCGCAATGCTTCCATAAGAAAGGAACTACTCCAAGATTATGAGTATGACCCTATCAACGGGATCACCAAAGTCAGATCTAAAGTATTCCTTCGCTCCAAAGCCAAGGAATGAATCCCACATAACTTATTAGAGATTACAGAATTGTAATGTCAGCAACAGGAGCTGTATGATTCCCACCAAGAAGCGTAGGCATGTGAGAGGGCAAAGCGTCACAGGCTGATGATGAGCCATTTATAAACTGGAACCTGGAGTCATACATGATGGACGAAAAATGCACTCAGCATCCCAGCACGCCCATCCTACCCAGACGGAATATGCTGAGAAGGAAAAGTTACGTTGTCCAAAAGTGAGGCCAAAAAACCTGTAAGTTTATCAGTAAAAAAGGGCCCAGAATGATCAACCCCCCTGACGGAACAGCTCCCTTCTATAAAGTCCAAGCAATTAGGTCACCAAAAAATGGCAAAAAACACTGACGTGCTCACACCAAACCCAATCCACATGGGCAGTCAGCAACCACAGCTGAATAAAGTTGCTTGTTGGGGATTGAAGCTGACTCTTTCACTCGCCCTCCCTCTCTGAAGCAGCAGCCCCATTTTGTAATGAAACCATCTCCCCTCTAAATATACAAGCTGACTTGGATGGAGACAGAGTACCTGGTGCACTTCATGCTGGATAACAAAATCCAAGTCATGACAAACTGTGCCAATCGTCTGCCTCCAACAAGTCACCTCTCCTTGGTGATACTCACCGTTAAAAATCCAACTTCTGTCCAAGATTCTATATATAAACCAAATATCCTCTTATCTTTGGGTTGGGCAGCAACCAATGATCATTGCAATCACAAATGCTAGGTGGATGGCTAGCATACAAACACAGGCAAGGAAAATGCACCACTTAAAACTAAGAATCACGTTGACCTAAACTTTATTATCTGAGACTCAGGCATATATCCAGTTCAAAATGGTCCTAAACTTAAACAGAGAGCCCAAACACCACCCGTGGTCTCAAAAGAATAAGTTCTAGGCACTTTGGACCCTGTTGTGATCATCACGTTGAACAAAAACATCGATTTGAAATTGTGAGAAACATGCTGGTGAATCCTTGTGGACAAGGCCCATGATAAGAGAACTAGTAAAACTTTTGAGTAATTGCTGTATATGTACCACCCAACCCCCAGGAAAACAAACAGTTCTGGAAATTTCTGTTGGAAGTACAAACTGATGATGCAACTGTTATAGCAGGTGACTTAAATTGTTGTACAAATGCAAGTAGGGATACATTCCAAACTCGCAGATGAATCTCTAGTATGGCGGATAATATGATGATGTACCTTGTGACATTGTGAATGTGTCTTACAATTAATTAGGAGTAGGATGACCCCGTGAACCTTACATGGTGGGAGTACAATTCTAATGACAAATATGTAAGTGTCTCCCAACTGAATTATGTACTATTCTCATCTGACTCAGAAAGGCTACATTGGTTAGTGAAGTCTCCATCAATGCAGAAAGTGACCACATGATAACGCAGGTATCCATCGATCTGGGCGACACCTTACTACCTCAGGAGTGGCAGATATCCCCCTCTATATAGTGGGACCCAAATTGGCGCCGCACTGCCAAAAAAGGGTTCATTCAAAATAATTGCTTATCTATATTACCAGGCGGGCATTAATCCCTAGACCGCTGGAAAAATTTGAAAATAAGCTTATGAGGGATAGTGCCAGTATGAGAAGACCAAAACCTAAAAACATATTGCTGCTACTAAACAGCTAAAGGATACCTTAGTTGCCCAAAGAGAGAGTAGTGGGACAGCGAAGTTTATGACAGGAGTATCAGAAAAAGAACAAGCAATATCAGCCGCTCCTTTGAAAGCAGGATAATGAATGATGGCATAATGCAACCTTCCGCCACCAAAGCCTACTGGGGACAATGACATGGGTTAACCTGAATAGCCTTAAAGAAATCTGACCTGCGCCAAAATCTGCCAGGTAGAGATTCTTAAAGGCGTCATATCCACTGACCCTGATGTGATCAAACATGAAGTCAAACGGGTTTATGGCGACCTCTTGCACCCTTGTGAATCAAAATAGCACAGCAACAGAAGCCCTACTAGCCCTAGCTAAGGCGGCGCTCCAGGGGTGCTCGCCTTCTGACAAGCATGACCTAATTGCTGAGATAACGATGGAGGAGGTAAACTGGGCACTTAAGGAGTCAAAAAATAAGTCCAGGGCCCCAGCAAAATATGAGCAGAAATGCTGAATGTGATCTGCAAGCGTGTGGAACCAGAACTTACCCATATTTTTACCCACTGACTGTCTCACAAGTGTCAACTCCCAGAGGGCTATAAAATCTGAATTATGATACTATACAAAAAAGGCTCTTGGTGGCACCTTTGATACCGGCATCCAATTGCACTAGTGAACTCCAAATACAAAATTCTCAAATGAATCCTCATGAACCAACTGATGCATACCACCTCATAAACATACATATGTCCCAAAATGGGTTTATTAAGGGGTAAACTATCTGGTATAGTATCTGCTCAGTCCAAAACACCCTACAGGATGTGCGCAGATCCAAGAACAGCTATATTATGTTTTTAGACATGAAGAAGGCCTAGAATCGAGTAGCACGGCCGTTCCTGCTGGTGGCAATAAATGCTGTTGGAATTCCGTTTTACCTTTATCACCTGGATAGATACGTTACACACAGGCCTCATTACAAGAGTCATCCTGGCCACCATCATAACAAAATCAATTTCAATTATACAGGGCCTCTATAAAAAAGCTCTCATGTCACTAATTTAATTTAACTTTGCTATGAACATCCTATTGGCAGCAGAAAAAGTGAGGTTGCAGGGCATTTGCCACCTCAGCCAAACCCCTATTAGGATGAAGGCATTTGCAGACGACACAGCATAGGAATTAGTTTGGAAAGGGACCTTTAAGTCGTTGATGAGCTCCTTTCCCTTTACCAAGGCGTCTAATACTGAAAATTATTATTAACAAGATGGTAGTTTTTAAAATAAGGCATTCTCAATTCCCTCCACCATCGGCCTAAATCCCATGTCATCCATATAAAAATTTAAATATCTGGGTAACCTCTTCACAGATTCTGGTCTAGCAGTTGAGGTGATGGAACAATCAGTGCTCTCTAGTATATCTTAGATGGCCTACTGGAAATATGCCCTCTTGAAACTCCAAAGAAAAGGTGTAGGCGCTAAATGTCTTCATATTCTAAAAACTTTGGGTTGTGACTCAAATCCTACCACTGAGCTCAGGCTTGGAAGGTAAACTCAAGTCTCTCATCCTCACCTTCCTGTGGTCTAAGACTCACATTGCACCAATTAAAATTAGACGTCCTGTTAAAACCCAAACGTGATGGGGTATGGGACTACTAAACCTTAAGGTACACGCCCACCAGATCTGGGCCAAATCCTTTCTCTGGATGATGCATTTAAATATGCACTGCTCAGCACTAGCATAGGGCATCAACTGAGACCAAATCTATGGGATCCAGAGACAATCACGCCATAATCCCTTAGGGAGTGGATTCTGCATAACCAACAACTACCTTGTAAATGTCACTACCCCCAATATTAGAGACTATGAAACAGGGCAGTGAGGCTGAGCTGGTTGTTCACACATGTGCTATGAAATGAGGATAAAATATGGTGAAGCCACAAAGCCAAGCGGGCAGCAATATCCCCTTGCTACAACATGGGATGAACAAAAAAAATTAGAAATGAATTTGATGACAAAGATATTCAAACCATTTATAATAATTTATCAATCACTATTGGGCAACACTCTCCCAAAAGAAATGCCAAAATTACCCTCTTGCCCATAATTATTTAATACTGGGAGGAGGAAAATTTTGATACCAACTATTATATTAATTAATTGGTTATGCTCCTTAATAATAAACTAGTAACCTCCAACCAACGCTACCACATGGAGGTTTTTACACCAGGTGATTAAAAATAGGTATACACTGCAGCTCAGGGGTACCTCTATAAGGTATGCCCAGATTTCGCTAAACATGAGGCGGATATTGCCCATTTTTAGTTTAAATACAGAATTTTTAAAAAGTATTTGTCAATTATGAGATTTCTGCTATATGGAAAGCAGCAGCTGCTGGATATACACCCCTCTCAAGACCTCTTTTTCACAAAAGATTCTTATAAATAAGCTGATCCATCTCTGAGCCTTCCTCTACCATTATTATATATGTGTCATACACTTGGTGAATGTGGCCAAAAATTGAGCCACAAGAGCCCCCATTACATGGGAATGGTGAAGAAGATGATTTAGATATTCTGCGTCCAACTCAAACAGATCTCTAAATTTTTGTGCCCTGTACCCATATATATTTTGAACCTTACAATTGGCTTTCACACCCGGATTGCTTGTTAGTTATGATGAATCCATATTCAAACTGAAGATTAAATGGCATGTAAGCCTGCTACCGCTTGAACCATGGCCAGCGATGGCAACTTGCTGACCATGAATAGTCACTGATGCTACTCAGTTAGAAGCACCTGTTCCCAGTTTTTTCTCACTGTCCAAAATCCCCATTTCCGAAATCCATCTTACCCTTATTTCATTATTTAATTACATTAATAAAGGTATGGAGTCTAAAAAACCAAATTTTTTCTAAAATTAAAATAGGGCCTAAAAAAGTGCATCCTCTTTTTTAAAAAGAGTAGATCATCCAAATTGTTCCAGCAGCTTCAGAGTTATGCACAAACAAACATAAAAAACTATATAGGTCTAATGAAAATCTTCTACTTTTATAAAAAGTTGGTTAAAAAAAGGTTTTAAGCATATTTATGTTCTGTTAACTTAACATTACCCAATAAAGTGGATCGATTTGCTCTAGTTATCTGCTAGGCGTGTAAGTTTAAAAGAATTAGTCTAAAGTTTATTATATTACCACGAACAAACCTATACTTTTGAGATTCATTGTATAGACACAGGTATTTCCAACGTTGTTTGAA
Source organism: Massospora cicadina (assembly GCA_022478985.1). NCBI lineage: Eukaryota > Fungi > Entomophthoromycota > Entomophthoromycetes > Entomophthorales > Entomophthoraceae > Massospora > Massospora cicadina. Next base: position 216,375 of record JAKSZP010009270.1, read on the forward strand.
TTTATAAGCTATCAGCCATTTTAACTCTTTTAACTTGGCTTATAAATTTTATTCTAACATCAATAAGTTAGTAAGTGAATGGATTTGCCATATTAACTAGATGTCCATTTAAACTCTAAACTGAGCTATTAAGACGATTAATTCACCTTATTACTATTAACTGCTAGACAAAATTATTGGTTATTTATTATCAAAACTATATTTTAACATCTTATAGATGACTTTATCTATTATAAAGAAAAATGGGAATAAATCCTGCCTGAGGTGATTCTCCTGCTGCCTAAAATATCAGTGCCAAGTTGGCTTAAAATCAGTGCTGGGCATCACCCTTTACAGGGTGAAGCCTCCTCCAATTGGTAATGACCCATTGATATAAATTTACTAATGGATGCCAAATTATACTCCTCATTATCTTTAGTTGAGCTAATTTAAAGTGTCAAGGATTTTCTCTGATATATCTAATATTTCAATCACCAAGAGTGATCCATTAGTTATATAAACTAATCAATAATAACTTGACACCAAAAATTTATGCCAAAGATGTCAAAATAATCAAGTTATTAATTTAGGTTTGAGGCGAGATACTAGTTTGACGCCAAAATTCAATCATATATTTATTTTAGGGATCTACTGGTGACTTATGCCAAGAAAGATCCCAATTCCAGTAGAATGCTGAGGGTTCTGGTAATAGGGCGAGCAATGATGTTTCCACCACCTGAAATTGTGCCCACTATCATTTAATATTTCAAATTTTTTACAAGTCCTCAAACTATTGGGGATCATTCCCAATAGTATTTTGAATCCTAGGATTACTGGTGACTAAAAGCTGAGGAAATTGATCCTGCTTGTTTTATTAGTAATTAGCAATCATTATTTCTATTGGCACCTTAGGCCAGAATATCCCCAAGCTAGGTAATTATTATCTAGTATCCTACCTCTTGCATCTTATAAATTTAAATTTTGAATTTATTGCGGGGAAGGCCGACCATGGGACGGACACTTCCAAATATGACTCAGACGAGACAAAACTCAGTACCAGGTGAGGCACCCCAGAGAAGCGATGCTATCTCTTGTTGCCAGCGGGAACGCCACTTATGGGAAGGGGGAGGGAACGTGTGTAGGGGGCGTAGCCACTATTGAGCACGTGTGGAGGAAGGGGTCTGATTTGATGAACCAGACTGGGAACCAGGAGGAGACCAGCTGCCGGCGACGTGGTGGGAGATATCCAAACATCCACGCTTGAAAGTGATCCACCAAATGAGACCGGAATCTGTGGACAGCTTCAGGGAGGGTGGGGATGGATCTGGCGATGGCATCCAAGACAATCGTGTGGATAGTCCACATGGCGATTGCAACCACCAGAGCACGAAGGGAGGGTGGGAGGGGAGGCCATTGATGAAGCAAACATATCTCTTGACAGACTGAAGGGATGTGTTTGATCCTGGCCTAGCAGACGTTGGACTTCGCGCCATATTACTTTAGAGGTGGGGCACTTCTCCAGGCGGTGAAACAGCGTTCCATACTAGCCACACACGACACAGGATGAGTGTAAAGCATTAGAGCGCTCAGCTGTACGATACACCCGCCTCAGGCAGCGCCACACATGGGAACGGACTTGAGGCTACAACAGAGGATGGTGTGCGTATTTCCAGATAGTCTTTTGGGTCTCAGTGGAATAAGGGATATCCATCATGTCCAGGTAGTCCACCCTGGATAGGACTTGGGGTCGAGTGGGGATCACGCCATCATGGATGGGTAGCCCCTGTACCTCTTGTGTGAACTGAGGAGAGGGGCGGCCTCTTTGGGTTGTATGTCCACTAATACGAATTCTCCACTCTGCGCTTTGCATGGAGAGTAGGATTCGTTTGTAGTGGGTTTTGGTCCCGTGAGGACCTGTGGCTGATGTGTGTGATGCGAGGTATTTCATCAGGGAGTGGGGGTTTGATGGATTGTTGAGGCCCAAGGCTCTGGAGAAGTTGGAGCGGGCCGCGCGGGACCAGTGTTGGGATGGGAGTGTAGGAGCAGTGACGGCCGCAATCCAGGTGCCTAGGATCTTGGCGGCATGGGCTTTGAAGTCAAGTAGGCCCATGCCACCATGATGATGAGGGCCAAACATGACCTCTAGCCGTACTGGTGGAGGGCGGCCTGACCAAAGCCAACCTTGTAGCAAAGCATACAGGGATTTGAAGAAGCTTGGGGAGAAGGGGATGGCGTGGGCTCCAAACCAGACTTTGGATAGGAGCATAGAGTTGGCAAGAACAACCCTGCCAGTGAGGGTAGTAGGGTGGGCTCTGAGAGAGGCGATTCGCTTCGTCACGTTGTCCAGTATATGGCCCTCCATTACTGCTGACGCGTATCCTCCTGCCTCCAACCACACGCCCAGATGGCGTACCGGTCCTATGGTAGGTCGCGGCACAAAGGGGAGCACCAGTGGAGTGGTGTGTTTTGAGTTAGTAAGGCGTGGACTTGGGCGAGCAGCTGGGCTGGGTTGGGAACTACTTGCTGGGGCCCAGCAGTTCTGAAACTGACCAAGGAGGATGATTTCGGTTTTGGAGGCGTTTAGTGCCACGTTGCTTACCTGGGAATATTCCTGGATGAGGGCTTCAAGCGCGCGTGCATCTTTATTATTAGACACCCCCACCACGCAATCATCTGCAAATGCTATCATCTTGACTGGGGTTTGGCCTGGCACATGGACCCCAGTGAGTTGGGCATTCACATTTCGCAGTAGTGGGTCAAGGCTGAAGTTGTATAAGAGTGGGCTCAGGGGGTCCCCTTGTCGCAGGCCCCTTTGAGGATGGACTACATCCGTTAGGAAACCTGGGCCGCGCACAGCCATTGTTGCAGATTCCGTGAGCAGCATCACCCAGTTAATGAAGCGGGGAGGTAGGCGGAATTGTTGGAGGCAGGCCCTAAGGTATTCCCAGTTTACTCTATCATAGGCCTTTTGTTGGTCCAAGAATACAAGTGCCCCAGAGGCTGTGGACTGACACACATTAGCCACAGAGTGCACGTTATCCCAAATCGACCTTCTGGGGATGAAACTGAATTGTTCTGGAGAGATGGTGGCAGATGCTACAGTCCCTAAATGGTTAGCCATGATTTTTGTTAAAATTTTGGTGTCTGTGTTTGTTAGAGAAATGGGGCGCCAGTTGGCTAAGTCTAGCCTATCCCCTTTCTTGAAGAGTGTGACTGTAAAAGCCTCATGTCCTCCTGGTAGGAGGTGCATTTCTAACAGGCTTTGGTTGAGTGAGGCTAGCAGCAATGGGGATATGTATTTAAAATATTTTTTGTAGAACTCATATGGAATGCCATCTGGGCCTGGGCATTTTTGGTTTGGCGCACCGTGAATGGTGGTCCATAATTCGTTCGGAGTAATTAAATTCATTATTTCTGGGTATCAGAAAATGGTGCAGATATGAGCTCTGTCGAGAAATTCCGCCATTTTGGCCAGCAGAATTGGTTCAGCTCAGTATAACTCGGAGTAATATCTTTGCGTTTTGATTGCCACTTCAGCCGGTGTGTCCACAATAGAATTATCTGATCTTCGCACCTGTGTGCAGGCCACGCTCTGGCGTGGTGCAAAATTTTTTTGAATAAGTATGCGGTGCACTTGTCGCCTTTAGTGATGCATATGGCCCTGTATCGGACACAAACCTGATGTTTGTGTTGCCTTTCAAGTGCGTTGAGGTGGGCTGCTGCCTCCTCCCACTTCTGGCCCCATGCAGGGCTATATCCTGAGGCTGGAATGTTGGACTCCAAGTGGGCCAATTCCGCCAGTGTGCGCAATATAACCGCCGATGTGGCTTATGAGCGTCTGGATGAGAGATGGCGATAGTGGCAGATGGTGTCTTTTTTGAAAGTTGCCCATGTGGAAATGGGGTCCGCGCAAAATGGTGCAACAAATGATTTTGCCAAAGTTGCCTCTTCCACCCACGTGGAAAATCCTGGCGACGCTAGCTCTGGGGGGCGGATTTTGCACCAATGTGGGGCCTTTGCAACTGTGATGGGTAAGTGGTATGTTATCAAGACCAGTCGGTGGTCAGAGAATTCCATTTTCGTTGTTTTGAAGTGGGAGATGTGGGGTTGGAATTTCGCCGGTGCTAGAATAAGGTCAATGCGGGTCATGGACCTTAATTGGCCGTTGTGGATGTGGGGATGCATCATGTTTTTGAGCAGTGGGGCATGTCACGGCAGCACATCCATTAACCCAAGGGTGGCTTTTAGAACGTGTAGTTCTACGTGACCCTGTGGGGCGTGGGGTGAGGGTGGCCACCAGTCCGTTGGTGAGGTTAGCCAGCAGTTCATGTCACCGATTAGGAAAGAATCAGGGGGTAGTGGGAGGGATTTGACTGATGAGAAAAATTCCCGACGCTATTGTGCACCGTTTGGGGCATAAATGTTGATAATTGTGTGTGTAACATCAGCCCATGAGAAGGTGACAGCGAGCACTCGGTCATTTAGGAATGTTTCTGAAGATGTAAATTTGAAAAAATTGTTTTTCCGAATTAGCACCCCACAGTGCTTTGACCAAAAGGATAGGGATGGGAGGAGCATTGTTTTCCAAGTTTCCTCAGAACCTCATGGACAGTGGGACTCCTGGATGGCCAGGATATCCATGGGTAAATTGTGTTATAAAAAACTCAGTTTCCTAGCCTGGGATGGGGAGGCCTTGAGTCCGGCGATATTCAGCATCCCTAGAGTGAAGGTTTCCCCCATCGCACCTTAGGTGCGAGGGGGTGGGCCCCCTGGCCCACCAGCCTCTTCCAGGTCCCCACAGGCTTTCACAGCAGTGCGGGTATTAGCAGCAACGCTATCAGGGGTTTTTGTTAATTTTTGCAGAAAGAGTCGCATTGGCTTTGGCCTTCGCTTTTTGTTTTCCTGACGTCGGATGAATTTTTTGCGGTGCGGATAAGTTTGGTGCACCGTCGAGTGGGGTAAAAAAAAATTTTTGGTTGGGATAGGTCCCAAGTCGGTTTCAACTGGGGCTTGGGTGCAGCGATTGGGTGAGATTGAATCTCCCATCGGATCCTCAGATTGAGTGGCCCATTTGGCTTGGGCCTCCCAATCTGATTGGGTGATGGATTCCTGAGTTGCTTCCACCGCGAAGGTCTCCATGTCCTCCTGGCGTTGTGAGTGTGGGATGGTGGTGGTGACCTTGGCCGCTTCCTTGGCCGCAGTCCTATGGGCCTGCTTGGCCTTCTTCTGCTCCTGCGGGGAGATGGGCTTTACCAATAGGTAGCAGCCTTGTGCTCCCCACGGGAAAGCCTCTTTGGTGCTTGCGGTTGGTTCGTAGTGCGCCTCTCCGCTGGCCATGGCCGCCGAGGGGTGTTCTTGGAATGTAACGCCCTCTTTAATGGGGCATGCATGTGCCTTATGGCCAAATGCGTCACAGTGGGTGCAAATGGGGGGCGCACTGTCCACAGTTACACGGAATGGGTGGGTGGTGTGCCCTGAAATATCAATAAAGGTGGAGTGTGGGATCTGGGTTAGGTCCTTCGCGATCTCCTCAGTTGGGGTCAGAACTGTGATGGCTTTGCCAGTGCACAGGTGTGGCATCAGTGTGAAACGTTGCATTTCGAAATATTGTATTTCACTGTATATGGCGAGACCATCTTTCAGGTGTTGCTCCAAAATGTCACGTTTTACCGTAGTAGGCAAAAAGTCAAACGTGAGGAAAATTTGGTTTGATTTTGTCCATCTGGTGCATTTAGTTTTGATGACCCGTTGCCCTTCGGGGAGGTCGACCACTATGTGCACCACTGCAGCCTCATCTGCTACTATTTTGCTTTCAAAACCTAGGTCCAGCCAACTGCACGACATGGAGTGAGGTGCAACATACACCGCGGTCAGGAAAATTTTGTGTACATCTTCACAAAATTTTTCTCATAGGGCCATTTTTTGGATGTCCAGATACACACGGACTCCGAATTCCACCGACAAAAGTGGCTGGGAATGTGGCATATTGATGTACTGGTTGCATCGTGCTTGCCATGCGAGTATCTCTGGGGAAATTGTGACCGCCGGTTTTTTTAGATTTTTTTCTATTCCGCCGGATTCTCTGGGGCATTTTCGAACGTTAGAGGCCGCGGGCCTTCCGCCTGCTCCTCTTGCCTTGCTTGCCCAACTGCTCCCAGACATGGGCGCAGACTAATCCCCTCTATGAGATTATCAAACTAGATTTAGTCTTGAATTGAATGGGTTGCAAAAGTGTTTGCAACGAGAAAGAAAAGTTTTTTGCATCTTATAAATTTGATATCACTCTCAATTTTATCCTTTTGGATAAAATAAGTACTTAAGTTTTCAAATTTAGTAGATCAAATTTACCTACTATTTTAATTTATTGTATATTATAATAAATCCCCTCTCCAACAAGGGTCAAGGCTGGTGAACTTAGGAGGAACTTTGGCCCTCTTTCTCTTGGGCAGGGCGATGGACTGAGCAACCAGCACCTGCCCCACAGTTGGGATTCTGAGCCACCACTATGTGAGCAACCTAATCAGTTAGAAGTCACAACGTTATGCTTTATAGGGGGCCCCTCTATAACCCTGAGGTTTCAGCCTTTCCCCTGGAGAAGGGTTTCTCTTTATTGCATTGAGCACATTCTCCCAAGAAGCAGTACAGAGTTGTTGGGCTCATACCTTCAGGATGCACTAAAACTTCTGAACCTAGAATGAAGGTTACGTTCCATTGTTCTGCAGCTCAACCACAGATTCTGGTGAAGATGTCCACTTCCTCGTTGAGCTCCTCAGCGTGCTCTTTCTGGTGTCACACCCCAACGCCAGCTGTCAATGACGATGTCCTTTCTGGGACCACTAACCAGTACTGCCATCTGTAGCCAGTTTTTTTAAAGTAGGCTGAATATTTATCTGCTCCACCCCAACCTCTGCAGACCACCACTGAGCCTGCCTTTTACTCCTGAAAATTCTGAGGGGGGTGACAAGGAACTCTTTTTGATGAGGGTTTTGTTATTAAGGAGGTGGCTTATTACCACTGGTTCTTTTTCAGCCTTGAGTGGTGCCTGCTTTCACTGTGCCAAACTTTGTCTGTTGAATCAGGTGACAGATTCTTTTTCACTAAATCCCAAAATTATGTAGTTTTGCAGTGGTAAATCCTAAAATCAGTAATTGAGTTATTATGGTTGGTTGCTGACTAAATTGCCTACTTTATGTCAACATAATTTGTTAAAATCTTTGGTGAAATTTATATTCTCCTCATTGAATTGAGTTGAGCATTGCCATATAAAGCCTAAGCTAGTTTATCAAATTGATTAATGCAAGTTCATTGATTAATAGATATATTGAATTATTCTTAAGTGTGCTCCCATCAATTTGGGTCAAGCGATTTCAACCTAATTGCCATTTTTAATTTTCTGGGGCCAATCCTCAATGTTTCTCTAAAATGCCACAAAGGTTGCAATAATCTTTTGAATAATCCAGGCCTTCAGTTTCCCCACTGCCTACATCCTTGCCATCAACCACTGCTGAAGACTCTGGACCTGGCTCTTGACCCCAAGCTGAGGATTGAAGGGAGATTTGTTGGGCATCGCTCTTAACTGGGTGAATGACCCCAAGCCAAAGCTTAAAGGGAGTTCTGTTGGGCATCGCCTTAAATGGGTGAATAACCCCTAGTCAATGCTTGAAGGAGTTCTTTTGGGTACTGACCTTAAATGGGTAAAGCCTCGTATTAGGGGTCACAACATATTGATATCAACTTTTTTATAGGTGCCAAATTATGCTCCCCATTATCTTCAGTTAAGCTAATTCAAAGTGTCAGTGATACTCCCTGATAGATCTAATGTATCTCAATCACCAATGGTGATCCATTAATTAAATTTAGTCTATGTAGTAACTCAATGCCAATCATTTATGTTGAGGATGCCAAAAAATCAAGTTATTAATTTAGTTTGTGTCAGATTACCAGTTTAACGCCAAAACTTAATCAAATATAATTTATTGATCTACTGGTGATTTATGTTAAGCTTTTCCCTATGCCTGCAGAATGTTGAGGGTTCCAGGAATAAGGCAAACGATGATGTTTCTGCCACTTTATTTTGTGCTCAATATCATTTATCAATATTTTAAATGATTTAAAAATTCTCAAACTATTGGGGATCGTTCCTGAGAGCATTTTGAATCATAAGATTACTGGTGACTAAATGCTAAGGATAATTAATTCTGATTGCATTTATTTATCTTTTTTATTATTATCATTTCTATTGGCACCCAAGGCTGAGATATCCTTAAGCTGGGTAATATCACCTATTATCTTATCTCTTTCTTCTTATAAATTTGATCTCACTCTCATTTTTGGTCTTAAATATGCTATAAGACTTGAGGCTTCAATCAAAATAGATTAAATTACCTACTTTACCTAATTTATTTTTTGTTTTTAATAAAAACCATTCTCCAACAAGGGTCAAGGCTGGTGAACTTTGGAGTAACTTTAACCCTTTCTCTTGGGCAGGGTGATGGACTGAGCATCCAGCACCAGACCCACTGTTGTGATTCTGAGCCTGCACCATGTAAGCAACATAGCAGCTAGAAGTACCAACATTGGTGCTTACTACAGGGGGGCCTGTATACCCCTAAGTTTCAGCATCTATCCTGAATAAGGGAATCTTTCTTGCTTTGACCCATTCTCCCAAGAAGCTTTACATAGTTGTTGGGCCCATACCTTAGGCTGCACTGGAACTGATGAACCTAGAATGAAGGTTAAGTTCCAACGTTCTGCAGCTCAACCACGGATTCTGATGAAGATGTCCACTTCCTCGCTGAGCTCCCAGTGCGCTCTTTCCAAGTTCACTCCCCAAAGCCAGCTGTAAATGACGATGTTTTTTAAGGATCTCAATGCTGTCATTTGATGCCAATAATTTTGTAATTAGACTGGGTATTCATTTTCCCTGAACCAACCTCTGCAGGCCACCCATAGCCTACCTCTCCCCCCTGACAATTCTGAATTGGGTGACTTATAACTCTCTTTAATGTGAATTTTGTTAGTGTGGAGGTGGCTTATCACCACTATCCCTTTCTCAGCAATGAGTGCTGACTGATTTCACTGTGCCAAACTATTGTCAGTTGAATTAGGTGACAAAAGATTTTATTTTACTGAATCCTAAGATTATGCAGTTTAGCATGGTTAAATCCCAAGATCAGTAATTGAGTTAATTGGGGTTGGCTGCTGACTAACTTGCCTTTTTTGATGTCACTATCATTTTGTTAAAATTATTGAGGAAATTAATTATATTATCAGCATTAAATTGAGTCAAGCCATTGCTATAAAAATCACCGAGTTAGCTTCTCAGTAAATTGAGTAACTCTATTTTGATAATAAATATAATAATTATTATGAAGTGTGCTCCACATCAATTTGGGTTAAGCAATTCTAATTTAACCGCCATTTATTTTTCTGAGGACAATCCCCAAAGTTTATCTAAAATACTGGCAATCAATGGCAATGATCTTTTGAATATGAAAGGCTACCAATTGCCTCACTTCCTACATCCTTGCCAGCAACCGCTGCTGAGGACCCTGGACCTGGATCTTAACCCCTAGATGAGTCATGAAGGAAGTTCTGTTGGGCATTGCCCCAAACTGGGTGAAACTTCTTAGTAGGGGTCTTGACCCATTATAATAATTTATTATGGGTGCCAAATTATGCTTCTCATTAGCTTGAGTTGAGCTAATTTGAAGAGTCAGTGATATTCCCTGATAGATTTGATCTATCTTGATCACCAAGGGTGTTCCATTAATCATATTGCCCAATATGTAATAATTTGACAAAAGTTAATTTTTCTGAGAATGTCAAAATAGTCATATTAATTTAGGTTTGTGTTTAAATCCCATTTTAATGACAAAATTCAAGTGTATATTTATTTAGGGGTCTACTGGTAACTTTAAAAAAATATTTGAGGTGGGTCAACCTTGGGGCAAAACCACACCAAGAATTTTCCTAGCCAAAACAGGTTCAAACTTGAAACCTGCACTAGGATGGATGCAGTTTTACCTGACAGGCTAACCACCCTTAGGGTTTACTGGTAACTTATGCTGAAGATAATCCCTAAGCCACCAGAATGCTGAGGGCTCTGGTAATAAGGCGAGCAATGATGTTTTCACCACTTAGATTGTGTCCACTATCATTTAATATTTCAAATTCTTTACAAGTCCTCAAACTATTGGTGATCATTCCCAAATTTTACTTCAAATCATAGGATTACTAGTAAAGCTGAGGACAATTGGTCCTGCTTGTTTTTTAGTTTTTCTAATTATTATTATATCTATTGACACCTGAGGCCAATATATCCCTAAGCTAATAATTTACTATCTAGTAACCTACCCCTTGCTTCTTTTAAAAATTTAATCTCACTCTCACTTTTAGCCTTTGAGATACTATAAGTCCAAGAGGCTTCAATTTTAATAGATTAACTCTACCTACTACACATAATTTAGAGCTTGTTTTAATAAATCCCTTCAAAAACAAGGGTTGAGGCTGGTGAACTTAGGGGAGATTTGGCCACCTTTTTTGGGCAGGGCAATGTACTGACCATCCCGCACCTGCCTCACTGTTGGGATTCTGAGCTAGTACTATGTGATCAACCTAAGCAGCCAGGCATCCAGAAGTCCAAAAAAATTTGTGCTCACTACAGGGGGCCCTTATATACCCCTGAGTTTTAAGGCTTTACTCTGGAAAAAGATTTTATTTCTTGCACTGAGCCCATTTTCCCACAAGCAGTATAAAGTTGTTGGGCCCATACCTCCAGGATGCACTAAAATTGCTAGAAATAGAATGAAGATTAAGTTCCAAAGTTCTGCGTCTCAACTATAGATTCTGGTGAAGATATCCACTTCATCACTGAGTTCTGGCCAGCGTGCTCTTTCTGGTGTAACTCCCCAATTCAAGCTATCAATGATGATGAACTTTCTGGGACCACTCCCCAGAACTGTCATCTGCTGCCAATTGATTTTTTTTGTAGGCTGGGCATTCAACTGCTCCACCCCAATCTCTGCAGGCCACCCTGGGCTTGCTTTTCCCCCTGCCAATTCTGAAGGGTGTGAAAGGGATCTCTCTTCAATGAGGGTTTTGTTATTGAGTGGGGGATTTGACATGATTCCACTCAGCCTCACTCTAACTTCCCTACCTTCAATATCTCTCCAAAATTTTCTTTCACTTTAACAGAGCATAAAATTCCACACCTAATAAACTTGTCAAAGGAAAGTCTTCCGTCGACTCCTCTCTGATCAACTTCAGGGTGCTGAAGATCTTTCTGGTGAGGATGCAATTGCCCTGAAAGAACTAGGATGAAACACAGCCTATAAATATCTGCTTCTTTCATTAAATAAAGTTACGTTTTTACCTCCAGTTCATTCTTGATTTTGCTTATTTCTAGAGCCTCTGTTTATCAAGCTCCTCTCCAGCCATCAACTTCGCAATCACCAGCTTTAGTACAATAGGTCCCTCGTCACCTATTTCAAAGCTAATAGCAATTTATGGAACCTACGTTTAGTATTCCCAGCTCTCCCTGATGCATACTCTCTGCAGGACATTTTATACCATCTATTTTGGTACGTTTTGGAGGAACTATTACCCTCAGCTACCCTATCCTGGCAAAATAATTGGTGCTCCATGCCAGGTACTCTCTCAAGCTACCTGGTGAATAAATATATTTACAATGGATGGTTCCTGCCAAGACTCTACTTGGTCACTTACCAAAATTTCCAGCATCACTCAATGGGTAACTTCCAATGGACACCGCAACCCTGAGAACAATGAACCCAATCTTATGCAATTTTATGCTATGCTCAATATTTCTATTCTGACCCTTGAACTCCAGAACTATCATTTTCAGCCTATAGGTGTTGCTATTATTATTAATCAATTACTTTTAGGTGCTCTTTTCCCTGGAGATCACTCCCATCATAACTAAGCCTCTGCAGTTCCTGATAATATGTGAGCTCTATATGAATCTGCCACCTTACTCAGCTCTGAGGTCTTAATATCTCACACATAGTAATATTTGCGACAGTTTGCGCACCCAGCCATTCACCATTTAGTTCAAATGATGGGAATCCACCATCAGGAAATCTTGAGACAGTTTACATTGTTTTAAGAAATACACTCCTATCTTTTTAGAACTCTACAACTCAGCTTCTTTAGTCATAAGGCATAACTGTGAGGCCATTTTTGAAAATTTCAATTAACTTATCTCTATTAAAAACCAACTCTCCCAACTGGATGTAGGAGTGGCTAGCCTGCTTTGTGAGGAGGTTCTACCCAATTTACTGAGACCACCACAATTATCAAGAGTTGGTTGTAAAAAGTCATTATCAATCTCACCAGCCAACTTAATGCTTTTACCAAACAAACTTTAGAACAAATGATACATATTGAATCAGCAATCCAACTAGAGTTTAATGTCTCAGGCGTGCCTGAAATTCCATGACCCCCTGTCCCTGTGTGTCACCCAGGCACCCCTGGGAGCGGGGATCAGCTGGCCCCGCAGGGGTGATGGGGCCCCCTGGTCATGATGGAGGTGAAGGGCCACCTGGGCCAACTGGCTATGGACATCCTGGTCCTCATGGGCCCCCTGGCCAACCTGGTCCTCCTGGTCCCCCAGTCTGACTGTGAATTTACCTTCCCCTCCAGAGGATCCTTCCTTAAACAGCCGCCTTCTTGCTCTCAAACAAGACCTTGAATTATTGCTCAAAGCTGTTGGCTATATTGCTCTGGGGAACCTATTGATCAAAACTTACTGTCGATGCAATTAAGGAAGGGTTAGATAACACTTACCATCTTTATGATTCCCTCACTGCTGATTTAACTCATCAAAAAGAAAAATTATTAGGTTGGATCAAGCAATCATAAGCTCCAATCCTTAATTAAAAATCAACATGTCAAAAGGGAATCATTACGCAATGAACTTCAATAAAAAGCATCTACCATTCCCTAATTTCATAAAATTAAGCCTCACCAAGATGAT
>JAKSZP010009271.1:0-227244 GCA_022478985.1 Massospora cicadina
CCAAATCTTCATTCATTAATTCATGATCACCCAATTCAGCTGATTTTCCAACAACCCAATATCGCCTCATTTTGAGGCGCTTGAATTAATCATACTCATAACAACTCAGTGGATTCCATCCTGAACCACCATATTGACTTAGGGCTTATTGTCCAGTCATATTGGAATCGCGAAATTTGGCAAGTGACCTGCTTATGTAATAGGACTTAATACTTATTAAGGCAGGTTGCAAAACAATTGATTGATTTGCTACTTACAAGCAGCTTTGCTCACCTCACAACTTGATCCTTAAATTCCCAATCAGTTGGTGATGAAGCCAGACTGATCCCAATAGGTACACCTGATAGTTACTCATCAATCAACTATCAGATACCACTATTTCATCAGCAACTCTGCCCAACATGATCTTAAGTATTTCCATGTATCAATACCTGATGGATCCAACCCAGGCGATTTAAATAAATTGCCCTAAAGATTGCTACCCCAAAATCAGGTTCAACTGATATCCAAATTACTTTGCTATATAAGATTATCCCCTAGTTCACCCTGGTATTCTAGTCTTCTGAGAATATGGGCAAAATACCAACAGCTGGTCAGCATCACTGGCAGGTCAATAACCTTGAGACCCCTTATCACTTGCCAAAGGTAATTTTTATGAGGAATCTAAGCCCAATACACTCTCTTTGGGTTCAATCAATCAGGTACCACCACTTCACCTGGGTCTCCTTAAAATAATGACCAACATCTTCATCACCCCCTCCAGACTCGTTGTCAGAGTGGTTATCAATGCAGGTAAGGGAGCACATAGGAGGTGGGGTAGGTTCATGACTTCCCTTGTGGGATGATAGGTCCTGGGGCTGCTCCTCCACCTTATTCACTTAGGGGAGGCGTTGGATTTGTCATATCTCGAGTTTCGACCTTCAAAGTAGAGGTTTGTTGCTTCCTCATGGAGAAAGGTTTCAGACTAGAGTTAGCTGAATGAGAGGTTGAGGGGGATAGCACTGTGGAGGTGGCTGCTTTAACTTCAACAGCTTTGGGCCATTCAGTAGCTGTGTGCTTTTGTAAAACAGGAGGTTTGGCCTTTGTGACCTGGTTATTTAACCCATTGTCATTGGGAGCTATTGGTAACTGAGAATGGAGTTTAGGCTTTGGAACCGGCTTTGTAACTTGGGAAGGCCTCTCTGAAGAAGAAGATGGGCAAGGCAAGGGGACGACTGTTTTCACCAATGGAGCGTTTTGAACTGAAGATGAAGGGGAACACTGTCGCATCACAGCCACTACCATCTGACTATCTTTATGAGAAGAAGATGCACTTTGTGATGGCAACTCCATATGAGCAGTTTTCCAGAGGGAATTAGGCATAGTAGAGGCTAAACTAGGTGACGTAGATGCTTGGCTCAGAGACCCTTACATAGGGTCAAGTTCATAGATATAAGCCACCTCTAAAAAGGCTTCCTTGATATCTTGTAAACTTTATATAAGTACTTTACGGAAGAGAGATGCATTGCCAAAGAAGGATGGGTCGCCAAGACAGCCAAGATAGCTGCAATAGCATCATCTAGGGGTTGCATTTTAGCAACCAATAATGGTTGAGCTTTATTGTAAAAGCGTTCAGCAAAAGAAGTGATGGATTCGCTCTTTTGTATGCTAAAGCACATAAAGGCCTGTTTTTACCTGTTTAAAGTTTTTAGGGAGCCAAATTCATCAGTGAGTGCATTCTTCATCTCCGCCAGGTGCTGAGGGTGGCCATTTGTGGAACAATTATCTCTTGAGTGCCACGACTCAAGCAGGGAAGGAGGTACTTGATTTAAAATGGCCCATTGTCCCTTCCATAGCAACTTCAACATAAAGAGGAAAGAGGCAACGTTGCCCTCATCTGGGGTAAACTTGTCCTAAAAGGGGGTTTATGGATACCAGGGGATGCCCCATAAGGGCCTTGCAGTGAGTGCTGCTTAAGCCTTTTGAGGCGAGACAAACCACTATCTAGCTTGAGTTCAATGGAGGCTAGCTGAGGGTTTATTTTCATCGTTTTTGGTGTTTTTTTTGTGGTGCACAGGCTCACTTGTAGTGAGCACCACTTTTTGGATTTTTGGCTTGTAAAAAGGCTTTTTGGTGATTTTTTCTTCGAATCCAACAATATTTTTGAGGGGCTTTTCTCACAACTTAATAAAAAACTAAAGCAAATAGTACTAAAAGGTTTAGTGTTTATTTTTATAGTAATAGATGGTCCCAACCTAAAAGGTTTAGTGTTTATTATTATTTATTTGAGGCAAGCCGACCGGGGGATGGACATTACCAAAATAGAGAAAGTATTGACATGAAACCTGAGCAGGGTCAACTCTGTCATAGAAAGTTTTTTCACCTTCAGATTGGGACTCGGATTTTTCTGGTTACATCATGGGTAAGGTTTTCGTGTTATTATACCTACTAACTGCCAATAGTTTCCTTCAGCTGGCACCCTGATCAATGTGCGAAGGGCGGGAATTGAACCTGCAACCTTCAGGTTGGTAGCCGTACGCCCTTACCGACTCGCCTTCCACCCCCTAAGGTTTAGTGTTTATTAATATTTATTAGGCGCCACATGGGAGTAAAAGAGAGAACCCATTTAATCAATTTATAGTAGCAATTAAAGCATCAAGTTATGAAGTTCAGATATCTTAATAAATCCTGAATTAGGTTGTATGAGCCATTAAACTATCAGATTCCTTAAACTTGCCTCATTTGGGCAGAATGGCCAATTGAGGGTTGGAACAGGAAGGGCGAGTCCATTAGGTAATCTTTTTATGAATTTGACCCAATAAATGGGCTGAAAAATTTCTTACTTGATTGGACACCTTCTGACCCTATATAAGGGACTGGTTTCCACGGTATAATCTTTACTAAACTAGACAAGGCCAGGGGAGGAGCCTCCACTGAACTCCCCAAATTTGGCCGACAGTTCAGTGCAATCTGACCACCTGAACTCGATTTGCTTGCCCAATCTTTCATAGAAGTGTTACCCCAAACTGTGTGGGTCACACCGGGAATTGAACAGGGTCTTTTGGCCAAAATTCAGTTTATTTTCCTCTGTACCACTCTTATCAATATATTGGACTTGTAATTGTATGACAACAAGTTAGGAGGTGGTGAAAGCAACTTGTTTGGACTCAGCACTCATTGAAAGGAGTGCCAGGGTATTTTTAGTCCACCATCAAGGTGGGTCATGCTAGAGAAATTTATCTGATTAAGTGAGAGGAAATGTTGGAAAGTTAAACTAGATGATTCCTCCCAATAATATTAGAACTAGGGGTGTCAGTTAGTTGGGCATGATTGCCAGTTAATCACCTAGTTTGTGTTATTTTAATGTTATATTTGCAATTAGTGCTCCCCATTTGGGTGTGTTAAGCCCATCCAAAGTAATGGAGATAATCCCTGATAGTAATGTTAATAAAAAGATCTACAATGGCGACTAATACCAAGTATTTCAACCAATTTAATACTAATTTGTTCAGGTTTAGCAGAATCCTAGTATGACACCAACTGTCAAAATCATGGGCTATTATAGGATTTTCTGTAAGAAAGCTGATCTATTCATTATCAAATGTTTGATGATGATTTTGCTGCCCCAAATATGAGTACCAGTGACTTATGCCAAGGATGCATGAAGCTATGTAATAATAGTAATTTACATATGACTGACTGGCAATTTGTGCCCTAGATGGGTTAACATAATATTTGATGATCAAGACAAGCGGATTGGGAGAGAATCATGATCACGGATGACTGGCAATTGGCTGAAGTTCCAGCTTGGATGGCTGAGGGGTTTTCTTAGGCACAGTCGCATAGAGTATAAACATCATCATTCCCTCCAAATAAAGATCTCTCTTTCGCCCACCTTTATTTATTTGAAGTAGCAAGAGCCAATAAGATGGTAGGGTTGGGATTGTAGATCCCCAAGGCAGGCGTGGGGTGATACGCCTGGAGTGGCTGATGCTGACAGCTCCCTTACCTCAGCCCTTTAAAGAATTGACGGTAACCTGGCCATCTGGACACCGATGACATTAGGCTGATGGCCGTCAGCCATGAGGGTAGTGTAGCATGGGAGTGCCATAGCTACCCAGGATGAGGATGGACTAGATGGGGCACGCCCAAGAGGAGCTGGTGTTTGGTCATGTGGTAGAAGGAACTAGGGGTCAGGCCACCCAGAAAGGGGGCTGAGAACCACCGGTGAACTCCCAAGAAGAACCTTAGGGATAAGGCATAGTCATTGGTCTGCTTGGATGGTGAGTTGGATGTGGACTTTTAGGAAGTTGGTAAACCTATGAAGACAAAACAGCAAGGGTCAGCCAGTCTCCATACTGGTTGGCCTGGCACACTAGCGGATCCTACTGTCATTGGAAAAGCGATTTTCCAACAACATCCATTCTTCTTTTTTACAATTAAGACCGGCAACGCCCATGGGCTTGATGGTACCAGTATTCCCTTCTGAACAAGATGGTTGATATCTTTGTTGACGACCTCATCCGCTATTTTGGAATTGTGGATGGTATAGAGGAATATTAGCAGATGGTTTTCAGTGCTAATATGATGTAGTATGTTCTCAGAACATCATAAAATCAAGTAATCTGATGTGAAAATCATCTTGTATTTTTAAAGTAATTGCCTTCTCATAATTATTTTCATCTTCCATCAGGCAATGAGGGATTATATGAGGTATGACTGAGTGGATAGCTTCATGACTTTTTCTCTGCCTGAAATCTTTCAGCATTCCAAACTCGTGTATACCTTGCACTTCTACCATTGGTATAATGTGGAGGGAAGGCAGCTATTAGGTGACATTTCGCCTGAATTGGGTAGGGTTAGAGGTTAGCTGTAATACAATAATCTCTCCATGATCTGGGAGAGTGATCAATGGCATTATGATTGTTTCTTGGTGTGAGAAGTTGTATCATGAAAATGGCAAATAAGATTTAGACTGACCTGCCAGTTGGGGTGCATGAGCACCCAGAAGTTAAGCTACATTGCCAAAGGCAATGCTTCTTGGGCAACTTGAAGGTTGGATGGAAGGTAGGCAAACCCAAACGGCAACTAAAGATGGTGGTAAGGAGAAAATTGGCACACAACCAGATTTTTTACAAGGGAGCCAGCAGATTCAGGCTTGGAAACCTCATTTACTATGACGTGGGGCTGGGTTCAGCCATAGGGTTGTTGGCGAGAAGGCGGGTAGCAAGATTTTGAAACTTGTCCAATAGGGAACTAAAGCCTCCAACAAGAGTGCAGATCCTTATGCCGAATAGATTTGGCAACTGGGAAGTGTCTAATGTTGCCCAGAGTAGGGTATGCCCAATCCATGATGGTAGGCGACATTGTTGTTATAATGGCCATAAGGTTCAATCATTATGTAACACAAAAATGTTTTTAAACTGGGTTTTGCGGCGGATACTAAGTGAAAAAAAAACTCCAAATAGTTAATTTATCTAGTGTGGGGGTTTTTATTGCAAAATAAGATAAAGAAAATAACCAATAATCATATCTTTTGTGAATGATTGCTTAGATACTTTGTCAACTAGGGAATAAGATGGCGTGATGGGCGTGGGGTCTCGATTTTCTGACCTAGAATGATGTAGTCAATTGGGAATTATTCAAATTTATGTGGCCAAGTCAATGGAAGGCTGAGTCAATGTAAAGTTAATATTTGGCGCCTAAAACGCATTTTTATTATGATCTCACCTGCCCAAGTGGCAGAGTCTCGCTTAGTGAGTGTTAAGGACCTCCTAGGACATTCCACTAGGGACAAACTTAACTCGATGGAAATGGATTCAAGCCACCTGGTCCAGCCACCCTGGTTTCCTCAGTTCATTTGCAATTGTTCAAGCTTCAGCAGAACTGGGCCTCTGCCTAAGAGGGGAGGGTTAGTTTCCTTCATAGATCTAGCGGAACGTAAACTTAGCGTCTAGAAGGGACTTAATTTACTTTTCCTGCGTTGGCCCCTTTCTGCTGCAACTTCAATGCAAACCCCTCAATATGCTGCATCAGTTTGCTAGTTGTCAGAAAGTAGACGGACGGAGGGACCTTCAAGAAGTGGGCTGTAACCCACTTCTCATCAACCACATAGGCGATATCACCCTGTGTGATGAGGAGGATGGCCACCCTCTTCAGAATTTATTTGGTATGAAACGGAACGCCTTCTGGTCCAAACCCAAGGGCTCTCCCACAGAATTACAAGTTGAGGGCTCAAACACTTTGCCTTATAGACCTGACATTAATTTAATATCAATATCAAAGGTCACTTTGACCTGGCGGCTGAGAAAAATGGTCAGTTGGAGGCCAGCCCACAGCAGAATGTCTTCCAATTTGAAGATCTGATGAAGTAAATATAAACTGCAGCCGCTCCCTCTTCAATAGATGATGGGTATAATCATGTCTTTAAAGAATACTTATGAACAGCTGAGCTCGTTTCACCATCTGCTAGTCTCTGCTCCTGTAGTACATTTTAAGGTTCTGGCTGAATATTGCCATATTATTTTCCTAAAATATTTGTTTTGACAATGTACGTCCTCGTGAAAGAGGTTCTATAGTGATATCATTTCGGGTGTTTGGTGAGCGATTTTGGGAGCTGACACAATGATGAAATTGAACCTTAATTGCAGCGTGCTGTAGGCCCCTAGCAAGGTGATTGAGTTAAGTAACAATGTTCCATATTATTTTCATTAGTTGATATCCAGAAAAATCCAAGTTTCACACTGATTAATTGATACAATATTAATTGAGTCATGCAATCTTCTATATACCTAACCTGGATCTTGTCCATGCTAATATCACCGTATCTACATCAGAATACTAAGAATCTGTGATATTTGTTAATTAGATTCCAAGCTTATCATCCTGGCTCAGATAGGACTGTAAATCATCGCAGAGTAGGGGCTATACTTATTTTGATTCTTTAAAAGGGATAGTCACGCTAACCCTTTTAGCTTTTCATATTACCAGAAGCAACCTGTAAGAAATACTGCCCTAGCTGCTATACGTAAGGCTTTAATACTACTTAAACAGACTGGACTAGTGTACTCCCAGAGTGAGCAGGTGGTGACCGCTAATACATTGTCAGTGATTATGCTTTGAGGAGTCAAGGGCGTTGGGGTGTTATGGTCTAAACCAGGGATATTTTGGGATCTAGAGGAAGTAGTATACCCTGTTACCACTCTGCCCACTCTTTTCCTTGTTATTTGGTATCCAATGCTACCACATGATGATCTTTGGGTTTTAACCCTTAGTTTTCACTGACTATGTGGTGACCCTTCACGCCGCATTGATGGCATGTAATGCAGCAGATGTCTGGTCTTTTGGGTCTGATGGCATTTGTGAAATACTCTTTGGTGTCCTTATGTAGGTGCTTACTTTGGTTTCTCAGTTATTGTGATATTCCTTTTTTGGGTGCATCAAAAATCACAGCGCAGTAATGGAAATACTTCACCATCTGAAATACGTTGTAGTCATTGTAAACACGGGAAATATGACCCAGTACAGTTTTTATAAGTTTCACTAGAATTTTATAAGGCGATCTGTGAGTTGTAATTAAAAACTTTTGTGCCATATAGCATCTCAGCCTTGAGGTAAAAATGGTTTGTAAACTCTAGGATATTTTTCATTTTCTTGATGAAAACATTGAAGAGGGCGGTCTTCCAGATCATTATAATTTTTGCTCTGCCAAATTCTTTTTATAATAATGTTCTCCTTATTCCATCATGAAAGCCTGGTCAGACTGATCTTAGGCATCACAAGGTCCTGACTCTCTGGGTCCAAAGATTTAAGTAATATACAGTTAAGCCTTATTGCTTGTGCCATCCATGCAAATCTTAAATAAAGACAAGAAGGTGTGTATGTTCTCCTAATTGTCAAACTTTAGCAAGTATAATGGGTTAACCCTATAACTGCTACCTTCCTCAACTTCTTGGCTAAGGATTCATGGCACAGGTATTAGGCCAGTACTGCAATTCTTGAGCCAAATCTTAAGCGGGTTGAAATGTATGGACTGGCAATGGGTTTATTGAGAGCTGGTGCTTAGTTGCAATTGTCTGGGCAGTCGGAGTAGTGCAAACATGAGTTTCTAGAATAGTTTGTTTTAATCAGTATTTCAGGTTTGGTATCAGAGTCAGAGTCAACAGAATTTTTCTCTGAGAATGTCCCATAACTTTTGTACTTTGAGTCCATCAGGACTATTTGTGTTGATCAGTGAGTATCTCATTTGATTTTCTAGTGTGAGAGCTCTGCCAGCATCTACAGAATTCGCCTCTGATCTTGTCCCAGAAATGTTCTAATTATTAGAAAGTATCAGTTCTCATGCTGTAAGAATTGCACAACCTCTGAAAGTCATTTTTTAGTACTAGTGGTGCCCAACCCAAAATGGGGAGCCACCACAAATCTTTATGCGCAAATGGGCCAAACAATGGGATTATCATAAATTAAAAAAATCCTAATATAGCCCCTAGTTTATCAGCCTAGGAAGCCATATCAGATGGCAAGGAGGCTTTGGGAAATCGTTTGTCTGGCGCCCGCTTTAGCTGGCGGACCATGGCATACAGCATTGGGGTGGGAGCATCAGCGACATGAGGCATAAGGAGGTATGATTGGGGGTTTTCTTTATTAATGAGGCTGGCGGTGTCCATCACCTCAACGTATTGAGCAAGTTGATGCTCAGCAAAATTGATGAGAGCCAGCACACAAGTAAATGACTTGATGCGCTGTTGGGTTTAGGGATAATTGGGGTCTAAAAGAGAAGTTTTTGCTGCATTAATGCAAGTGCGGATCACACTGAAAGCAAGCTCCTCAATTTCATACTTCGCATCTTCCTCAAAATCATGAGGAAAATTGAGGATAGGAATACCCTCGACAAGGGGCTCCAATGCCCCATGGAGTTGCTGGTGGAGGAGGGTGTTGGCCGGGGCAGCTGCAGCCACAACTGCAATATTGTTGATATTGTTATAAATGGGAAACCCGTTTTTTGGACAAAAACGATGGGAATGTGATTTGGGAGGGTCAACAAAGAACTCCTCCAAAGCAAAAATTGGGCTTCACGTAGCATGGCCATCCATCCTCCTCAATACATTTGAGAGCCTCAAATGGATTGGATTCAGCCAGCGCTAGGCCAGCCACCAGAATTGAGGCTGTGGCCAGAGCTGATTGGCCACATGCTGTTGACCATGGCAGCTCAGCTGAAACTGGTTCAGCCATCGACTCAGGATTTCATAATCCAGTCAAATTTTCAAAATTTTTTTAATTTTGATTGGCTGATGCTTTTAAGGCAGCACCAGAATTCCCTGACGTTGGGGTGGGAGGATTGATCCCCATTCAAAAATTGGGGTGAGGCAGCTGCCAGGGCAGCGCCCAAGCCCTGAGTGGCAGATGCAGTGGAAGCGGCAACCATGGGGCACTTGCACTTTGAGTGGTCAAGCTCAAAGCATAAGGGGCAAATGGTGCGGCCGTTTTTGACATGCGCCCAGAATGGGTGATCAGGGGCAGATATGATCACAGTGCGGGGTGGAATTGTGAGGTGAGAGTCACAATGAAATGGGCAGATTGTTGCAAAGGCGCGAGGCCTTGCCAACTGATCTGCCCCAATGGGAACCACAAACTGCAACATGAGGTCTGCGCTGTAAATGGCCAAACCCTCCATGAGCTCATGGCGGAGGTGTTTGGGGAAAGGAAAGAGGGCAACCTAGCGAACTGGACCACTAAAGTGGCCTCATCTTGGAGCTAGGTGCAAACGGTGGGAATGGGAATTTTAATAAATGATTTTCAGCTTGGCTGCTGCCACTGCATTGGCTTCTGAATGGAAGCCGAGGTCAAAATACCCCTTAAAGGGGCAGAAGTCAATAGAACTGGTGGGTTTGAAAACCGCCGTGGCCATCTCAATGATGGCTGCGCTTGCATATGGGAAAAGATTCCCATATTTGACCCAGAGGCCAAAACGCAAATTGCTCTGTGGGAGCACCAAAGGGCTCTGGAGCACCGCCTGAGAGCTAGCGAGGTGGTGGGCCAAGTCCTGAGGGGGACATAACGCCTGGTAGCATTGGGAGGGCTAGCAGAGCCAGCCCAGACATGCTTCAGTGGCGGCTGAAAGACGCCAGATGGCGGCGCACCACCACCTTAAGCTGGGGTAGCAGGCATCAACTGCATTGACATTGGTAACTTTTAGCTTGATCAAGCGGTTGTTTTTTGTGATTTTTTAAAAAATCTGAATTTTGCTTTGATTTGGGTATCAAAGCAAAAGAAAGATTTTATGACCTCTGACAGTCGTAGTACTGCCATTGTGATCCAGTCTTTCAAGTATTGTTTTCCTCAGTGAGGTGTGTGGTCTCAGGCTTTGGGCCTGACCAAGTGGTTTAACATTTCAAATTATTAATACAGATGGTTGGAATATTGCATGGCGCAATTCAGACTCTCTTTGAGGCCGTAAGTTTGTCCTGACTGAAATTGGTTCTCCACTTGAGGTTATTAAGTGATTGTGGTGATTGATCACCACTTCTGAGAGGTGGAAAAGCTGCCATGTTAACTATTTTAATAACTTCTGACGTGTGACCTATCTGAGCATGGCCTATTGATCAGCGGCCTCCACGGCTGTATGTCATGCCACTTTGATCTCAGGTATCTCTTGATATGGCTGCAGTGATGAGTATATTAGTAACCCAATTGGCTTGATGCCCCATGATGATCAAATATCTTTTCATTGATACAAAACAAATTGCCAATCAGTTGTTCAGAAAGTTCATCTACTTGCTGATTGGCTTCACCTTCCTGCGTTAATTGTGTAAAATGCCCTTGTGAACCTCTCAAAGGTAACATTAAATAGTCTACTAATGGATGATTGTCCTGGCATTGAGCCTCCATGAACTCAGCCAGTCTTCTGATCTCATTGTGCTGCCAGATTAGGATCTGCATGGGCTGTAAGATTGAGGAATATATGTATTGTTCAATCATTTTTACAAATTGCACCTGAAGGGTGCTCTTTGTAATTATGGCGGACATTGTCATTTCTAAAATAAAGAAAGTTTTCATACAAATGATCCTGATATTTATATCTTTTAAACATCCCCAATTGGGCTTCATTTATAGATTTGGTGGGGAGATGGTACCCGCAAAAGAGCCATTCCATGACTTCCTTGGCATGATTGGGGGGTTCATAGCCATCTAATCTTGAAACTGGTAGTCTAACTTTCCTACAGAAATTATCTAACTAGCAGAAGGATTATTTCCTTGTTGTCCGAACTGCTGAGGTGGAAGTAGTCTTGGTTGCGCTACTCTATATCCATGGGTTGAGGGGGATATTTGTCCCCAAACTAATAGTCAAGTGTTTAAGGTCTTGACTCATAGTAGTTGGTTATTATTTCTTCTATGGTGTTGTCAAATGTGCCTCGTAGAGACTACAGAATGTTGTAATTGGGACTACAACTGGGCAAGATTGGAACAGGTATTATCCACTACAATAGGTAAAACTGTGTGAAGACAGTATACCTCAAAAATGTAAAGCTTAATATAAACCAAGCCTTTATTAAATTTACATTTCCAAATCCACTGTAGTCTTGTTAGGTACTTCCAGTACTGGAAATACAAAGTCATGAGCGTAAACCAACTTTTTTGCTGATGAAGATAGATACCAGAGTATGTGTTATTGCATTTGTCCCCTTTCCAATAAAAGGATCTTCCAATTTTTACCCTAGCCTACAGTATGTCAGTCTTCCCTGCAGCACAAAATTATTCTAGCATTTTCCATTTATGGTACACTAATGGGCTTTTCACGTTGCTGATAGACTATATGGTTGTCTGTCTAACGTCAGGTACATCTTGGTAGTCGTCTGTTTAACATTGAGTACAGCTTTAGGGTATTTTCAATGAGGATGCTCATGACAGATCTGACTGAATAATTTTGGTAATCTCTAATTATTGGGAACATAAATAGTTTGAGGAACTGGACCTTCAGTTAATAATCAGACAGGATCAATCCGTTTAAAGTTAGCATTATATGAATAAATTAATAAACGCTTAATTTCAAGTTGAAAATTCTTACAAAACATTTGTTGGCAGATTGTTTAAAATCAATATGCTGAAGTATAACGTAGCAGAACAAGGGTGGTAGTAAGGTCTATATGGCATTAGGGGTATCAATGCTTAGTTAATATCTATGTTTGTTTTATCCAAATCTCAACAATAGGAAATAATACAATTTTTTCTGTAATTTTATCTTTGAAAAATTGTGGCATTATGACTTTCATGGCTCAAAACAAACTTACCTTATATGAGCTCAGTGAAGCCTTTCTAATTCTTGCAAAATTGAATCTCTCAGTGGAACTAAGCAATATCTTATTTATTTGAGGTAAGCCGACCAGGGGACAGACATTACTGAAACTAAAAAATAAAACTAATGTATCTAATTGATTCAAACAAAACGCTCAAATGATCGGATTGAAAGAAACACTTTAAACAAAAACAACCAACCAGGTAGGCAGCAAAAACCATTCATCCTTCCAGGGCAGAAAATGAGGGGGATTTGGGGCTGATCTTTGGTAGCAGCTTCCTCCTCCCAGAGTAGGGTACATGTCAAGGCAGATAGCAAGGGCGTTGGGGCATTTGTGGCATGTGGTTCAATATCGCTAATGATTGGTTTTTTCATGGAAATTGCCTGCGATGAAAATGGCACTGATCTATTCAGCTAAAGCTTTTTTGGCTTTAATGCAGGCGTCTGGGAGTTTAACAAATAAGGTAATATTGGTTTGGGTGATCTTAGCTTTAGGATTCTGTGCTATTGTTACCAAGTTCTGGATAGCATCATTGACATTTTTATGTAACTGCATTACTGTGATTTTAATTTTTGGGGTAAGGGTTGAGGGGATAACAGGAGGGGGAATACCCCTGTGAGCATCGCCTCAGATTTGGTGACATCTTTGTGGAGGAGATGACAATCTGATGTTGCAGCTGCTTTGACTGCAAGCTGGTGGTAACTGCAAAATGATTCAACATTTGGCTGTGGGGTATATAGATGAGGGGGTATTTGGCGTCCCATTGTGCATTAATGAACCGCTTGATTTTCAGAGATGGTTTTTCAATGAGCTTACATGATTTATCAATTTCATCCAATAACTCCCATGGGTTCTGGTTGAATTGAATTGGGGAATCGGCATATGGTTGAGTTTTAGTTGCTTCATTTGAGTAAGCATAGGATTGAACTGGGGTCCAAGACAATGCTTGATTGGAGGAATCAAGTGTGGCACTGGGGCGAGGAGGAGGCTGTTTGGTGGCTGCAGGTGCAGCTGCAGCCTCAGGCTTTGGGGGAGGGGGTAGGATCATACCCTATGCTGGAACTGGTGCAGGGTGTGCAACGGATTGGAGGTCATTAGACAAATAATTTGATCCGTCAGAAGTGGCTAAGGGGGCACTTGCGTTTCAAGTGGTCCAACTCAAAACCGGAAAGACAGATCGTCTGCCCACCCTTGACGCGGGCCCAAAATGGATGGTCAGGGGCAGAAGGATAACAGCATGAGGTGGAATCAAAATGGTGATTTTACTAAATTCAGGGATGATTGTGGCATATGCCCTAGGCCCAGCGAGGCATGTGGCCCCATTCTGGACAACAAATTGTAAGATGGGGTTGGAGTCATAAGCTGAAAAACCATCTATCAGCTCCTGATGGAGCACCGCAGGGGGAGATGGGTGGGCAAACCAGCAAACTGACCACCAAAGTGGTGTCCGCTGGGAGCTGGGTCCAAGTTGTGGGAAAAGGGGTACCCTGAATACCAGGGGCACAGTTGCCGCAGTGGAGGCGTCAGCTTCACAGGTGAAGCTGAGGTCAAAATACCCTAAGAGGGGCGGAAATCAATAAGACTGGTGGTAATCATCACCACCTGTGCCATTTTGATAATGGCTTAGTCATGGTATGGGAAAAGTTTCCCATAATGACCCTATTGCTAAAATGCATGTTGCTCCAGGAAAGCACCAGGGGCAGCGAGGTACCACTTGGGTACAAGTGAAGTGGGCATTAAGATCATTGGGAGGAACAAATGGTCCCATGGGTTTGAAATAACTGGGTGAGCCAGTCTGAGCACATTTGTCTGCCAGATGGAAAATGGCGTGGGGAGTTTAGCCACTGCCCCACACTGGAGCAGATGGCGGAGAATTTGAGGACATTGGAGCAAAACAATGGTGGGTGATCAAAACTGACTTTCTTGTTCACCATATAATTTGCTTGGAAAGTTATGCTGAGCGAAAAGAGAGATCAGATTACTAAGCAATCTCATCAGATTTGAATTATAATATTTTGGGCTGCAAGTGAGCTTTGCGCCCTTATAGAGTCTTCTATTCCTAATGCAAGTGATATTCCCCTGGCAAATGGAATAAATGTTGCTCTAAAATTAAGAGAACTTCCAATTTGGTTTTAAACAGATTTTTGGGCCGCATTTCGACCTAAAACTGCTATAAAACTTACTGCATTTGAGCCTTGCTTTACATTCAGCTCCGCTAAGCCCATTATAGTGTTTTGGCAGTGTAGCAGGCTTTGAGAAATTTATTAATCCAAGATATTTCCTTTTGACCATGTTTACTACCACATCCAAATGTACACATGACTCTAATGTGCCTTCTGCGCCTGCCTCTGTTGAGTCACTCATGCCCAAAAGCCATTGCGCAGCACTCCCTCTCCACCTTTCCCATCAACAACTGTCCATGCTGCGCCTTCTTCTGTTGTGCCCGCTGCATATGCCTCTGGCATTCTCACTTCAAGCGCCATCTGTTTCACCAGCTACCTCTGCCTTCTGTCAGAACTACAGCATACCTCAGTTTTCCCTCCCTTTACACATCCCTGATGAAACCCTTCCTCTGCACATGCCACACCCACCTTCCAATGTGCCTCAGTGCCCTCAGTTGCCTACCAATGCTTCCATCTTACAAGGGGGCGATGTCATGTTTCAGGTTTGCAAAATTGTGGTTTTGGGATTTTTGCCCATATTCCCAGCCTGCTAGATTACCTGGTATAGCTTGGGGAAAAACCCTAAGGCGAAGTGAATTGGAAATCAGTTGGCCCGAGTTTTGGAGGAACTACATTTGGTTGGATTTTGGAATATTCGCCTGGTTGTATCCATTGGGATCGATCCAGATGAATACCTAAGATCTCATCAGGCATAGTTGCCTACAAAATAGGGGCATCTGATAGTGATTAACTATCAGATGTACCAAGTGGGATTGGTTGGGCTTCATCGCCAACTGATTGGGAATGAATAGTAAGTTGCGAGGCGAGTGATGCCACCTGCAACTAGTGAATTGATTGGTTGGGGAGTGACCTGCCATAATGGGTAATAAGTCCCATTACCTAAACAGGTCGCTATCCAAATATGGTTGGTTCACTTGGATCGAGAGGAAAATGTTAGAGACACGTTTTCTGACTCTTTCCGTTTGAGGTCTTGAGGATGTCTAATGATGGAATCTTAGCCAGGATGGGGAAGACC
The DNA here is from genome assembly GCA_022478985.1 of Massospora cicadina. Lineage (NCBI taxonomy): Eukaryota > Fungi > Entomophthoromycota > Entomophthoromycetes > Entomophthorales > Entomophthoraceae > Massospora > Massospora cicadina. The sequence continues at coordinate 15,471 of JAKSZP010009271.1, forward strand.
ATCGCTGCTGAGATGAGGATGGGTGATTCAACGGCAATGGCTGACATTTCATCAAAGAGGTGTCAACTGAGGGTTAGACAGCTGAATCCCCATTATATAATTCCCTAGGATTTAAGATAATAAAAAGGTAGCTTTACAGAGCTTAAAGTTTATATTTAGTTACATTATCAATTCCGTGTATATTTAGACTATCAGCTTCTATTGTGTCGTTCTATCTCAAGGATATTATTGCAGAAGGCAATAATTGGAAGACTCTCAGAGAGAAGGGTAAAGATCTGAGCGCGGATCTAGAGATGCAGGAACCACAATTAGGGATAGCTGCTGACTGTGTGTTAAGCCAAGAGAGACTGTCAATGGGGTATCTTAACGAAGATCAGGTGGACAAGAGTATAGGGAATGAATCCCTACAAGTATGAATTTAAGAGTATTTAATCGGAAATACTGGCTAAGCATTGGGCCAAAAAATAGTTCAATCTCAACTACAGATAATAGTCTCCATACTATTATTGATTCATAATACATTCTACGCAACACGATGAATTACACAAGGAAATTGAGCCTGTGCAGGTAAAAGGTTACTGGGTTGATGGCCAATAATCAACATAGTGTAAATTTTTACAAGTTGGTGCTCACTACAGGGGAGTTGAGTGAAGTATATATAATAATGTCATACAAATAAGATGTTTCCAAATTTGGAAATATGTTACTGAAGGAAATAACAAAGATATAGCGTGAAGAGGATCACGTTCAGTGGCATTCAACCAGCTCAGCAGTGGAGCTCCAAGTGAAGCAAATCAAAGATACTCAAGTTCAGGGAAAAGGACTTGCAGCCTAGATATGAAACTATCTAGAGTTGCAAGGAAACCAGTTCCACTGGATATCTACTTGAGATGAAAAAATTCAGCAGGGCCAATTTGGGTTGAAATTGGGCCCGCTGGAAATAGTACCAAAAGTCAGCAGGGCCAACTCAGGTTGAAATTGTGTTCATTAGAAATAGTCTCGAGGAGCAGCAGGGCCAACTCAGGTCGAAATTGGGTCCGCTGGAATTAGTCCTAAGGAGCAGCAGGATCAACTCAGGTTGAAATTGGATCCGCTTTAAATAGTCCTGAGGAGAGAGTGTTTAGATGAGGCATTGGATGAAATAGGAAGCAATCAATCCGGAGAATTGGATTGCCATACCAAAGAAGAGATAAAGTCAAAATAAGAAATGATTAATCTAAAACGGTGGAGAAAATCATTTTAATTAATAACACGCAATCACTGGTCAGAAGTTGCTGGAGACGAGTTCATCAATTCAGGAGAAATTGGTTGAAGCTAACAAGGCCAGAATGACCTGTGTAATTAAGGATAGCCACAGAGGCAGAAAATCGTTTTCAGGAGAAAAATGATATGGACAATCAGATGAAACTGTTGGCTAATGAGATACGAGGATCCAAAGCATCAGTTGCCAAAATAAGAGATGAAATTAGGACCTGTTGGACGAATAACCAGTTGGGATTAAAGACCTAATATTCAAGAGAATTGCCAAAAAGCCAGCAAGGGTAGCCTATACGTGAGAAAACAGCGCTGCTGTTATATAGTGAAGGTCAATACTAATCAAAAATATTGAACCTAAGAGAAAATAATTGCAATGTTCCCAGAGGACCTCTGAACCATTAAATAGTTATGTCCTGAGATTTTGGTCAAATCCCAAAAGGGGACCACTGAACCAAATGATTGGTTAAATCTTAAGAGCATAAGATTTTGAACAATGATAACTGGAAGGTTTAAGTACCCAGGACCCAGTTTGAAGAAAAGGGGAAAAGAAGGACCTCTGAGCCTTTTTGTAGGTTACAAGTCCCATTGCAAAAGAAAAATACAAAAAATATATAAAACACATAAAATATCGATTTTATGGTCTATGAGTTTCAGACTTAAGAAGTGACAAGAAATCCTGAACGGCTGAATGGAGGAAATTCCACCCTCGTTGAGATGAACTTATCAGCTGGGGTAGCTGAAAGTATCAACCTATTGGTTGATTAAGAGCAACTTGTTGATCTGTCGGAAGGCCAGTAAGAGGAGGTGCTCAAATTGTTGAGAAGCATTGGATAGTATTCGCCCAAAAAGTGACCAGGATTTGGGATACATAAGAAGTGATTTATAAGGTCAATACTGGGGAAAATTTGCCAATCCGGATGAAATGAGATTGCCAGCATGAGTGCTAAGAGTATCAATCTATTAGAAGATTTATTCAAAACTTCGCCCTAATAGCTGAGCCATTATTCCATTTATTAAAGGATCCAAAAAAGGATTTGTTTGGAATGAAGAGGCCCAGGACTCCTTTGATGAGTTACACCAGTATTTGATAGATTCGCCAATTCTGAAATGTCTGAATTTTGATCAGGAGTTTATCATTCAAACCAATGCTTTGTTGACAGTGATTGGTGCCATACTGAGACAAGTAGATGAACTTGGGGATAAACATCCGGTGGCATATGTGAGCTGGACACTCTCAGCAACTAAGAGGAACTACACTGTGACTGAGCAGGAATGCCTTGCAGTCATATATGCATGCAAGAAGTTTTGGATGTGTATGTCCTCAGAACGCACTTTAAGGTTGTAACAGACCATTCTTTGCTGTGTTGGCTGCACAATCTAAGAGAACCAGAAGGATGACTGGCCCAATGGGCACTTAAGCTTCAGGCTTACAATATGAGATAGTCCACTGAGCGGGGGCTTCTCACCAGAATGTGGATGGCTTATCGCGGTTACCAATGGTCCAGTTGGTATAACCGCAGGTGGATGAGCTCTTCAAGAGAGTGGTTGAAGGAAGAATCAGGGATGAGCCCCAAGAAATCCAAGGTGCGCTTTGAAAAGCAATGGAAAACACTGAGACTATGGACGGACAAGTATTAAAGATGATCAACGGGAAGTGGCTATTATTCCCAAAACCATCAGAAAGAGCAGCAATAGTACAAGCAGCTCACAAGGTTTTCAGGCATGGAGGCCTGAGGAAAAGAACCAACCATATTTGCCAGTACTATTACTAGGAATAGATCAATTACAATGTCTTGGATCATCTGGCTTGTTGCGTGGAGTACCAGCTGCATAAACCACACAAGAATACAACTGGATACCAACTGGTCCGCCCTGGATTCGCCTGGCACATGGTGTCCATCAACGTGATGGGACCGCTGACAATGAGCACAGGGGGAGTCAAGTACATCATAGTTGCCATTGACCATCTGACAAGATGGGTTGGATGAAGGCCCTAACCAGAGTAGACGCTACCAGTACTGCGAGGTTCATCCTGGATCAAGTGGTATACTGGCATGGATGTCTGCAGGTCCTGCTGAGCAACAATGGAACCAACTTCACATCTCATGTGATCCCGAGGTTAAATGAAATAATGGGGATCTGAGGAGTCGTGTCAGTACCACACCAGCTGGAGACAAACGGACTGGTAGAACAGGTCAATGGAACGCTGGCCATGATGCTGAGGAAGCTAGTCACAGGGAGAACTTCCACTTGGGGAATGTACCTGAGTTTGGTGACGTTCGCCTATAACATTAGTCATCATATGGCGATGGGAAAGATGCCATTTGAATTATTATATGGAAGAAAGGCTACGTTTCCACCAATTTTATATTTGGTGGTGGAACCTACATTGGGGATGAGTACCGAGCAATACTTGAACTGACTGACAATTATCCTGATTGATATGCAATCGCAAGCATTTGATACAACCTTGAAGAAAAGGATATGAGCGAAATTGATGGATGATAAAGAACTGACCAGCCTTATCAGAATACCAAATAGGTGAAAGAGTTGCCTATTGCAATACGCATAGTTTCAGACAAAGAAACAAATTAGATGTGTTGTGGTTGGGTCCATTTGAAGTAATCATTAAGACAGTGACCAATGCTTACTCCATCAAGAATCTCTTGGATGGAAGAGTTATAAAATTGAGTCCACGCTAAGTATCTAAAGCGTTGGATTGATGGTAAAATAAAAGATTTCCCAAAGGACCAATGAACCATTAAGTTGGTCATGTCCTGATTATTAGGTCAAGATCAAAAAAGGACCTCTGAACCAATCTAGATGGTTAAGTCTAAAAAAGGACCTCTGAACCATGGAATACTGGCAGGTTTAAGTACCCAGGACCCAGTTTGGGGGAAAAGATGGACTGCTGAAGTGAAACAAGGTCAAGTCCCATAGTAAAAAAGAAGAAAAAATAAAAAATTGATAAAGGATATAGGGAAAAAATTATAAACCGCATAGATAAAAAAGCTGATATATTTTTATAATTTTTTTTTATTTCTATTGATCATCCTCAGTATGGGGATGATTCCGCCTATGTCGCCTCTTGGGGGAAAGAGGATGTATCGCGGTAGGAATGAACAGCCCATTAAAATCAATATGTGATCAGACGCTAGCAAGGGTGAGACCTACTCAAAACCACGTTTGTTGAGCGGATGCTGAGCCCTGAGAAAAAGCGACTAGGGGAAGGAAATTGAGATGTCAGATGAAGCCAATTGCAAAACCCCGGAGCAGGGAGGAAAGTAACAGTATAAAAAGAGGCAATTGGCAAATAACCCCAAGTAATTCCAATAAAGCGCTGGAGCCAGAAGGTTAGTCCTGAGCGCCTACCAACGGGCTTCATCAAGGACACTGTACATGTGGGCCGGCAATGAAGAAGGAATACTTAACAGGGGTTGATGAATCATGCACCTATCAACGCCATCAGTGGAATATACCGATGGGAAGCTCCAGAGAAGAGATAGTCATGCAGAGAGCGGATTGCATTCCACAAGTGGTGGCTATGGGCTTCTCATAAGCTAAAGCTAAACGAATGGTGGAAACCAGGTGAGGCGGAAGCTTTGTGGACCAACTTCAAAGAATTTGGCCGGCAAAGTGAAGAGCATAAGTGGCAGTATCCTGATCCAGAAGGTTATCAAGATCAGAGGGATTCAGCACTAAAGTCAAAGCTTTGGTGACTTGGGTCTGGAGTTCAGCATAGGGGAGCTCAACGTAAATGCTGTTACCAATTGAGAGCTTGGAGACCAGAACAGCGGGTTTGTAAAATTGACCGAGTTGGAAGAGGAACTCAGGGAGCAAGTTGTCCCAGCCAAAAATGAATGATTCAGAGCAACCAGCATAATCTCTGGAGCATCTACGGTGATGTTTGGAGCATCAGCAAAAGAAGCCAAGTCCAGGAGGGTTTTGAAGTCCAACTCTGGAATTGACAGCAGAGGAAGAGTCAGCTGAGAGCTGTTCAAAACAATGGCCAGCCTGGTTTTGGAGGGGTTAGTTACCATTTATGGTAATTCGATGGAAGGACTAGCCACTTGCACCAGACTGGGCGTATGAGTCCTGGAAGGAATATAAAAGAGGTTCTGTCAGGCATCCTGACTCATCTGCTGGAAGAGATGGAGGTCTGGATCAGACAGACTATTGAGGAGCTGCTGGTAGTGAGACTCAGAATTTGACATATGAGCTGGACAAAAGGGGGATGTCAGACTTATATAGAAGTTGATATTATGCACTCTATAATCCATTAAGCTCCAATTTCGGAGAAATTTTCAAAAAATTAATGAGATAATCTCTCCAAGGGAAGAATTAAGAATAACTTATGCCAAGAGGTTATGAGCGAAATAACAAGGGTGAATAAGAAATAAGTACTCCTAATTTTGCCACAAAATGAACCTTGACGGCAAGAGTCTCCTATCTAGGATGAGGAGAAAATCAGGAAATCAAGGACGCTGGACCAGTAATCCTGAATATGACAGAGGGTCATATACCCTGTGTTGATTTTTGGGTGTTTGCTTCAGAGGGCTGGTTCTTCTTTGAGGGTGGGATGTGGTTTTCGAGCGTCTATTGTGTGAGGACAATAGACAGGATGGTGAATTTAAATTTATGATATATCTTTTTGGTAATGCTTTAATTGTATACCTGGTCATTTCACTTGGACAATGGCACGCTGCCCTGATCCTACTGATCCCAAGTAAAAATTGACTTTAATATAATATAAAGTAATAACGCAAAAAGTTTATAAGATAAATTATAAACTTGATCCAGAAGTTAAAGGATATTTTATTAGTGTAAATGCAAGGGTTATTTATAGAGTTTGATGTTAACCACATCTTACCCATGACGCCTTACTTTCAGTGACCCTTGGCCACATAAAAAGTTTGTAATGATATCTACAAATATTTCAACTCAGGGCATTATGCTCAGCCTCAGAGTCGGAGTAAACACCATCATCATCCTTGAAATGGCGTTTCATCATACCATCAAAATAGCTGAACTGATTCACTTTCACATGCAATTGGTAGCACATACCAAGGCATTTTGTATCACTAAAAAGTAATTAATTTGACCAAAAACTCGACTGACAAAAAACTAATTTTGACATAGACCAACAAAGCCCATGTGCCTGAGTCATTAAATCAAAACTTAAATTTAAGTTTGACCTAACAGACAAAGCCCTTGAGCCTGTGTTATCATAGTCGAATATAATTAAGTGAAATTGCTAAGCTGAGGAATCTAAGCTTTGCATAAGCTTAGCATATACCTGGTCCATAATTGCTAATATCTGATATGATCCATAATAAGTTTCTAAACAGCTAACCTTATTATGCCCCTATTGAATATCTGACGATTAGGTCCAGTCAATTACTCAACACTTCCCCCGCCTTGACTGGATATAAGCGGCAGGTACCCTTCTTCTCAGTTCACAATGTCTGGCTTTTCGCGCTCCTCCAAGTATGAACGTTGTCTCAATAGCCTTTCCACCTCAGACCAACGAGCCTTCCTAAGGCTAAGCAAGTCTATGCAGCGAGCTATTGTCAACTCAGGTGTGTTGCCCATGGTTCCTCAAGCTGGGCTGACCAGCTATGCTTCAACAATACTAGAAAGTTTGGGTTCGCAACCCGTTGTGATAGCACCAATTGATCAACCCAAACAAGCCTCTGTGGCTTCAGGTGCAGTTAGTTGAACATCCCAATGGGTCGAGCAGGATCCCCTTTTGACATATTTAGTATCTCTTTGGCCTTCAGAAGCCGTTCAGTCCAAAGAAACCCTGATCTGAGATCAAATCACTTCTGATGGGGATCTTCTTCCAGACTTCTTGTTTTTGCTTTTTGACATCTTCCCTTCAAAAAGTCTTGCTTCCTCTCTTCACATGGGCAGCGTGGCTTCGTTGGGTCTTGAGCTTGACTCAATGTTGGAGCTCGTGAATGCCTACTTGTCATCTGCACTTGCAACCAGTCCTGAGGTTGCTGCTTACAATATCTTTGAGGCCAACCAGGCCCTTATTTTTGCTAACTATGTTGCTAGGATTTGATGTTAACCCACTTTGGTTCATACCAATTTTCACATCGTGTTGGGCCTCAAGACTTGGGTTTCAAAGGATCAGCACATCCTGGTGCTATACTGAGCCCTTTGTAAGAGCTTAGCTAAGGGGCTTCCTAAGAAGTTTGTCCCCTAGATGGCTCTTTTAGGTGCATGCATTCGCTTCCCTCCTTCATCGCTCCCCACTGATACCATGCCCACCATGCGCGGGGTATTAGATGAGGCCCATTCCCAAATGTTTCGCGTGAAGGAGTTCCTCCCCTCTGTTTACCCTTGCCTTGAGAGTCTTCTTGCCAATTGTGTCTTTCTTTTGGCAGCATTTACTCCAGAGCCAAATCTCTCCCACCTATTCCAAAGTCCCTACCAATGGACTTTCCCTTTAGTCAATGGCCTTTCCTAAGCTGACAGGGTCAGTGTGCCTGGTGCTGAGCTTTCTTGGGTTTAGAATATCTCCGCCAGGGTCTAGATAGTCGGGATTTGTATGAAATTCGCCTCTCTCCAGTTCCGTTGCACTCTCCTCCCCCTATCAAAGAGGGGGAACTAGTTTTAATGCCAGTAAGGCATCCACAAAATAAACTCTACAGCTTTCAATTATTATTTACTTTTTTCTTTTTTACTTTTTATTAATCTATATTTTTTATTTTTTGTTTATATATATATATTTTATGTTATTATTCTTTATGATACAGACAAAGGAACTTAGCGTGTACTCAATTCACAACCCAGCCGCCTTGATCCTTAATGGTATATGCATCTTCAGATGATTTCTCTAAAATGATAAATAGACCCTTCCAGAGCGAGGCTAGTTTGTGTGCGCAGCCTGCGCTATGAGTGTCACAATATACTACTAAATCTCCTAAATTAAACTTACTTACAGTAGCCTGTTTGGCGTCATCATGGCTCTTCAGAATAGTTCTTCGACTAATCACATTTTGATAAGCTTCTGATTGCAACTTGATTAGGGTCTTCGCCAGTTGCTCGACATAGTTATTTGGGTTAATTGCGTCAGGTGAACTGAGTACTGAGTATAATAATGGAGGTAGAGCGGGCTGTCTACCATACAAAAATCAAAATAGATTGGCCTGTGCTGCTGTGGTGTCCGATATTGTATGCAAACATGGTCACACTAATTGAAGTTGCCCATTGTGAAGGCGCCAAGGCTGTATTTTTGCATAAAATGCTGACTAAAGTGCCATTCACTCGCTCTACCATACCATTAGTCTCAGGATGGTATGGTGTTGAAAACACTCCTTTGATAGACATCAACTCATTTAGCCGTTGTACCATTTAGGCAGTAAAATTTATGCCACTGTCTGTCAAATTTTTCTGGGGGCATCCGTGCTTATAAATAATATTATCCATAATGAACTTGGCAGTAGTTAGGGCCCCAACATCTCGAATTGCTTTTGCTTCCACCCATTTTGTTAGATGGTCAATAGCAACAATTATGTATTTGTTGCCTAGGCTACTCACAAGCAAAGGGCCAATCACATCAATTGACATGGTATGCCAGGCCCAGTCAGGTTTGATCAGCCAATATTTCACATCCAACTTCATAGGTTTTGCAATTTGGCATGAATGACATTTCTCGAGTATGTCTTGGATATCAAATTGCATGGAATCCCAATAGTAACTGGCTCAAATTAATTCTAGCATCTTAGATATTCCCCATGTCTGATGGCCTTGTGTGCTTGTGTAATAATCTACATTTAGTCGGAAGGTTTTGGGAAGATTTGACATTGTCCCTCAGGCTTAACTTTGCATAGAATTCCATTTTGATATTTGGTGTTGATTAATGCTTTCTTGATCGCCTTTTGAACTTTGGGTGGTTCATCTCCATACGTTCAGTTAATCATTTTTTCATGAAGCTCATCAGCCAAATTGCTCAGGACAGCTACAATGGGAAGTCATGATATTCTGTCTGCATTTTGATGGGCCGCTCCAGCTCTATAAATAATCTCATAATTGTACGCTTGTAATTTCAGAGCCCAGTGGGCTAACCGTCCTTCAGGTTCCTTGAGATTGTGGAGCTATCATAATGAGCTGTGATCCGTTACTACTTGAAATTTGGTGCTGTGAATGTAAACCCAAAATTGTTTACAAGCATAGATGACAGCCAGGCATTCTCTTTCAGTCACCGTGTAATTATGCTCATGCTTATTCAGCGTCCTGCTGCAATAAGCAACCAGATGCTCCTTGCTATCATCCCCAATCTGTGATAGCACACCACCAATTGCAGTCAATGAGGCGTCAGTTTGTATGATAAAAGGATTGCTGAAATTGGGATATTGGAGGATAGGCGCTGAGCTCATTTTGTTTTTCAAAGCCTCAAAGGCTTGTTGGCATTCCTCTGCCCAGCAAAAATGAACTCCTCCTTGTAGCAAGTGGAATATATACTCGGCAATCTTTGCAAACCCTTCCACAAATCTTTGATATTATCCTACCATACCTAAGAACACTTGGACATCTCTCATACTCATTGGAGTTTGCATTTTGTTAATCGCCTCCACCTTTTGAGGCTGAGGCTTCAAGCCCTTGGAATCAATGATGAACCCGAGGTATTCCAATTGCTCTTTAAAGAATTGGCATTTTCTAGGTTTTATCTTCAGATTGGCCTTCAACAGACGTTTGAACACTTGCTTGAGGTGCTCCAGATGTTCCGAAAATGTTCGCAAAAAGACATTGATGTCATCCAGGTACACCAGAATGCAGGACAATTTAAGGTCCCCCAAGATTGTGTCCATTGCGCGCTGAAAGGTTGCTGGAATGTTACACAGCCCCTGGGGTATGCGTGTCAGTTGAAAAAGCCCTTGAGCAGCAATCATTGTGCACTTTTCCTGCTCCTCTGGTGGCAACTCAATTTGCCAATATCCAGAGATGAGGTCCATTGCAGTAAAGTACTTTGCCCCTCCCAGACGGTCCAGAGCATCATCAATTCTGGGCAATGGATATTAATCCTTTTTTGTAATGGCATTGAGGCATCAATAATTAATCACAACTCGATTGCTGCTGTTGGTGGTCAAAGGGTTGCTACTATTGTCCGCGGACCCTTGGCCTAATTGAAACCCTCTTAACAACTGCTGCTTGAGACGTTCCAGCTCTTCCAGTGAAATGGGATTGTCAGGATAGGTAATAATGGGTACTTCTTCCCAAATAATCTGGGACACAGTCATTTCAGTGTTCCCATTGGGGCTGGCAATGGTTCTGAATAATTGATTGGGATTGCTCCCCTGTTAGCGCAATCACCATCTGCGGTCCCAGCCATGAGCGCCACTTGTTGATTTTTGGGTGTCTGCTTCAGAGTGCTGGTTCTTCTTTGAGGGTGGGATGTGGTTTTGAGTGTCTATTGTGTGAGGACAATAGACAGAATGGTGAATTTAAATTTATGATATAGCTTTTTGGTAATACTTTAATTGTATACCTGGTCATTTCACTTGGACAATGGCACGCTGCCCTGATCCTACTGATCTCAAGTAAAAATTGACTTTAATATAAAATAAAGTAATAACGCAAAAATTTTATAAGATAAATTATAAACTTGATCCAGAAGTTAAAGGATATTTTATTAGTGTAAATGCAAGGGTTATTTATAGAGTTTGATGTTAACCACATCTTACCCATGACGCCTTACTTTCAGTGACCCTTGGCCACATAAAAAGTTTGTAATGATATCTACAAATACTTCAACTCAGGGCATTATGCTCAGCCTCAGAGTCGGAGTAAACACCATCATCATCCTTGAAATGGCGTTTCATCATACCATCAAAATAGCTGAACTGATTCACTTTCACATGCAATTGGTAGCACATACCAAGGCAATTTAAATCAAAGCTTAAATTTAAGTTTGACCTAACCAACAAAGCCCTCAAGCCTGTGTTATCATAGTCGAATATAATTAAGTGAAATTGCTAAGCTGAGGAATCTAAGCTTTGAATAAGCTTAGCATATACCTGGTCCATAATTGCTAATATCTGATATGATCCATAATAAGTTTCTAAACAGCTAACCTTATTATGTCCCTATCAAATATCTAACAATTAGGTCCAGTCAATTACTCAACACCCTGATGGGGGAAAACTGGATCCCAGGACTAATAAAGTCACAAGTAAATCAATCAGCCCAGCGTGACAGTAATTCATGGGGACCGCACTCTGAGAAGGCAGTAGCAAGGAGGAAGAGGAAGAATTCCATATGCTGAAGCTCATCCTGAGCAACATTGAGTATTGATGAGTGTACTCCACTTGAACCAATGAAGTATTCACCCAAGTGTCTGAAGTGGTGTTCTCATGCCCATATCCTTTTCTCGTGGAAATCTAGGCAAGAGGGAGGATGTGTTGGGATTTTTGCCCATATTCTCAGCTGCTAGATTACCTAATATCGCTAGTGGAAAATTCCCTAAGGTGAAGTGCATCAGAAATCAGTTGGCCCAAGTTTCAGAGGAACTACGTTTGGGGGATTTTGGGATATTCGCCTGGTTGTATTCATCAGGGATCAATCTGGATGAATACTTAAGATCTCATTGGGCGGAGTTGCTGATGAAATAGGGGCATCTGATAGTGATTAAATATCAGGTGTAAAGATTAGGATCAGTCAGGTTTCATCACTGACTTATTGGGAATGAATAGTAAGTTGCGAGGCGAGTGATGCCACCTGCAACTAGTGAATTGATTGGTTGGGGAGTGACCTGCCATAATGGGATAATAAGTCCCATTACCTAAACAGGTCGCTATCCAAATATGGTTGGTTCACTTGGATCGAGAGGAAAATGGTAGAGACAAGTTTTCTGACTCTTTCCATTTTGGTCTCAAGAATGTCCAATGACAGAATCCTAGCTAGGATGGGGAAGACCATCACTGCTGAGATGAGGATGGGTAATTCAACATCAACAGCTGCTGTTTCATTGAAGAGGTGTCAACCAAGGGTTAGACAGCCAAATCCCCTCACTATATAATTCCCTAGGATTTACTATAATAAAAAAAGGTATATTTACAGAGTTTAGAGTTTATATTTAGATATATTATCAATTTAGTGTATAGTTAGACTATCAGTTTCTATTGTGTCATTCTATCTCAAGGATATTATTGAAGAAGGCAATAATTGGAAGACTATCAGAGAGAAGAGTAAAGATCCAAGAGGGGATCTAAAGACAGAGGAACCACAATCATGGATAGCTTCCAACTGTTTGTTAGCTGAGAGAGACTGTCACCAGGGTATCTTAACGAAAATCAGGTGGACAAGAGTATAGGGAATGAATACCTACAAGTATGACTTCAAGAGTATTTAATTGGAAAAACTGGCCGAGCGTTGGGCCAAAAAATAGCCAATCTCAACTACAGGTAATAGTCTCCATACTATTATTGATTCAAAATACATTTTACATAATGCAAAGAATTGCACAAGGTAATCAAACCTGTGCAGTAAAAAGGTTACTGGGTTGATGGCCAATAATCAACCTAGAGTAAAATTTTTACATGTAGCATTTGGAACTTTTTGCTACTCAAAAAAGCACGCAGATTTTGTGAACTTGATGAAACCTTGCTTTTAATTTTGCAATATTGAACCTCCCCTTTTTATAAAATTTTGATAGCTTATCAGTCTAAATTTTCCTAATCAATGGTTTTAAGTGAGCTTTGATGCCTTTCATAGTGTTCTCCCCTATGTGCATCTATTTCCCCTGAAAAATGGTATAAAGCTTCCCAAAAACCCAAAAAAAAATTTCGCTTTAAAAACACTTTTTGGCTGCATTTAACGTCCATTTTTTACTGTAAATAAACTTATTGTCATTTAACCCACAGGAGTTTTTTAATTTCTGAATTCATCAAGCCCTTTTTGATGCTTAATCTATGTAGCAGGCTTTAAACCATTAAGTTTTAACACTATGACTTTAAAAAGTTGAAAGAAGTCATCCATCTCATTAGAACTGAAAAATTCTTCGCCTTTACAAGATCACCCTTAACAAAGATATAAAAATGAATTATAGGTGTCCATTGAGCTCAAGAAACTTTTGGATGCTGGGCTACAAGTTCCATCTCAGAGCCCCTGGTCCTCATCGCTCTTTCAAGTCCAGATGAAGATGGTGGACATAGGATGGTGATGTATTAAAAGAGCTCAATAAGTACTGCATAAGAATTGATATCCTCTACCCCATATTCATGATTCTCTTAGTCTACTTGCTAGGGCATATTACTATGTGGCCATAATCTTGTTAATGGTTATTAGAAGTTTTATCTTGCAAAGAGAGTCTAGCACAAATGTGCTTTGATTGTTAAAAAGTGTATGTCTGAGTAGCTCAAATACATCAGGGCCTATGAAATGCTTTAGCGACGCTTCAATGGTCAATGGATGGAATCCTGGTTGATCTAAAGAAAACTATGTGTTCTAATTCATCTATTTTAACAGTATGGGTTTTTTCTGAAGACTTTAAATGATCATTTTGAGCATCTATAAGATTTTTTAAACTGCCTATGACAGGATTCGCTACACTTAAACCTTTCAGTGTCTTTATTTGTATCTGAGGGATAAATTAATTGAAAAGTCCCAAAGAAAGTAATGCAGCCTATCATTGATAAGGTCATGGTAATAAAGAATATGATTCCAGAAATTTAAAGGACATTTAAATATTTCTTAGGATTATGGGGTATTAATGCCATTCTATCTCTAAGCTTGCTGTCTTGAAAGAACCCCTTGTGCACGTATTGCAAAAATAAATCCCTTTTATGTTTTTTGAGATGAATCCTTAATTTTACTTAGGACAGCCAGTGACCACAAGATTAGTCCTTATCCACCTACGATTTGACCATCCCTTCCTTAAGTTCACTGATATAAGTGATGTAGAAGTGAGTAAAATAAAAGCTCATTGTGATGATTAGCAGGGGAATCACCTTGTATCATATTTCTGAAAAATAGAAACTCAAAATCATAAAAAAGTGTATTTAATGAGACTGTCATGCTTCTCTCATTGTTATAAAAATTTCTGTCCAAACCTATTGGGACCAATTCAAATTAAAAAAATAAAATATTCCTCACTTTGTTGGCTGCAACAAATTTTAGGTTTCATATGACAAGTTAGTAATTTAAGGATTTTGGCTAAGGAGCCTCACCTTTACATTTTTTATTGAGGCATGCAATTATTTGGATTCAGCAGGCTTTATAAATACCTGTCCTCCCATCTTCTCACCCCATAGAATAAGTTGTATGATCTAATTAGTCATCTAGAGAAATGAGATTTTAGAATTAAAAACCCTCAGAAATAGGCTTTAAATGGATGACCCATAACACAAAATTAAAAATTGGATGCTTTAAAAGCAAGTTGATAGGAAATGGTTACCTTGTGTGTGACCCTCTTCTTGAAATAAGTTATATTGTCATGACACTTTAGTATGAGGAATAATGGTGTTAATAAGACTTATGATTGGTACCAAAAACAATACCAGTGAGACTAAATGACTGTTACTGTAACAATCAGGCCACCTGAAGGCCTATTTGTCATCAAAATCAACAAACTCATTGAAAAGAGAATTGCCTCATTCTATTATCTACAAAATAAGTGGCATTCACAGGTTTCATTGGTGATAGAGTGTGCTCTTCTACCACCAAAGTGCAGTGAGTTCTAATTTTCAACAGCCTCTGGTTACCTGGTGGGGCTGAAATTTGCTCAGCTGGAAAATCACATGATCAATGACAGGTTAAGGTGTAGCAGGGAGGTGATAATCCTGCCCGGCCTTTGTCACCTGTGCACCCCAAAGGGCACTTATGGTTGATTTGTGACTTCTTGCATCAGGTCAAGGCTGGCGTTTTCACAAACCCCAGCAAGTCTCTTGTCACCTGTGATGGCCTTGCTTGTGCTTCACCAATGTGAAGTTGTTATGAATCAGCAATGATGTTAAGGAAATCTTAAGATATTGCGTACCATATTATTAAATTAGACTTGTTACTTTCAATAAAGCTAACAACTAATATAACAAACATATTGGTGGAAACCAGGTTTTCTATTGAGAGTGCAATGCAATGTAAAACCAAACTGGAGCAATGGAATTAAAACCCTCAGAGAATTACAAAACTAAGGGGTTAAAATAAGTTCATGATAATTTAGCTGTCAGAACCTAACTGATCCCAATACCAGTTGACCTTTTAAGAACATAAAATTTTTTATAGAATTTAAATTTTTGGCTTAGTTCTCTAGTTTGCCTGTACAAAACAAAACTCTTTACTGATACAGATAGACCCTATTATCCTGACTTTATAAGGATTAAATGAACAAAATACATATTGTCACAGAAACTATCCAGTAAGTTTTGGAGGCATGAATTACATGTAGGAGTCGAGATTTACCAATCCCAGGATTCGTCTCAGGTGGTAGAGCCTCTATCCCATTTAGTGTACTAAACATTGATTTGGTGAGCCCTCACAAACTAGGCTTTTGGTCATTGACAAAAACTCTTGGAAGTAGATCATTTAATAAAATGAGTTAAAGTTATCTCTGTACCAGCAGTGACAGAAAAGGTCAACACTATGTTTTTAATCCATCTTCACCCAACATGGATAACTCAAGATCCTGCTCTTGGATAATTGACTTATTTTATATCACATATATTGCAAAAATCTGAAATCTCTAGTCAATTCTAGTCAAACATTGATTGCTCCCTATAACCTCTCAACTAATGGGCATTAGAATTAGCTAATGAAGATTTAATGTCTTAACTATTAAAATGGCTGTAACTGATCTTACGAGGTGGTTACACAATTTACTCTTATCCTGATAGATTATTGAGTGAGCTATCATTTCATTATAAAGAAGAACCTTCACATGCTCTTTATAAGAGAGAGCCTCAGTTTCATAGTAGTGTATAGAAACTTGTTGAGAAGGTTATGTCCAATAGTTCTGAGTTGACCATATGTGTATTAACTGATGAATAATATTATACATGCAATTGCCACCAAGGCCATAGTATCAACCACCAATAGGGGAACTTCAGAAACAACTTATGCAACCTGCACTCCCTATTACCGTATAAGTAGTCTTATATTGTTTTATCATCATTGATTTGATGGAAAATCAAGAAAATTAGAAACATCTTGGTCTAAACCTTACTATGATATACATAAGACAGGATTAAATAAACTATAGCTAATATAACCAGGGAGATTTAAATACAAGACCATGGAATATTTCTACAAGCATATGTCCCCTGCAACAGGACCTTGAGGGGTCATAATAAGATTTAAGATGAGGAACAATGTGAACAACCATGCTGTTGGAATTTTTATATTCCCGTTATATTCAGTTATATCTCTTGTCTGTCTTGACCTATTTTGGTTGGCTTATTAAGGAATAGCTTTGATAGATTTTGAAGTTATCAATACTAAATAACTATTGACCATCTAGTACTAAAAAAATACTAAATAACTATTGATCTGAGCTATTCTCCGATAACTCATTAGTAAATTGTTGTTATTTGGACTCAATTCCAACTGTAACTCATACTAATGGTTTGTTGGGGATGATCCCCTACAATGTTAAATTAATTTAGTTGATGGTGTATCGTTTAACAACTGAATTCCCTATGTGAATTAATTGGGTCAAGTCACTATATTTTATAAGAGTGGTTGGGGTATTGTAGCGTTAATAGCGCTTATTAAAGCAGTAACTAGTAGATTAGTTTGGGTGAATTTTCCACTGTAATGGGTTTTTGTTCAATTGGCTAAGTATTATTTGTTAACTTGTTGTTATTATTTTAATATGTACACATCATCCAGACCAATCAGATTACAAATATATCTGCTTATCCTTGGGGGAAAAGGCCTACTAATGGATGTGGGAGTTATCATTTTACATGATAACTATAGTTTGGTGAAACCCCTTAATGAATGGCAACTAGTATTCTGGAATTTGATTCCGCTTGATTACTAGTGTTTTGTTAGGGGACAATCCCTGACAAAGTATTTACATATGGTTTGATTACTTATATTAAGTATTAGTAATTTTATTAGATTAGTTGATTGGTGTTTGCGCTGGTTGACTCAGAGATTTTGATTAGTTGTGAGGCGTCAACTATGCTTCTGGTAGCAACTCGCATGATGGACCTTTTAGTTAATGTGACTTGCAGTTAATGGGTAAAAAGTCTATTACCTAAGCAAATTGCTAGTCTAATAAGGTTAATCTTCTAAGGTTAATCATAAAACGTTGTGACACATTCATTATATCACCCAGAAGGGGTCCCATTTCTAGTTGGCAGAAGAATTTGACTAGACAGATGAGGAAGATCATCGTTGAGTATAAACTTCAGAGGGCTAATTTATTGGCAATGGCTGCAGTTTCCTATTGGAGTGCCAACTTGAAAAGTTGGGCGCCAGAAACATATAAAATATCTGTTTTTAGTAAACAAAGCAGATCATTAGATACTTAAATATTTAGCCTGTTATACATTTGTTGTATTTTACTCTTGAGATTAGAGTTAAAGAATCAATTATCAATTGGCCATTTATTGCTTATTGAGATCTCTGCAGCTCCTGCGTGAGGAGAGGAAGGGAGAAGTTCCATTAATAACTGTTAAACCTACTGGTAGTAGGTTAAGTTTCATTGAAAGGAAGAAGTTTTATTGGACCAGACATTTGGCAACTCTAGAAGAAGAGCTAAAGGGAAGGGATTTCCCTTGTTTTTTGGATAACTTATCAAACCTTTCACAAGTGGGTTGAAGTAAAGTTGCCATTACCTGTCCCAAGGAGAAATCTGAGAAGAAGAGATACATTTGATTGTGGAAATTCAGCTGAATACTAGTCTTCATACTACTATCACCTACCCACACATATTTTAACAAGTTAAATATTAACAGTAATTGTTTGCACACAACAGAACCTGTGAAGAAGAATTAAAAGTTTAGGGTACAACCTCATATGAAATGTTTCATTTGGTGCTCATTATAGGGTGTGTAGTGGGTGACTTAGCTCAAAATGTTATACTCATAAAGGCTAACCTACTGAGGTTGTTTAGTTATGATGGAACATGTTATTTTAGGAACTGACCTAGAAGTATAATCTAGTCAACGTTGAACATTATCTAGATGGCTGGATAACTGAAGAAGATATTTAATTTTTGTTATAATTCTTTAGGGTAAAGCTATTAGTAATAAATTTCATAAGCAATAAGGCATCAACCAATTGGTTGAGCAATCTCTTCCCTATATAAACCCATTATCACAATATAATAAAAGCTGATTTTATATTGTTAGCAACTAAATATTATATATCTTTACTAAAAAAGTCTGGAGGACTAATTATCCTAATCTAATATCTCAATAACTCAGTAAGAGGATATTTGAGTGGAGTTGAAACCACTTATAGAAAAGAATTGACTGGCTAAATTGTCTACCTACTGTAAGTCTGGAAAGCAACCTCTGTGGCTGAATTGGGAGATAAACCCTTTATAGATCAAAAAGGGGGTTGCCAGTGGCTGTCCCCCTCATCACCCTGGGCGATCTATCCCATATGATAGATGAGAGGTGGGTGACAGCATATACTTGAAGGTCATGTTGTTCCCCTATCTGTTAACCACTCATAAGTTGTTACAGAAAATTCAGGTTATGTATAGGGAATTGACAGCGGACAGGGATCTCCACCAGCAGGAGATTGGTAGCAATCCTTCTCCTCAGCATAATGTCTCTAGCAGTTTAAATTCTGCCAATTTAACTAATTGTAATCTGCTAAAAAAAATTTGAGTAAAACCAGTTTCAGGAGTGGAAATTTTTATTCATGTGGCTCTCCGTCATCAAAAATTGTGAGACCATCCATGATAGATATGGGCACAACTAACCCCTTCTTGACCTAGTGGGATCAGCAATATGCGGCCTGGCTATGTACACGCCCAGTCAACAACCAGATGAATTAATGCCAATCTGCTAAGCAAAATTGCATTGGGAGGGGAAAGTTGGTGAAAAAGTTCAAGTGTGAGTCAGTTGACCAGGTTGAACTTGATTGGTGCCATAGAATTTTTGGATGCTGATATGGCACAATTGATAATTGAAAATTATCTTTGATGGTGAATGCAATTGCTTGGGTCCCAATGTGGTTGCTAGCTCATAAGGCATCATACCCTGACAGGTTCCGCTGTTGCTCTATTTTTTTCCTTTTTTATCCTTTAACAATTCCAATAAAAATGATCCTTTAAATCAAATTTTTTTTGATAATTTTTGCAGTCCGCCCGGAATGTTGTAACAATGAATAGCAATTTTGGAAGTCTGTGGTTGGTGTTTGTGGCTGCCTTACTACAGTCTCATATATTAATATAGATGGATGTACCACATGTATTCTGGCTGGTGTTCTGGGTGGTCAATCACCCTGAGCTCCAGGCCAGTCTTATTATTATCAGCACATTCCATGACACCTACATTTAGAAAAACTTCTTTATTCTTATACCAGAGTCAGAACCTGTTCAGTAAACTAAGGAAGTTTACACATGCCCAAATCAAGTGACAGTAACCTAGTACTGATTACAAGAGCTACTCACCAACATCTGGGATTTGAGACATGGAACAAAATGCTCTATCAGTAACCAATTTGAGTGTTGGCAAATCAGGTTAGAAAAAATTGAGTGATTTACCTAACTAATGAATCAAAGCAATTGCCTCACTCAAAATTAAAAAGATAGATAAGGGAGGATAAGGTTTTCAAATAAAATAACCTTACTCAAAATTATTTCCTATAAAAAAGGAGAAGTAAGGTTCTTAAATAAATTCCCCATTAAATTAGAAAGACCACCATTACCAATAGATGATCTAAACAATTCAGGTAACTAAGCCCCAGCCATAGGTAGAGGCTAAAAGGTAAAGCGAGGGACAAGAAGGGAGTCTTATGGTTATATCTATCTATATCTATATAAACAAAAGTTGTCCTGATTCATTAATGATGTGTTTGGCAGGATCCTATTTTTATATCATTTTTGTATCAGACTTCAGATTGAAGATCAGATTCTACTAAGTTGAGGTATCAGACTTCAGATTATGGATCAGTTTTCAATTTAATGACTGGTGGAATTCTAGCTTTATGAGCTTCTGCATCAGTTTTGTACCATGGATCAGCTGTTGTTAAGTTGATGTATTAGAACTTGGATAAAGAATTGGTTATTAATCCGTTGATTTGATGGACTCAATTGGTTTTGGTCAATTGGTTGATGGTTTTTATTTGATTCAATGATTTAAAACAGTTTGACCAAGTGGCTGATGATTGTTGTTTTGATATCTTCAATTTTTTAGCTAAGTGGTTTTTGGTTGATCTAATAGATTGAGTGGTTTTTCTAAGAAGTTTGGTAGCTATTTAGATAAGCTGATAAGTTCAATTACTTCCTGAATTTATCAATAGCTATATTCCAATATAAAATCTATACTAAATAAGTTAAAATTTATATGCTCTTAGGTAATTAGATAGTCATAATATAAAGCATGTGTGCTATTACTATTAATTTAACTAAGTTGTCTAGCAATTATTTAATAAGAATAAGGTTTAAAAAACTTCTTAAACCTATTGATAGCTATCTACCAATAATGTTGGATTTCAGTTGGGGTATTATCTCAATTTATGCTATTTTATAGGTATCTAAGAATATATCTATTATCTAGCTATAATAATAAAGCAAGTGTTTGCATGTGTGTAAGGGTTAGCAAAACTACAGCATGTAGAGCTTTAAAATTTACCATAGTTGGATAGGAGGGGGTTCATATGCACCTCAAAGCCAGATTTTATTTTATAAATATTTGAGGTGGGTCGAACTTGGGACAAATATACCACCCAAGAATTTTTCTAGCCAGTACAGTTTTTGAACTCAAAACCTGCACTAAGATGGAAGCAGTTTTACCTGCCAGGCTAACCACCCTTGCCAGATTTCTATTTTTTAAAAGAAGAAAGTTTTTTATGTAAACTTTTCTTTCTCGTTGCAAACACTTTTGCAACCTATTCAATTCAAGACTAAATCTAGTTTGATAATCTCACAGAGGAGATTAGTCTGCGCCCATGTCTGGGAGCAGTTGGGAAAGCAAGGCAAGAGGAGCAGGTGGAAGGCCCGCGGCCTCTAACGTTCAAAAACGCCCCAGAGAATCTGGTGGAATAGACAAAAATCTCAAAAAACCGGCGGTTACAATTTCCTCAGAGATACTTGCATGGCAAGCATGATGCAACCAGTACATCAACACGCCACACTCCCAGCCACTTTCATCGGTGGAATTCGGAGTCCATGTGTATCTGGACATCCAAAAAATGGCCTTATGGGAAAAATTTTATGAAGATGTACACAAAATTTTCCCAACCACGGTGTACATTGCACCTCACTCCATGTTGCATGGTTGGCTGGACCTAGGTTTCAAAAGCAAAATAGCAGCAGACAAGGCTGCAGCGGTGCACATAGTGGTTGACCTCCCCAAAGGGCAATGGGTCGTCAAAACCAAATGCACCAGATGGACAAAATCAAACAAAAATTTCCTCACATTTGACTTTTTACCTACTATGGTAAAATGTGACATTTCGAATCAACACCTGAAAGATGGTATCACCGTATACAGTGAAATACAATCTTTCAAAATGCAATGTTTCACACTGATGCCACACCTGTGCACCGGCAAAGCCATCGCAGTTCTGACCCCAACTGAGGAGATCATGAAGGACCTAACCCAGATCCTGCACTCCACCTTTATTGACATTGCAGGGCATACCACCCACCCATTCCGGGTAACCATGGACAGCGCGCCCCCCATTTGCACCCACTGTGATGCATTCAGCCTTAAGGTGCACGCATGCCCCATCAAGGAGGGCGTCACATTTCAAGAGCACCCCTTGGTGGCTATGGCCAGCAGAGAGGCGCACTACGAACCAACCGCTAGCACCAAGGAGGCTTTCCCATGGGGAGCACAAGGCTGCTACCTATAGTAAAGCCCATCTCCCCACAGGAGTGGAAGAAGGCCAAGCAGGCCCATAGGGCCGCGGCCAAGGAAGCAGCCAAGGCCACCACCACCATCCCACACTCACAACGCCAGGAGGACATGGAGACCTTCGCAGCAGAAGCGACTTGGGAATCCATCACCCAATCAGATTGGGAGGCCCATGCTGAGCGGGCCACTCAATACAAGTATCCAATAGGAGATTCAATCTCACCCAATCGCTGCACCCAAGCTCCAATTGAAGCCTACTTGGGACCTATTCCAACTGAAAATTTTTTTTGCCCCACTCAATGGTGCACCAAACTTATCCACACTGCCAAAAATTCATCTGATGTCAGGAAAACAAAAAGTGAAGGCCAAAGCCAACGCGACTCCTTCTATAAAAATTAACAAAAACCCCAATAGCGTTGCTGCTAACACCCGCGCTGCTGTGAAAGCCCATGGGGACCTTGAAGAGGCTGGTGGGCCCAGGGGCCCACCCCCTCACACCTAAGGTGCAATGGGGGAAACCTTCACTCTAGGGATGCTGAATATCGCTGGACTCAAGGCCTCCCCGTCTTGGGCTAGGAAACTGAGTTTTTTACAACACAATTTACCTGTGGATATCCTGGCCATCCAGGAGTCCCACTGTCCATGAGGTTCCGAGGAAGCATGGAAAACAATGCTCCTCCCATCCCTATCCTTTTGGTCAAAGCACTGTGGGGTGCTAATTCAGAAAAATAATTTTTTCAAATTCACATCCTCAGAAACATTCCTAAATGGCTGAGTGCTCGTCATCACCTTCTCATGGGCTGACATTGCGCATGCAATTGTCAACATCTACACCCCAAACGGTGCACACGAGCGTCAGGAATTTTTCTTGTTGGTCAAATCCCTCCCGCTACCCCCTGATTCTTTCCTAGTTGGTGACATGAACTGTTGGCTAACCTCACCAACGGACCAGTGGCCGCCCTCACCCCATGCCCCACAGGGACATGTAGAACTACGCGTTCTAAAAGCCACCCTTGGGTTAATGGATGCACTGCTGCAACATGCCTCACTGCTCAAAAACATGATGTGTCCCCACGTCCACAATGGCCAATTAAGGTCCATGACCTGCATCGACCTTATTCTAATGCCGGCAAAATTCCAACCCCACATCTCCCACTTCAAAACAATGAAAATGGAATTCTCCAACCACTGACTGGTCTCAATAACATACCACTTACCCGTCACAGTTGCAAAGGCCCCACATTGGTGCAAAATCCACCCCCCAAGCTCGCATCGCCAGGATTTTCCACGTGGGTGGAAGAGGCAACTTTGGCGAAATTGTTTGTTGCACCATTTTGTGCGGACCCTATTTCCACATGGGCAACTTTCAAAGAGGACACCATCCACCACTATCGCCATCTCTCCTCCAGATGCTCACAAGCCACATTGGCGGTTATCTCGCATGCTCTGGCGGAATTGGCCCACTTGGAGTCCAACATTCCAGCCACAGGATATAGCCCTGCATGGGGCCAGAAGTGGGTGGAGGCAGCCGCCCACCTCAACGCACTCGAAAGGCAACACAAACATCGGGTTTGTGTCCAATACAGGGCCACATGCATCACTAAAGGTGACAAGTGCACCGCATACTTCTTTAAAAAAATTTTTGCACCACACCAGAGTGTGGCCTGCACACAGGTGCACAGATCGGACAATTCCATTGTGGACACACCAGCTGAAGTGGCAATCGAAATGCAAAAATATTACTCCGAGTTGTACCAAGCCAAACCAATTCAGCCAGCCGAAGTGGGAGAATTTCTTGACTGAGCTCATATCTGCACCATTTTCTGATACCCAGAAATAATGAATTTAATTACTCCAAACGAATTATGGAAAGCCATCTGCGGTGCGCCAAACTGAAAATGCCCAAGCCCAGATGGCATTCCATATGAGTTCTACAAAAAATATTTCAAATATATATCCCCATTGCTGCTAGCCTCACTTAACCAAAGCCTGTTGGAAACACGCCTCCTACCAGGAGGACATGAGGTCTTTACTGTCACACTCTTCAAGAAAGGGGATAAGCTTGACTTAACCAACTGGCGCCCCATTTCTCTAACAAACACAGACACCAAAATTTTAACAAAAGTCATGGCTAACCGTTTATGGACTGTAGCATCTGTCACCATCTCCCCAGAACAATTTTGGTTTCATCCCCAGAAGGTCGATTTGGGATAACGTGCACTCTGAGGCTAATGTATGTCAGTCCACAGCCTCTGGGGCACTTGTATTCTTGGACCAACAAAAGGCCTATGATAGAGTATACTGGGAATATCTTAGGGCCTGCCTCCATCAATTCCGCCTACCCCCACTTCATAAACTGGGTGATGCTGCTCACAGAATCTGCGACAATGGCAGTGCATGGCCCAGGCTTCCTAATGGAAGTAGTCCGCCCTCAAAGGGGCCTGCGATAAGGGGACCCCCTCAGCCCACTCTTATACAACATCAGCCTTGACCCACTACTGCGAAATGTGAATGCCCAACTCACTGGGGTCCATGTGCCAGGCCAAACCCCAGTCAAGATGATGGCATTTGCAGATGATTGTGTGGTGGGGATGTCTAATAATAAAGATGCACGCGCGCTTGAAGCCCTCATCCAGGAATATTCCTGGGTAAGCAACGTGACACTGAACGCCTCCAAAACTGAAATCATCCTCCTTGGTCAGTTTCAGAACTGCTGGGCCCCAGCAATTAGTTCCCAACCCAGCCCATCTGCTCACCCACATCCACGCCTTACTAACTCAACACACACCACTCCACTGGTGCTCCCCTTCATGCCCTATCCTACCATAGGACTGGTACGCCATCTGGGCATGTGGATGGAGGCAGGCGGATAAGCGTCAGCAGTAATGGAGTGCCATATACTGGACAATGTGATGAAGCGAATCGCCTCTCTCAGAGCCCACCCTACTACCCTCACTGGCAGGGTTGTTCTTGCTAACTCTATGCTCCTATCCAAAGTCTGGTTAGGAGCCCACGCCATCCCCTTCTCCCCAAGCTTCTTCAAATCCCTGTATGCTTTGCTGCAAGGATAGCTTTGGTCAGGCCACCTTCCACCAGTACAGCTATAGGTCATGTTTGGCCCTCATCATCAAGGTGGCATAGGCCTGCTTGACTTCAAAGCCCATGCTGCCAAGATCCTGGGCACCTGGATCATGGTCATCACCGCTCCTACACTCCCATCCCAACACTGGTCCTGTGCGGCCTGCTCCAACTTCTCCTGAGCCTTGGGCCTCAACAATCCATCAAACCCCCACTCCCTGATAAAATACCTCACATCACACACATCAGCCACAGGTCCTCACAGGACTAAAACCCACTACAAACAAATCCTACTCTCCATGTGAAGCACAGAGTGGAGAATTTGTATTAGTGGACATATAACCCAATGAGGCTGCCCCTCTCCTCAGTTCACACAAGAGGTACAGGGGCTACCCATCCATGATGGCGTGATCCCCATTTGACCCCAAGTCCTATCCAGGGTGGACTACCTGAACATGATAGACATTCCTTATTCCACTGAGACCCAAAAGACTATCTGGAAATATGTACACCATCCTCTGTTGCAGCCTCAAGTCTGCTCCCATGTGTGGCACTGCCTGAGGTGGGTGTATCATACAGTTGAGCACTCTAATGCTTTACACTCATCCTGTGTCATGTGTGGCCAGTATGGAACGCTGTTCCACCACCTGGAGAAGTGCCCCACCTCTAAAGTGATAAGGCACGAAGTCCAACATCTGCTGGGCCAGGATCAAATGCATCTCTTCAGTCTGTCAAGAGATATGTTTGCTTCATCAATGGCCTCCCCCCTTCCACCCTCCCTCCATGCTCTGGTGGTTGCAATTGCCATGTGGACTATCCACACGATTGTCTTGGATGCCATTGCTGGCTCCATCCCCACCCTCCCTGAAGCTGTCCACAGATTCCAGTCTCATTTGGTGGACCACTTTCAAGTGTGGATATTTGGATATCTCCCACCGCATCGCTGACAGCTAGTCTCCTCCTGGTTCCCAGTCTGGTTCATCAAATCAGACCCCTTCCTCCACACATGCTCAATAGTGGCTACAGCCCCTTCACATGTTCCCTCCCCCTCCCCATAAGTGGTGTTCCCGCTGGCAACAAGAGATAGCATCGCTTCTCTGGGGTGCCTCCCCTGGTACTAAGTTTATCTTTCCTGAGTCATATTTGGAAGTGTCCATCCCATGGTCGGCCTTCCCCGCAATAAATTTAAAAGAAAGTTTTTTATGTAAATATATATATAAGGTATTTGGTGTATTGTTATAGCTAAACAGTTTAATATTTGGTTAATTCAATAGTTTAAATAGTTTTGCCAAGCGGTTGGTGGCTTTAGGTTCATTTGATAGGTTCAATTAGTTTCAGCTGAGTGGTTGGTATGTTTATAGTATTTATTTGAAGTAAGCATCTTGGTGGTTTTATGATGATTCAATAGGTTTAATTGGGGTTGGGCAAGTGGTTAGTAGGTTTGATTGATTTTATAGATTTGGTTTCCTCCTAAACTTATTGATGGCCATCTACCGATATAGAAACCAATATGATCAATTTGTATCATCTGGTAAATTTTAAACCCACAAGCAATGCTTGGTAAAACGGGCTATCAACAAACTTAAGGCTAAAAATAATAAAAATCTTATTTTGGTTTTCAATTACCCTAATTAAATTTGACCTATGAGCACATGCTGTGTAAGTTTGGGTTATGAATTTAATAACTTACCACGAGTAGCCTTGGGTAAATTGGCCATCTTCTGACCATATAACTAGCGGTAGGATTTATAAACTCGGGCAAAGCTATGTCTAGTGCTAGTCAGAAATAAAGTAAAGCTTTTGTGCGGGGTAAAAAAGATCTCGGCATTAACGAGTTCAAAGAGTAAAAGAGAATTAAGGCATTTTAAAATTAACTTTAAAATACAAGTTTAAAAATTACCGGACTTAACTTTTCATATATATTTTATTTTAATCCTTGTCAGTTTAAAATTTGTAGGGTATTGCCAAATTTATCTATGGGGCACCTTCTAATAACCCTTCTCGGTGCAAAAGGAGTATATTCTATTAATTACCCAGGTAGCTAAAGAAGCTACCCTGAGATTTTAATTTGAACTCCCAAATTAGACAATCTTCCTAGACCTAATATTCTCCTTGCCAGCTTAGCAAGAGTATAATTCCAACAATGCCATTACAATCACCAAAGATTTGAAAGTGCAACTTTAATCCATCTCATAGACACCTTCCTGATTATGCATTCTTCAAGTAAACACAATTTAAAAAAGGAGTTAGAGCATCATCTATAGATTGTGGAGAGTTGGTATAATCAAAGAGGCGAGACTATGCTATGATTTGGAGGGTAAGGTGGGTTAATTGGGATACCCAAAAAAGTTAGCAGTCACCAGGCGGGGTATATAGTTGATGCCTGATATTTGAGAAGTTGGTTGGTATTTTGAAGACAGCTGAATATTTCTAGGAAGTGGTCATCTGTCAATGGGTTTACACACCATTTTCAGTTTAATGTCTTGAGTTGGGGGTGGACGAGATGTAGATAGCAATAGAAAGAGGTTCCAGCAGTTCAAAATTTAGTAAAGCTAAATACAATTATTAAATAAGTTAGTTGGTATGCATGTGTACAGGGGTCAGGGGCGAGGGCTCTGGTTAACCCGAGGCCTCGACGTACCCATTTGAGTGGCGGTGGGCTGATTGGTGATGTCAGATGGGCCAGTTGCCCCACCTCTCATCGGCTTGGCGATACGACTGTAGTGTAGCTTGGGGACATCGGCTGGTGGACTGGGGGATAAAGTAGGTTGGTCAGCTGGGTTAAGGCTGGCTCGAAGGTGGCGGTTGCGCTGGTCACTCTTATCTGTGATCATCTTGAGCTGAAGCTCAAATCTCTCGGCCTGAGCTTTAAACCTGCTTTGAGAGTCTTCGAGCAGCCTTTCTAGGGAACTAATACGATCATTGCGGGTGGTGAGCTTTCTCTCCAAAGTAACCAAATCTTTTTTGAGCTTGGTGTTTTGGCTGCTAAGCTCCTTGTGTATGGTTACTAGAGCCTCAAGGTGGGACTCGAGAATATCCATTCGTCGCTTGTGTCTAGCGTTCTGATGGGTCTGGCTGAGCGAGGATTGGTACTCTTTTTGGGTTTCTTCGAGGATACTTTCCAGCGCAGCAATTCGGGCACATCGTTCCTCAAGTTCAGCTGCAAGTGCGGCTTTGAAGGTTTGAAATTCCTCCAGCTGGTTTGACATATCTTCAGACAGCTGCTGGATGCGTTCCTTGGCCCCATGTTCCATTTGCGCACGAACTAAATCCGACTTGAGCATGTTGTTCTCCTTCATCAGCTCTTCGACCTGGTTCGAGAGCTGCTGGGCCTGCGCAGCCTTGTTGTCTGCCAAGCGCTTCATGTCAGCAACTGTTGAGGCGTGATCCTCAAGTTTGCGATCAAAGTTGGCCTGCAGCCGCTCTTGGAACTGCAATATGACGTTACGCGACTCAAGTTGAGAGTTGATGCCATTGGCGAGAAGGCTCTCGTAGTCCTTCTCAAAGCTCTTGAGCTTATTGGACATGTTCAGGTGCTCGATACGGTACATTTCGTTGTCCTCGCGAAGCTCCTCAAGCTGCCGGTTAAGCACGAGCACCTGGAAACGAAGCTCCATGGATTCAGCCTTAAGTTCAGCCACTTGGGCTGGTGTAAGGTAATCCTCGCTCTCTGCCTTCTTGAGCTGTGCGATCGTGTCACGCATCACCTGTTCCTGACTCGAAATTGACTTGGTGCCGGAGGGCTGCGCCATGATGCGTGCTATCTTTGCAACGCGCTTTGCGCGCGTGCGTTCCTTGCGTTTGTCGATGGGGGACCGGTCGCTCTCTAGCTGCGAGATTTTAAGTAAAGCATCGTTGAGGCTGCACTGAAGCTGCTTGACGTGATCTTCCAGCGTGTCGCAGTTAATGACTAGGTCCTCGTTTTCGTACTTAAGCTTGTCATTTAGCGCTTTGGTAGCGGAAATCTCCTCAAGCAGCGCCTTGTCACCTTCTGGTGGGCCATCATCACTTGCTCTGAGGCCTTCCAGCTGCTTCTGGAGCCTGGCGATTTCATCCTCCCTTTCGGAGAGCGTGTCCATGAGTGCATTCTCACGCGCCAAAAACTCCTCGCGCTCATCCTCAGCGAGCAGCATGGGTGTCCAGGGTCTCGAGGAATCGGTAAGCACTGTGGGAGAAGATTCAGATGGCGGTGCAGCGGCGGGCGTTGGGGGCAAAGACGGTGCGGTAAGCGGCTCATGGGGCATATGCAAAGGAGCAGAACCGGGAGGTATGCGGTCTAGGGCGGCCTGCTCACCCCTAGGGACCGTTCCGCCTAAAGGATCAGCCAAACAGGGACATCCTTACCCGAGCGCCAGACGTTAAGCTCTTTCTCCAGAAGTTGGATGTACTGTAAGAACGTAAGTATTTGAGCCTTGGCCTTTTTGAGCAAGGCCTTGAGCTCTGCGGGGCTAAGATCCTGGTTGATCTTGGCCTTGTTACGGATCTTTTTGGCTCTGAAAATCAGGGAAGTGGCCGGTGACGTAGCTTACCTCATTCCAAACCGGAGCGTACCGAGGGTCTCCATTAGGTTGTAGGATGCTGGGGAGCAGTTGATGATGAGGGTGGTGCGGGAATTTCCCCCAGCGACTCCTGGAGGATTCTAGTAAGCTTGGAGTCACGGTAGGGGATGTGCGCCGACTTGCCATCGGTGAGGGCGTTGATGACCATCCCCAGTGAGGAGAGCGATCGGTTGATTTTCTTTGCTTCTTCTAAAGTCTGACCCGAGGCCCCCGTCTTCCCAACCTTTTCGGAGCCCGCGAGGTCCACTAGATAGAGCTTCCCACGCTTCAGGCTGCCGCCGTCGAGAAGATTCTTTTGGTGGATGGTGATTACGAAGATGGAATGGCTTCGCGAGCTTTCGGCATTCATGTCTAAAGTGAGTGGCCTTAGCTCGCCGCTTACTTGTATGCGCCACCGCTCTGGAGGAACTGCCTTGCCGCATGACTTGGTAAACTTCTTCGATTGAGCTCACGTAGACTTCCAGGAGCCCCTTGACATAAATTCCCCGGTTTTTCTCCTCGTGAATGGAAAGGTTATCATTCCGAGCTGATGAGCCATTAGCAGTTACTTATCTCACTTACGGTTAAGTAAGTCACGAATCCGCTCCATGTAGATCTCCATGTAGGAAACATTCACCGTATACTCCAACGTGTCGGGTGAGGAAAGGATATCAGTAAAGATGCTCTCAACGATGCGAGGGATGATCCCCTTTAGCTCGTCCCCCGCGTCCGAATTCCCCTTTAACCCACTTTTAGAAATTACCATAAGCCGATTAAAACTTCTAGCCGTTTAAGCTTAAAGTGGAAATTTGGTCAAGTCACAAAATTTCGATGGTCCTAAATATTTACCATCATCGTGTAGGTTTTCCCGCTGCCCGTTTGGCCGTATGCAAAAACCGTGCCGTTGTACCCCTTCAAGACATCTAAAGTTTAGCGTCAGTTTATCGGGTACGTCACAATAAGAAAGATCCAAAAACTCGCCCAAGTACCTTCAACCGTGGATCGGATCGAGTAATCAAACACATCCCGTTGGGTCGATTCCGGGCCAAATATCCGATCGAAGGTGAAGCTCGTATTCTCGGAAACTTCCTTGTCATCCTAAAGGCATGAAATGAGCACTAATCAAAAATCCAGAAAGCATCCAAAAACAACGTCGTAACAGCCATCCTGCAGTAAAAAAAGCACACAACACTTGCCACCGGTCCACTTACGGTTCTGATCTTGACACTGATCCCGTCCTCATCGAGCTCGACCACCGGTTCGTCACAATCCTTAAGTTCCGCAGCGTTCGGTGGTCGGAAGCGGCATACCACTTTGA
Source organism: Massospora cicadina (assembly GCA_022478985.1). Taxonomy (NCBI): domain Eukaryota; kingdom Fungi; phylum Entomophthoromycota; class Entomophthoromycetes; order Entomophthorales; family Entomophthoraceae; genus Massospora; species Massospora cicadina. The sequence goes on from JAKSZP010009271.1 coordinate 46,649, forward strand.
TGTTACCGGTCATCAAGCTCGGCTAATCAATAAAAAGGTTAATTGGAGCGATTACAAATATGGTTTGTTCCGTCCAACCCGTTAAAACTTAAATTGAATACCGAAGCGAGTTTATAGCCAACCACACGCCAGCCTGAAAATATCCTTCTTTAGCTGGAATAAAACGTTCAGCTTAGTTTGAAAAAAATCTATAAGGAGTAACTTACCAGCACCTTGCCAATAAAAATATACAAAAATCCGATCACCTACTACCAAAAAGAAAATGACGAAAAATCTCAAGTGCTAGGTTTAACCAAAGTTTAAACGGTCCTCAGTTTCAGCTATACCCCAATTATACTACCTACCTCTGGTACGATATGGGTGGGATCAAAAGGTACCTGATCTATATAAGGTATCTTTACCAGCTTGGCTTGGGTATCGCGAAGGTATTTCTTAATTGATAACCGGTCCGTCAGATCGCTCGTTCACCTGTTAATCGATTCGGATGATTCGTCGTCACTCGTGTTTAGCGTAGTAAGATTTAACGAATTAAAATTGTAGATTCGAAAACCAAGGTTAATTGACGGCGATGTGACGCAATCCAATCCAGAAAAGTTGCTACTAAGATGATCTCTGAAGCCTGATCAGTCATATCAACTATCAAATTTTAATTTATTTGTACGGCGCCATAATCATCTGAATAACCTATAGTCAGTCAGCACTTGCTAATCAAGGTTAATTTGTTAACCTTTTAAAAGGATGGTAGATAAGTATTCATATGGTTCATTAAATTTCAGATCCGTTGTAATCTTAAATTTTTATGGGTTTTCAATCACATTTGATAAAACTGATAAGATATGATTTCCAATACCAAAACATGTATGATCAAACAGCATTCTATAATTAGAATTCCTTTATTATATAGTGTTAATGATTTCAGTGTTCGAAGCATGGGCTTAAGTAGTCTAGTTTTTAAAAGGAAAGGGTGGATAAGACCAGAAATTGGATCATGATTTTATATTGCAGCCCATTGTTTTAAAAACATATATATTAAGGAAAGATCTGTGTCCATAACAAAGGTTTCACAGATGATTCACTTTTATCTTATCTTATGTTCCCTACAATATGTCATGGAGCTTCCGATATCATTAAGACTGAACTGTCATGCAGGATGAGTTACCACCTGGAGCAAAAAGCCAGAATACTGCTGTACAGCCATCCACAAAGTTTGATTAATATGAATAGGGATATTTTCAATACTCACCAGGTAGTTCCAGAGTTGGAGAAGATAGCTGAAGATTGGCACCGTGAACTTCTTAACTTAATAGTAGATTGAAAATTGATAAATCTATTTTTTATAAACTAAGGGAAAATAGGAAAAGAAACCTAGGGTGACAGCAGAACCTGTTAGGGTCTGCTACCTTATAAGCTCAAGGGTGTGGAGTAAGAGGAGGGGTGCATTGATACGAGAATCTCTTTTAAATTGACTTTCAGCAGATTACACATTAGGCTATTTCTGATATCAACTCAGATCTGACCTGGCCAGCTAGATCAGTATCAGGGATTTTACTAAAATTTGGAGATATAATTCTGCCTAGCAAACTGGTGACATTTTATCTGGTGGCTGGTGGGGTGCACCCATGGCCATGGAAGATAGAGATAGTCCATTTCAATTCAATTAGGTTTGGCACACCTGAACCTGTTGGGTCATGCTTGCCTTCACTGGAGGCAAGAAGGGAAGTCAGATGGGTGATTTCAAGTCTGAGATCAATTTAAACATTTTAATTTGTTCATTGAATTACTCTTATTAATGAGACTCAAACCAGAAGAAAAATATCTTCTGGCAAATCGGAGAGCTGCAACATTTCTGTTGGTGATAACTTTCAACTACCACCACCTCCTGACACACTCCCTTCATCTTCACCCCCAACTTTCATGGTATCTGCTAATTAAAGTATGACTGGGCTTCTAATCTGGGCGTGTAACAACCCATTGAAAAGCCCAGAATATCAAGGGCATAGCAGTTCTGAACAGTTGTAGAGAAGAACCCCTATTATTCTGGTGAGGAAAATAAAAGTTAATGAACTTACCAAAGGCCCCATAGCAAACCAAATGGCTGCAATGGGGGCATCTGAAGATTTTGCTGGGGCATCCCCCAAGGATGGGAGAGGCAAGGAGGATGGCCAATACTCCTGGGTTTGCAGTTGGTGACCTTTGGGCTCTTTTTTCCAACCATCTTGGATTGGTTCATCATAATAAAAATTCTTATAATCATAAAATTTTGCAAATTTTTTGAAGTGTTAATTGGGTTTACAAATTGAACTGAATAAAATTGATCTGACCATTAGGAGGCCTTGGGTCTCATCTTGCATCCAATGAGAGGTTTTGGGTTGAGTGGAGAGGTCAGGTTCATTGCCGGAATGGCAGACCAATTTACCAAATTGATTTGAGCTGGATTGGCCCTCAGTGGAATGGCCCAGATGGTCCAGTACCTGGTTGCTGCCTTGTGGTTGTATGGATGGCGAGCCCTCACCTCCAAACAGAGAATTGCAATTAGCAGAGATGGCCTCACTCTGCCAAAATTGTGCTGAACCATCAGCATATCAGTGAGGCGGATTAGTTTGAATTCTCCGATTATTTTGTGAAGTGGGAGGCAGACCTGAAGCTGGTCCTCCAGGTGCTGAATGGGAAACAGGTCATTGTTAAGAGTTTGGCAGATCTGAAAACTATTCCAAAGTGGCAGATTGGCATCATAGGCTTGTGGCAAATTCTTGGATTGCAATCACCATTTGGTGGGCCACCGGATTGATAGCTCAGAGGGCCCACTTGATGACCATTGGCCCTAGGACATAGATTGATGCATACTTCACTGGGTTAAGTGAAAGTATTTTGAAAAAAGTGATGGATCTCACAGAGTAGGTTTGGGTTGGAAAAGCTTTATTAAAACTTAGAGGTGAAAATGAATCGCCAACTGCTCCTTTCAGAGGCAATTGCCATATATATTCAAAATGGGGAAAAAGGGGGTCATGGGTACATTTTTCTTGGGCAGCAGCAGCTGACATACTCATGGGCACTCAGCCTGGTTTTGGGGCTTTGTCATCTGGCTTATGATAAGGTCACAAAAGCTCTGGCAACGTAATTGTTTGATCTGCCAGGGAGGGACCTTCACTGATCCAGATATAAGTGGATTTACTTGGATTGAAGGGGTGGACGAATTGGGTTCTGCCAGGGTCAATTCTGATGAATTTTTTTAATAAAATTAAAATTTTCTGAAAGTGTATTTCCGACTCAGATTGGCTTTTCCAGACCCAGAATTTCAGATTCCTTGTTCCAGATCTGGTTTCCTGACTCAGGAACCATTTCCTGAGTTTTGAGGCCCATCTTCTCATTTTTCCAAGGATGTAAAAGATGGTGGAGTGGGGCCCAGTGGGAGGGGAAGGTGCAGTTGATAACTTCTGGCCTGTATTACCTCTTTACAGACCTGTTTTATCCTTTTAACCCGAGAAGAAGCAGCCAAATGGGATACTGTGGTGGGGTCTTTTGGTGCCAATGCAGTAACCCAATGTTCATCAACCACATGACCCAAGTCCCCCATTTGAGTCAAGGGCTCCACAGGGGCATTAGGTACCTTCTTCTTCCTAAAAGGGACCTTTTCCTGATCTAGCCCAAGAGGTTGGGTCTCTACTTAATTTATAATCTCCTTTTTGAACTAGAAACATTCCTCCTCCTGCATGTGAACCAGGGTATAGTTCTTGTGTCTAGTAGGGAGTTTGATGGCCAAAATCATAGCGATTTTCTTGGGTGGATAGGGGGCTTCAGGATGTGACTTGTGGAACTCAGCTACTAACTCCTTGCAATTCTCACAATGCTTTGCACTTACCCAACTATTTTTCATATGCTGGGTAGCCTTTCCATGCAACCCTGTACTGGACTGACCTTCTGGATTTCCTTGAGGCCAGTATTGCCTCCACTTCAGCCTCTTGAGAGTCCCCCACAGAGGTGGGATCAGGGGTAGAAGGAAGTTCTAACTTAAAGGGGGATAGTTGAGAGATGCGGAAAACATTGTGTTGTTTCCAATGGGTAGGAAGCTTCATGCTGTATGCACCATTACCCAGATTCTTCCCTATTTCAAAAGGAACTTAACGCTTACTAGCCAACTTCCTGGAGGGAACCTTCATATTTAGGTGGCGAGTGTCAAGCATGACAAGTGAGCCTACAGAGATGTCATGTTTAGGAAGTCATTTTCTATCAGCAAACTTCTTATAGTTTTTTAATGGCTTTTAATAAGTGCTTTTGGACAAGCTTTTGGGTACCTTGGATCTTGGTGATCCGGCCCTCTGCTGAGGGGACTGCTGAGGTTAAGCGTGCTCAAATCTAGAAAGATAGGTTGTAATCCAATGTTTCTTCAAAGGGTAAAATCCAGTGGAAGAGTGTGGGGCATTGTTGTAGGCAAATTGCGCTAAAGGAAGGTCTTGGCCCAAGTGTCCTGGGTGGCTGAATATAACAACGTAAATATTGTTCTAATATATGATTAACTATCTCGGCTTGACCATTCAATTTTGGGTGATTGCTGTTGAACGGCAGGCTTTGATGTTTAGAAGTCCCAGCAAGGCATCCCAAAACCTGGCTGTGAACTGTGAGCCAGGTCACTTACAATTTCCGTTGATCATCCAAACATGGAGAAGACATGAGTGGTGAAGAGTGTTGCAGTATCTGTCGTTGTTATAGTAGTGTTGCATGGGATAAACAACGCAAACTTGGTGAACCTATCAACAACCACCATTATGGCATTAAACCACTTGGACATGGGAAGTACAGCAATGAAGTCCACTGAGACAGATGTCTAGAAACCCTCAGCTTGTTGCAAAGGATAGAGAAGGCCATTTTTTTAATATGCAGTCTGATTTAGAGTGAGCACAGCTAACACAGATTGATACCCAAGCCAGGATATTTTTGGAGAGCCCAGGCCAATTGTAGGTACTTTTGACTAACTCAGCACATTTCTTTTAACCAGGATGGCCTACTGTGGGTGGGGTATGATGCTCTTCAAAAACCTGCATGCGCAGGGTAGGTGAGACCAAAATCCTTTCCTGAAATAAGATTATCCCATCCTTTAAGTGGTATAGGGGCCGTTTGCGCTGCTTAGTCTCCATGTCATTTACCACTTGAATTACCTCTGGGCAACATAGTTGACCTGCTAAAACGCGTTTGCACATGGGGGTTTCTGGAGATATATTGGCATATGATACCATGACAGGAGCGAGGGAGAGGATCATGGTGGAAGGCACCACTGTGGTGAGCTCAGACAGGTCCTCCTCTGGGCCTGGAGCCAAGGCAGGGTTGCGACTCAACATATCTGGCTTCTCATTTAGGGTCCCTTTTATAAACTCATACTTGAAGTTAAAGTTGCAAAGATCCCTGTATGTGCGTGCTTGTTGGTGAGTCAGCTTTTGGGGTTTCTGATAATACAATAAGGGCTTACTTTCAGTGCGTACTGTGACTTCATGCCTTGCTCCCTGAAGAAGTCTCCAATGAGTCAGCGACCATGCCACCATAGCCAACTCTTTATTATAGACAGCTCATGCTTGTTCTGTGGAGGTGAATTTCCTTGAGAAGTATGCCATTGGTTGCTCCCTCCCTTCAAGCTCTTGCAATAGTACCGCTCCCACTGAAACTTTTGAAGCAACACATTCCCCAATGAATGGCTTGGATGTGTCAGCATGCCGCAGGATTGGCGCTGACAGAAAATAGTTTTGATTACCTCAAAGGCTTGTTGACACTCCTTTGTTCGTTTGAAAGGAACGTTTTTCCCTGTCAGTGGGTGGAAGGGTGATGCCATCTGGTTGAGCGCAGGAGAAAACTTCTTTAGGAAAAATCACAATGCCCAGGAGACTTCTTAGTTGTTTTTGGGTGGTAGGGGTTGTCTAGGACTGAATGGCTTTCAGCTTACAGGGGGCCGCATACCCATCCTTAAGAACCAGGTTCCCTAAGAATGTTACTTTTTCTCGATAGAATTCGCATTTGGAAGGATTGACAAAGAGCCTTGCCTTGAGAAGGGCAGCCATTACAGCCTCCAAATCCTTGGTGTGCTGTTCATGGGTTGGGGAGTGTATTAAGATATCATCAATGTAAGCGACAGCACAGGTAAATCTTAGGTCCCCCAGGCCATCATCAATCAAACGTTGAAAGTTGCTGGTGCGTTATTCAGTCAAAATGGCATCACCTTGAACTGGAATATCCCACGCCTTCTCCTAATGGTTGTGAGCCACTCTTGGCCCTCCTTGACCCTCACATGGTTAAAGACATTAACCAGGTCCAACTTTGAAAAGACTTGGGATTTAGCAATGGCCTGTGCAATGGTTTGTTCCAAGGGGAGGGGGTATGGATCTGAAACTGTCACATTGTTAGCATGGCCATAGTCCACACATGGGCGTAGGGTTCCATCCACCTTCTGGGCGAAGACAACTGGTGAGGCAATGGGGCTGATTTCTTGATGATACATTCTTTGTCCAGCATGTCATCTAGCCATATACCCAGTGACTTGACTTCTTCCTCCGTGTGAGGGTACAACGGGAAGTTGATTTGACAAGATGCACTGTTAGCTGGAAGGCAAGATCATATTCTGAATGGGGAGGAAGTCATGTTGCGAGTCTCATGTCAAAGACATCCTTATATGGGGCTAGGAAGTCAGGAAAATATTGAGGGAGGTCCAAAGGGGGCAGCTCAGAGGAAGAAATTGAGCTGAATGAGGGCTCTGTTAAGAGAGTTTCAATTAGTTGAATTTCCCACTACATCTCTTATTGGAGAAGGACAAAGAGTTAAGTTCCATATTGATGTTCACCTGTTGGCGACGCCACCACCCTACCCCCATGATGACATGTTATAGTAAATCAGGTACCGCTGAAAAGTGGTCGCAGAAGCCAAATTTATGGATAAAGAACTGCACTGGATGTTGGAAAGTATGGCAGGTCATAGGTGTAGATGAAGTGCCTAATATATAAGGAGTAAGCACCGTGTCCAGTCTAGAGAGTGTGCCACTATTAAATCCATAAAGTTGCCCACTACTCCAGTGTCCAGGAGAGCTTGTACTGTGACCTTCCGTACTCCTACTCTGAAGGTAATGGGGAACAGGAACTAAGCTTGGTCCTCTTTATTGGCCATAGAAAGAGTGAGGGCAGCGGAAAGTAGGGTTGGTCCCATAAAGAAGAATTAGCCGTTTAGTAACCAATAAGCTAATCTGTTTCTCAAAGGATCCCTATGTGAGGTTCTCCTGGTCCCTAGGAGAAATTGAACTGGATGGGTTTACCTTATGCCATTGTTCACCACTGTTGTGTAGGGACTTTCATGGTTACATATAGTGGGTGAGGCTGACTCAGTGGGAGAAGAACTAGGCTCAGTGGCAGGCGAATCAGTTTCCTGATTAGGTGCGACATGGGCTTCACCTGGGCCATTTGGGTGAGCGTTAGAGTTGGATTACTTGGGTCCAATGTCACAGTCAACTCCTCATCCGCAGAGAAGGAGAAGGGACCTCCACTGGTGGTATGTTACTCTTCAAAGTAACCTGCGAGTAGGGAGCTACCACTGCAACACCAAGTGAGCGCTTTTCTGGACCCTTGTTCCTTATAGAGGTAGGAGCGGGTGGTTTGGACTGAAATGAACTAGCTGGGAGGGTGTTTGCAGATGGATGAGAAGTCATTACTGCCACTTATGGTATACTTGTATGGAGGGTTTTGCCTCACTGAATATGCTAAGGTAAAAACAGCCTCCATGGATACTGGGAGAGGATCCCATGCGGCATTGCTAGCTGCAGAGTTTTCCAAGGCTGCCTGAAAGCTGCCACTGCAGTTTCTGTAGGAATCCCAGCCAAAGGTACTAATGCCAAGAAGGCCTCATCCAGTGATGGTAAGTCAGGGATTTTCTGGTGGAGGGTAAAGAGATGGTAGAGGTGGGATGCTCAAGATTTCAGTGCTTGGACCGCACAGATACTAAACTTAATAAGGGAGTTTGATTCCCCATTTTGGTTGCAGCCCATAATACTCATCTGACACGGCGGCGTGCTTCCCCATCAAGATCTTCTAAGAGAGACACACTTCTCTGTGCATCTGTGGGAGTGGGTTTTTGGGATCCCCCAGCTGCAAAGTGTACATGAAGCTCTTTCAGAGCGTCTAGCACCTGTTCTGCTATTTCAGGTGATGGGACTGGGGGAAAACCATTGTTACTACACTTGCCAAAGGCGTAGCTAGAATTGCTGGTTCTTGAAGGATGTTATCCTGGGTTAATAGAAGTAATTTGCATGACCTGCAGAAGAATATGAGTGACCAGCAAAGAAAGACTAAGTCACATAGGGAACGCAATTCATGGCAATTAAGTAAGCAACTGCTTCTCCTTATACCATGAAGAGGGCGGAAAGTGCTGAAGTTATTAGTTGGTCCATTATGTCATGGAATCTGCTGATTAAAGTAATACTGGGCTTCCAATCTGGGTTTGTAACAACTCTTTGAAAATCCCAGAATACCAAGGGCATAGCAGTTCTGAACAGTTGTAGGAGGGATCCCCTATTATTCTGATGAGGGAAATAAAAGATAATGAGCATAACAAAGGCCCCATAGCAAACCAAATGGCTGAAATGGGGGCAATTGTAGGTCTTGCTGGGGCATCCCCAAGGGTGGGAGAGGCAAGGAGGATGACCAATACTCCTGGGTTTGCAGTTGGTGACCTTTGGGCTCTTTTTCCCAACCATCTTAGACTGGTTCATCATAATATAAATTCTTAAAATCATAAAAATTTTCAAAATTTTAAAATGCTGATCAATTTCACAAATTGAATCAAATTGATCTGACCATCAGGAGGCTTTGGGACTCATCTTGCATTCATTGGGAGTTTCAGGTTGAGTAGAGATGTCGGGTTCATCTCTAGAATGGCAGCTCAATTTACCAAATTGATCTGAGCTGAATTGGCCCTCAGCAGAATGGCCCAGATGGTCAGGTGCCTGGTCACCACCTCATGGTTGTGTGGATGGCAAGCCTCACCACCGCATGGAGAATTGCAATTAGCATAGATAACTTCACTCCACCCAAATTGTGCTGAACCATCAGCAGATTGGTGAGGCAGATTAGTTCAAATTCTCTGTTTATTTTGAAAAGTGGGTGGTGGACCCAAATCTGGTCTACATGGTGCCAAATGGGAATTAGATCATTGTAAAGAGTTTGGCAGATTTGAAAACTCTTCCAAAGTGGCGGATTGGCATCATAGGCTTGTGGTGAATTCTTAGATTGTGATCACCATTTGGTGGGCCACCGGATTGATAGCTTAGAGGGCCCACTTGATAACCATTGGCCCTAGGATGCAGATTGCTGCATAATTCTGTGGGTTAAGTGAGAGTATTTTGAAAAAAGTGATGGAGCTCACATAGTAGGCTTTGTGGGAATAATTTTAATTAAACTTAAAGGTGAAAATGAACTGAAAACTTTTACTTCAGATGCAATTGCCTTATATATGCAAAATGGGAAAAAAGGGGACCATAGTATTTTTTTGTTGGGCAGTGGCAGCTGACGTACTCATGGGTACTCAGCCTGGGTTTGGGGCTTTGTCATCCTGCTTATGCAAAGGTTGCAAAGCTCTGGTAACGTAATCATTTGATCCGCCAGGGAGGACCCTCACTGATCCAAACATAAGCAGATTACTCAGATTAAAGGGGTGGCCGAATTGGGTTCTTCCAGGGTCAATTCTGATGAATTTTTTTAATAAAATAAAATTTTCTGAAAGTGTATTTCCGAAACATATTGGCTTTTCCAGACCCAGAATTTCAGATTCCGTGTTTTGGACCTGGTTTCCTGACTCTGAACCATTTTCTGATTCTTGAGGCCCATCTTCTCATTTTTCAAAGATATAAAAGATGGCGGAGTGGGGCCCAGTGGGAGGGGAAGGTGCAGTTGATAACTTCTGGCCTGTATTACCTCTTTACAGACCTGTTTTATCCTTTTAACTGGAAAAGAAGCAGCCAAATGGGATACTGTGGTGGGGTCTTTTGGCGCCAATGTGGTGACCCAACGTTCATCAACCACATGACTCAAGTCCCCCAGTTGAGCCAAAGGCTTCACATGGTCATTAGTTCCCTTTTTCTTCCTAAAAGGGACCTTTTCATGATCTATCCTAAGAGGTTGGGTCTCTAGACTTACACCAACTCCTTGGTGGTAAGAAGAGGGGGTTAAGGGAAACCCTTTAAGGGTAGGCTGTAACCCACCTCTAATCTACAAAATGGTCTATATTTCTCTAGTTGGTGAGGTGGTGAGCAGCCTTTTTGGCCCTCTTCTTGGCTCTGAAGGAATATTCCTCTCTATTGAGACTCAAGGGGTGCTCCTCAGGGCTTACACAAAACCTTCTTTTATATCCATTTTCTGAAATAAGCAAGTTTTAATTTATGAACAAAATTTATACAATAAATTAAAGTTCTTTCATTCAAGTAGAATTCAGTGTTTCTTTTATTTAAGTTTATACCACTAAATGATACTCATAGAATTTGGGCCTAAACCCTTAACTGAACTCACCACCAACAATTGACCAAATGAACGATCATTATGGTACTTGAAATACATATAATGTCTCAACGCATGATGAACTGGAAATCCAGGACCTTTATAAAAACAGTGTTACTGTCTGATACAGTACCTTGAACCTGTAGGGACATTTTCCTAAGATCAAATGGCCACTATAGTTGATATAATTTTTGGTGGTACCGTTGGGTTACGCCATAAGGGTTGCACAGGGTCAAACCCACTTAACACCGGATGGACAATGTGAGGATCATCTGTCCTCAAAACAGCTCAAAGATATAATATAATACAAAGCAATTAGCTTCAACCACACTTTCTTTATTTAAATTAATATTAGCAGATGCCTTCTTCTATGCTCTCCACTTTCCTATTAACCACCTCTCTCTTAGAATAGTCCCATCTTGCTTATATATCAGTGAATTTGGTTGATACCGCTCCATTGGCTTAGACTTTTCAGTTCCACTGTACTCTCATTGACTCCAGCAGAGTATGGTATTCTTTAATTCTCTATCGACTTAGTTTGAGGCAATCTACTCATTATATATCAAATGTTGACATTGCTTATCACCTTATTTGGAGGCAATCCAATAATTACCCTTCATGACCCAATATCGCCTTATCCCAAGTCGCTTGAATAATTGTAATCAGTAATCATGGGCAGTGTATTCTAGCCAATCTGCAGTAGTTATTCAGGGCTTATCATCTAGTCATATCAGAATCTTGACATTACCCACCTTGACTGGACAATAAATCTCCTATTGTTTATATTCATGAAGGAACTTCACATGCACTCAGTTAATAATCCAACTGCTTGAGGAATACTCGATAGTATAGGCATCAACACCTATTTTTTCAATGATTTTAAATGGAAAAATATATGCTAACTAACTTATGCTTCTGACCAAAACCATGCTGATCATGGAATAGAAGCAGCTATATCTTTGAACTGATCTAGCCCGCTACTCCACTTCCAATTTGTGTCCCAATTCCTTATTTTTTAGCCAGACTGAAGGAGTACGCCTCAGTTTGAAACTTGACTAATGTTTCCGCTAGTTTAGTCAAATAAAGTTGGTAATCCATTCCGCCAGTATCTTCTATGCAAACATAAAGCAGTGCTGGAAGATCATGGTGTCAACCATATAGTAATTGAAAGGGACTCTTCTCTGCGGCAGAATGGTAGCTAATGTTGTATGTAAAAACAGCGGTGGAAAGGAGGGAACTCCAATTATAAGGTCAATTCATTACCAATTCCTGGAGTATGTTCACCAAGGTCCCATTAACTTGCTCAACCATCCCGTTGGACTTGGGGTGGTATGGGGTCATCAGAACCCCGCGGATGCTCATCAGCTCATTCAACTTTGGAAGGATGTGTGAGGTGAAGTTGGTTCCATTATTGTTAAGGATGAACTGAGGGTAGCCATGATGCTGGATAATACATTTCATTATGAAACTGGCCACTGTGACTGCCCCCAAATCCTTTATGCCATGCTTTAACCCACAACTTCGATTGGTCAATTGTCAACAGAATTTATTTGGACCAGTTAGCTCCCGTTGGCAGAGGACCAATGACATCATGGGAAACTGTATGCCAAGAAAATGAGGTTTCACTAACCGGTATGAAGTCTTCTGGCATAATGGCTTTTCCATTTGGCACTGGCGGTAGCAGAAAATTGTCTCAAGCACTTCAAAATTCATGCTTTTCCAATAATACTGAGGGTGCAACAATTCCAACGTCTTGCGCATGCCACCATGTCTGACTGCCTTATGTGCGCTCATGATATTACTAGGCCATGCTGAGGGTCATGGGAAGTTCACCGTAAAATCTCCAATCTGTTTGCACAACTCCCCATTACTCTGGAAGGTTTGTCTCACATCTCATTTAATGTCTTTATGATTTGAGGCAGATCATTGTCATATTTCCCACTGATCATATTATTGTACATCACATCACTCAGATCCGCTGTGACAGCAACCATTGGCAATCTCAACAAACAATTAGCGTTCTGGTGTTTGGCTCCAAGTCAGTGAAGGATCTCAAATTCATAAGCCTGTAGCTTGAGGTCACATTGGGCTAGGCGCCCTTCAGGCTCCTTGAGGTTCTGCACCCAGCATAACGAGGCATGATCTGTTACAACTTTAAACCTCACCCCATGCAAGTACACCCTAAAATGGGTTATGCATGTAGATCACCTCTAAGCATTCCAACTCAGTTATGGTATAATTACATTCATAGCAATTTAAGCTCCAACTTTAGTACGCCACTGGGTGCTCCTCCCCCTAGAATCTTTTTGGGATAGGACCGCCCCTATAAAAGTAAGGTATACATCCATCTGGACAATGAACTCTTTATTTAAGTTCAGATAACATAGCACCAGTGCGCTGATCAGTACCATCTGAAGTGTGTCAAAGTAGAATTTATGGCGTTCCGTCCATTTAAAAATGTTATCCTTCTTTAATAACTCAAATAGCGGGCCCCCCAATACAGCTGAAGTTAGGGGTGAAGCGCTGGTAGTAGCCAACCAGTCCCAAAAATACCTGTATATCATGCTTACTGGTTGGCATAGTCTTTTTTGGATAGCCTCCACCTTGGCCAGCTGTGGTTTTAGCCCTCTTTGAGTCTACCATAAATCCCAGGTAATCCATCTGGTCTTTGAACAAGTGACATTTAGGAGGCTTAATCTAGATGTTTGCCTCAGCAAGCCATCGGAATACCTCTTCTAGACAGTCAAGGTGATCAGGAAAAGTTGGGAGAAAACAATGATGTTATTGAGATACACAAGGATGCATGACAGCTTCAGTTCACCAAGGATAGTGTCCATGGCTTTTTGTAATGTAGTGGGGCATTACATAGCCCTTGATGCATATTTGTCAGTTGGAAAAGCCCCTTGGATGTGATTACAGCGCATTTCTCTTGTTCCACCGCGGGCTACTTGATTTTCCAGTAACCCAATATCAGCTTCATTGTCAAGAAGTAGCGAGCTCCTCCTAACTGATCTGAGGCATCATCAATCTGAGGCAAGGGATATGAGACCTTAGCAATACTGTTGAGCTTTTAGTAGTTTGTCACCACCAGTTGAAAACATCCTTCTTTTTTACAATCAGAACAGGCAAATCCCGTGGACTCTTTGATGGATCAAGCATCTCTTGTCCAACAGCTTTTTTATTTCCTCAGTCACTACTTCCTTAGCTGCCATAGATTGGTGGATTGTCTGAGACCTGATGGGGGGATGATACCCAGTGTCCAATTGATGGACCACCTCCCAAGCGCACCCTAAATTGTGGTCATTGACAGAAAAAATATCCTTATATTTGTCAAATAAAGCTATTGCTTGGTCTTTTTGTTCTTCCTATAAGCCTATTAAATTCTCCCATGGTACCACTGTCATTATTCAGGGCTGCGACTTGACAGTTAGACCAAATTCATCAAGCGGCCCAAACTTGTAAATCTAGAGGACCACCTCACGTGGGGTCAAGTGTATATATGACACTATTTGATGCTGGCAGATTTGCATTGGTTCATGCTGTAGATTTTATTTTATTTAACCGAGGCAAGCCGACCAGGGGACAGACATTACCGAATATATGTGAAACTAAGAGAATAACTAACAAATACAAAAATTGGGCACCCCAGGGTACTCAAGTTACCCCTGTTGCCAGTAGGACTGCCAGGTATGGGGGTTGGTGCACTACTCCGAGGGGGTTTCCCCTTCTATGGAGCAGGTGTGAAGGAAAGGGTCTGTGTGGAGGAACCAGAGTGGGAACCATGATTCTATGAGCGCTTTTTGTCTTGGTCTCATATATCCATAGAGCCAGGCTTGGAAGTGCTCTAGTAAGTGGACATGGAATCTGTTAATAATCCCATGAATGGTTGGGACCGTGCCCTTGAACGCATCTAATGCAATTGTGTGTATTGTCCACACTGCATTGGGTATTATTAGGGAACGGAGGGTAGATGGGATTGGTGACTCAATCTGGAGCGTGAAGATACTTTTTGATATTAAGAATTCCTGTTCGTTTTGAATCTTGAGCAGGCGTGCGACTTCCTGCCATATAGCTTTGGTTGGGGGCATGTTTCTAGGCGGTGATGTAGGAATCCCTCCCTCCACATACTGCACATGTTTTGTGGAGGGAGTTGGAGTTGTCCGCCGTCCTATAGGTCCTTCTCAAACAGCGCCAGGCGTTTGCTCTTATCCTTGGCTGTAGGAGTGGGTGGTGTGTCATTTTCCACGTTGCTTTCTGTGTGGTTAAATCATAGGGAATGTCCAGCATATCTAGGTATTCTATCCTAGCTATGCTTGGGGTTGTTGCGAGCATATCCCTTTGGGGGTGGTTTTCTGGGTTTCTTAATTTGAATTGGGGGCAGGGTCGTCCCCTTCCCTGTATAGTACCCATGTTCTCTATGGTCCATCCCATATGGCGGATATTTCAGAGGATATGTTTGAAATGAGGGGATGTTCCATGCGGACCTGTTGCAGTAGGGTGCTTGGCGAGGTATGAAAGTAGTCTGGGTGGACTATGTGGGTTGGAAATTTGAGCGCCTGTGCAAAGTTAGTCCTTGCTGCTCTGGACCAATGTTGTTGCGGGAGGTCTGGAGCAAGGATTTCCTTTATCCAGGTACCTAGGATGTGATTGGCATGGCTCTCAAAATCTATTAGTCCCATGCCTCCGCTTGAGCGTGGGCCAAATAGTGTTTCCATCCGTATAGGAGGGTGAGAGCCAGGCCACAGCCAGCCCTGGATAAGCGCGCGAATTGAGGTTATAAAGGTAGGTGAGAAGGCTATTGCATGGGCCTGGTGCCACAGTATTATGAGGATGAGCGAGTTAGCAACTGTAACTCGTCCTGTTAGTCCTGGGGTTCTCCCCTAGAGGGAGGCTACGCGTTTGGATACCCGTTGTAATAGGTTACTCTCAATTGTCTCATTTGCATATCCCCCTGATTCTAGCCAGATTCCAAGGTGTCAGACAGGAGTAGTGGTGGGAGGTGTTGCAAATGGTAAAATGATTGGGTTTTTTCTTCGTGTGTTGGTATGAGGTTCTGATGTTGTGGCCCAATTGCTTGTGTATTTGCCTAAGAGGATGATTTCTGTCTTCCTTTTGTTGAGCGATGCATTGCTCACCTTGGAGTATTCCTCTAGAGTGTGTTCCAGCTGTTGGGCATCTTCATTGTTTGCTATACCTGCTACGCAATCATCTGCAAAGGCCAGTATCTTGACTGTTGGTTGTTCTTGTGCGGTTATCCCCATGAGACGTGAGTCAGTTACTCGGAGGAGCGGGTCAAAGCTGAAATTGTATAGCAGTGGGATGAGGGGATCCCCTTGTTTGAGCCCTCTGTGTGGTTTAATCTTGTTTGTTAGGAATCCAGGGCCGCATACAGCCATGGTTGCAGATTCTGTTAGGAGCATCGCCCATTTTATGAATCTTGGTGGGAGTTTGAAGGCATGTAGACATTCTTTTAGGTATGGCCAGCTAACTTGGTCATACGCCTTTTCCTGATCCAAGAAGACCAGGGCACCAGTTGCTTTGGATTGGCAAATGTTTGCAACAGGGTGTATGTTGTTCCAGATTGAACGCCCTGGTATAAACCCAAACTGGTTGGGTGATAGGACGTCAGATGCAATTGCGCCTAATCTAGCTGCTAAAATTTTTGTTAGAATTTCTGTGTCAGTGTTGGAGAGCGCAATTGGGCGCCAGTTGGCCAGGTCCAACTAGTCACCCTTATTATACAAGGTTATAACGTAGTATTCATGGCCTCCTGGTAATAGGCGTGTTTCCAACAAACTCTGGTTCATTGACACTAATAGGAGGGGGGCGATTTGTTGAAAATATTTTTGTAAAATTTGTAAGGTATCCCATCAGGCCCTGGTCATTCTAATGTGGTGCACCCCGAATTGTTTCCCAAAGCTCCTCCCGTGTGATAAGGGATAGTATATTGTAATTTGGTGGTGGACTTTGTATCTTGGCAGTTTGAATAATTTCTTTAATTTTTTGTGGATCTGTTGGCATATAGCGATATAATTTGGTGTAATAGTGGTGTACTTCCGCCTTGACCTCCTCAGGGTCAGTTGCCACAGTGCCGTTGGTCTTGCGGACCTGTGTGCATGTGGGCTGGTTTCTGCAGGAGTGGAATTGGTGGAAAAAGTATGTTGAACAGGTTTTGCCTTCCTTTATGAACTTATTTTTATTTTGATACTTTGATTCTGTGTTGGTGTTCAAAGATGAGATTATTAAGTCAGGCTGAAATTTCTGCCCATTTACATCCCCAATTAGGGCTATAGCCAGATCTCGGAGTATTTATTTCCAGGTGGTCTAGTTCTGCCAAGGTACACTTGATTGTGGCTGTGTCCGCGGTGTACTTGCGTGATGCAATATGTCAGGTTTGTTGATTAAATCTTTTTTGAAATTTTCCCGTGTTCTGATGGGATCTGAAGTGAATGGGGCTGTGAATTCAGGGTTTGTAGCCTTGTTTTCAACCCAGTTAAATATCTCAGGCAATTTTATATTTTTGGGTGAAGCTTTCTCCAAGGTGACACCTATGTGTGGGATTGGGTTGGCACTAGCTGCACCGTAACTAATCGGTGATCAGAAATTCTTTTCTTTTTTGTTGTAAATTTGGAGATTCTTGAGTGGTGGGATTGCGGGATGAGTTTGTGGTCAATATGACTCATCGATATGAGCAGTCCCTACGTAGGTTGGGTCTTGTCATATGGGGAAGGATTGGTGAAATGGGAAGAAGAGCATCCTGTAAGCCAAGAGAAGCCTTTATTGTGCGATATTCAATGTGTCCAGGTGGGTATCCCCTGGTATTAGGCCATCAATCTGTATTGGTGTTATCCCAGCAGTTGAAATCGCCTAACATGATGATATCTGGTGGGAGGGTGAGAGTAGAAATTTTTTTCAAAAAATTGTTTTCTCTCAGTTGCAGTGCACAGTGCATAGATACATGCTAACGAAATTATTTCATCCTGGCATGTGATTGTTGCTACCAGAAATGACTGTGCAAGTGTGATGATGAATTTGTAATTTTAAATTTTTTGTTGTTTTGGACTATCACCCCACAGTGAGACGTCCATACTGATTGTGATGGTGCGACCCTGGTTGACCAGGATTCTTCTTCCCCTTGTAGGCAGTGGGTTTCTTGGATGGCCAAGATGTCTACAAGAGGTTTTTTCAGGAATGACAGCTTTTTGGCTTGGGAAGTATGAGCCCTGGCTCCCGCGATGTTTAGCATCCCTATTGACACTGAGGTGCCCGCGGCGCCTCAGGAGCAGTTGGGAGAACCCTCTGTCCTATCCCACCGCGGCTCATTTTGGCCATGCTCCCCGTCTGTACTCCAACTCTTTCATTGCCATTGTTGGTTCCCTTGATCTGACCCAATGATTCAAGGGAATTGCAGTTTTTTTGCATTTGCGTCAACTTTTCCTGCACAGGTCTCATGTTGATTTGATGCGGATTGTTGATTGGATTTTATATTTTTGAGGTTTAACTTTGTTGCATTGTGCACCGCATTTTCACCCAAATTGCGGTTGCATTGTTCTTCAGTATGTGCATGACTGATGACGCTTTGTGGCTCAGTCTGGTTACTGTAAAAATTTTCGACCTGGGCATATTGTTCTGATTAGTTGGTTCAGTGAATATCCGAAATATCCTCCCAAATTTGTCCATGGTTAATGGCAGATTCCGCATGTGCCACCACTTCAGCCGCTGCTCTCTTGCGGGCTTTTTGTGCTGCTTTACGCTGTTTACTTGTAACTGGGACCACGATGGAGTATAGTTTATCTTCACCCCAGTGGAATGGGTGGTGGCCATCAGTCATTTTGGCGAAGTTTTCATTATCTTCGTCCATAGCTTCTTCACAAAAATCATTTTCCATTAAGCCCTCTTTTACAGGGCATGCATGTTCCTTGTGGCCCAGTGAGCCACAGTGGTTGCAAATGGGTGGTGCGCGTTCCGGTGTAACTCAGAATGCAGCCAACTAGCCCCCATCTGCAAAGTGAAATTCTGCTGTGCGGGGAATTCTGGATAAGTCCTCTTCCACTTCTGGGAAGGGAAAAATTACGGTGATAGCTTTGCCCGTACACAGGTTGGGCATCAGGTGAAATCACTATAATTCAAGTTGCTGAATTTCTCCTTAGGCCACAAGACCTTTGCGGAGTTCCTCCTCGATTACCTTATGAGGAAGGTTGGTGGGGAGCAAGTCAAAAGAGATGAACAAAGTTTTCGCTTTGTTCCATCTGGTTCACATGGTGTGCACAATTTTTTTGCCCTCAGACAGGCAATTTACACGCAGATTTTTGCTGTGGCATTAGCTTCATCAGCTGTTTCAAAACCAGTATTGATCCAGCCGCGGCCCATGTTGTTGGTGGCTATGTACACCGTGCGAGGGAAAAGTGAGGGCTGTGCCTCACATGTTTTCTCCCACAGGGTCGGTGACTCATCCCCAAGGAAGAGTCTGATCCCGCGTTCCACCTTTGACAAAGGTTGGTTGAATTGAATGTACATGTATTGCGCGCGCTTTACAGTAAATACCATAAACCCAGACGGTGTCTGAGTTTGCAATTTTTTTATGGCTTGGGTTCCTGGTCCCCCTCCAGGGCGTTTCTTGCCCTTAGTTGCACCATTAAGCGCACCACTTGCTGCGACGCTCGCCCATGTTGTATTATTATTGTTATTAAAGTCGCCCATCTTTCCTGTGTCAATTATCCAAATTTGTTGTTCAAATTGAATCGTAGTAACTAAAGTGATTGTTACGAGAAAGAAAAGCTTCATGCTGTAGATTTGCTAATAAGACTTTGATATCCCCATGTCCTGGGAGTATAATGCCAGGAGGCACGTGGGCTTGAGCTGAAATTGCAATAAGGGCCAATGACCTCCCCATAAATCCTGGCTGGCACTTCCACCTCTAATTCAGTGTTTATTCTTATTGGTGTCTGGAGGGGATGGAGATAGTCCAGCAGCTCTGAGCGTCAGATCTTGATATTCATATATCTTCTGAAGAAGGGCCTGGGTCTTGCTCTTTAGTCAATGGTAGCAAACTGGAATCATTCCATTGCTGTATGCAAGGTTAATATCTCCCATGTGCACTGGATCCTTTGGCACTCCGCTGGAGGTAAATTGAATGGGGATCCGCTGACCTAGAATTTTGAAGTTCTCTGCTGTCATATTAATGAAAGCCCCAAAGTGTCACATTAAAGCAGTTCCAATTAGCAGGTCATAATTATTGTTCAGTAGCACCATTGCCAGGGCTACCATGACAATTGACCCAAACCTTAAAGGTAGCGCGATATACGCTCCCTCAGAGACCATGCTTTTTGCTCCAGCAGTCCCATACACCATTTAATGCTCTACATCAGGTTTTAAGTCAACTTCACTACCAACCTAGTGGAAACTATGTAGACTGGGGCACCCATATATATTATAGCTCAAACTTAATTTATTGATACAAAAATTTCACAGTATGTACACTCAGAATAAGAAGGATATTGACTGTTAAATACGAAAACATTTAAGGGAGCTTTTTTACTAAGGAAACTCAAAAATTCTTCACCAACTTTATGATATTTTTTGGCAATAGCTTCTAATGGAAGGGCGACGTTTACAACTTTAAGAGAAGTGGCATCTTCAGCTAGTCCAGCTTGTTTGAAGAAGCTTGGTCAAATATATGACAGGTTTATGGCTTCAGTTTCTCCTAAGGGTCCATCATCCGCCAAAGCCTTAGCTTGCGCCTGTGTCAGTACGTTCAATCCTTAATCCAATTTCTGGTATAAAAACTTATCATCTTATTAAAGGCCTTCACTGGATATACCACAATAGGTTCAGGTGGGACGTTTGGGGTTGGGATAGCAGAGGTAGAGAGTCCCATCTTTACTCCGCTCCATCTTTTCCCTGTTATCATTGATCCTGTTGCACATAGTGAACTCGACGGTTAGGGCAACTCTGTTCAAGGTGGTCCAGATGACCACACTAAAAAACAATTTCCCCCATAGGTTCCGCATCCTTGGTTCTCATAAGAAGAGCTAGGCCAATAGTTTGATTGTTGATGATTGTTATAACCAAGGCCAGGTTGATAGGATGACTGCTGACAATCAGCATAATTAGGTCCAAGTCAGTAGTTGGGCTGCTGCCAACTCTCATAAGCAGGGCCATAGCGGAAGTTGAACTGCTAAAAACTTGGTAGAGGGCGAGGCGTGTGATTATAATAAGGCTGGGGGTTACTAGGTGGAATCTGAGCAGGACTGGGGGAATTACCCCAAATAAGAAGGTCTGGTGACAGCGGCGGTATGTTTTTGCTTTGTATTGGGTGGAGGGAAGGTAGCAGACTGATTGCACAGAAACTAAATAATTTTGAGTAGGGTACGTTGGCCCCCAAAATTGGAGTCATGGCATTTTAAAGCTCACGGTATGGCTTCATTGAAGAGGTCATTGTGATGCACACATCAGATTTGGATAAAGTCCATGTCCCAATCAGCACATGGGCTTCAGCCATAAATTGGTCAGCAAACGCAGTGAGAGTCTCATTACGTTGGAACACAATGGTCAATAATTCAGCCTTACGCTACAACGTCTTTGTGGTACCCCAAACCAACTGCATCACAGTATACTTAACTTCTTGGTAGGTAACATAACTTCTTGGAAGGTAGCAGGTGACTTGGTTGGCACTTTCAACATCCAAGGCGGATATCAACAGTTTAGAGCTACGCTGATCTGAGTCTTCTTCTGCTGCAAACTCAAATTGTTTAAAGAAGCTGCAGATATTCCCATTGCAATCAAATGGTGGCAGCTTATTGATACAAACCTCCTCCTCTCATTCATAGCTGCAAAACTTTGAAGCATACTAAGGGATGGGTCAAGGACCATAAGTGGTACCTTGATGAGGAGCTGGTCCAGCGGCGGACATGCTATCTGTGGCTCCAGGGGTGGCATGGGCTCTTCATTGGTCAGTACAGCCATTACTTGTGGGAATTGGCTTTTCAATACATAGAAAGTACTGTCATGGTTAAATGACATGCTAGTGGGGACCAACACCAAGGATAAAGCTGGGCGACATGAGGCTCAGAAGGTGAAGCTTCAGGCCCTTCCTGACCTCAGACACACAGTAGACAATGCTGAGTACAAGCCAAGTATGCCCAAGTTGGTACTAGTGAGGTGCCTTACGACCAGCCCCTTGCGTCAGCCCAGGCATTAAAATGGACAGTTTACTCGACTAATGCAGATGGTTCAATTTGGTTAGTAGAGGAATGGGGTTTTGAAATTCATTTAATTTATGAAATTACACGTTCAGGTCAGATACAACTTCAGTCAATTACTCAAGTGAAGTCAGTTTCAGTCTATTCTACCAATTCAGATGGTAGTGTTTGCTTCTTGGTGAATCAGTACTTGGGACCGTTTCAAAAAGACCCCGAATTACCCCAATGTTGTTTAGATTTTGTTTTTGTGACCAACATTCCTTGTTGGTTGACTTTTCCCAATAAAAGTTTTCCCATTTTTACATTTTTATTTATGTTGTTTCAGATGATCCTGTGCACAAACCTCTTCAAGAAGGTCTTGTGCTCCGTTAACATTGCCATTGTAAATACTATCAAGCTATCCCCTAGTGCACCGTTGGTTTTCCTAGGTTCCCTCCAACCTGGGACGCTTACCCCCTTTCCCTTTGTGCACCACGTTGCTTTTGGTGGGTTACTTATTATAAAGATCGCACTTTTATACTTAAGTTGTTGTAGCTCCAGCACCCTCTGCTGGGCTCTCACAACTTTTGTACTAATGGATAGTTCCCTGGAGTTGGCCCTGTGCACTGAGCACTACCACGCTGGGAACAGGAGAGTTACAGACACTCTCCTTACATTAGTGACCAACCACCTTTTTGTTTTATGTGCATGAAATTTTCCGTGTGGGACTTTTCCAAAGTACAAACGGTGGGCGCTGGCTGTGGGCTTCAGCTGTGGTCAGCTGCACCACTGTTTCCTCATTTTCTTGGGGGTTGGAGCATCTTGGCATTATTTTGTCTGCCTCCAACTGGAAAGTACCCACCCTTCATGCTTGTACCTGGTGGATACAGATGCTTCGAGGTCCAAAAGTCGTGATTCCCCAACTTTCTGCCAAAATTACCAATTTCAATTTTAATTAATGGGTTTTACTTTGACAGAGCGTTCAGATGATGTGGAGGAATTGGCGCAGATGGGCCTGGAGGTGTTGGCCTTAGGTAACATCGGGCATTCCATTGCAGTTAAGGGAATAGGGTTATTCACATCTAATAACGTGTTTTATGACGGAAATCCTATCCATACCTCTAAGCCGTTTATTAGCTTTTATGCCTGGATGAGAACCCTATTCCAGTATATCAAATTAACCCTGAGAACCCTCGTTTGACCCCTACCATGATCCGTGGCACTCAGGAAGTTGAGAAGGAACTTCATTTAAATATGAGAAAGTATATGCACCTGCAGAAGGCATGGTGGGGTATGTGGCCTCAGTATTAAGAGTGCCAACTATCCCTCCCCCTTCTATGATTCCAAAACATACCTTAATGGCTTGCTTGAGCCAGAGAAAAAATTTTCTGGTGAGGTGTTGTCATTGTCTACCATAATAAAGACCATTCAGGTATTTTCTACTGACTGCTACCCTTTCCTCCCCTTTAGGGAAACTCAGCACCACTATTTTGGTGGATACTGGCGCCTCTGAAAACTTTATGGACCAGAGCTTAGCCGACTACATTGGGCTGAGTTACTTGCCAGGTGGTATGGTTAAGTGAGGGGCGTCCCATGGTATTCCCACTCTTAAGATCATTGGGACAGTGGACTATCAGGGTGGCAAGTACCACTTGTCTGACCACTTCAAAGCTGTCAAAAAACTCCTGTGCCCTATCATTTTGGGGGTGGAGTGGTGGCGGAAGTTTGACGTTAGAACCAACCTGAAAGAGAATATACTATCCCTTACATTGAAGAATGGTCGCACTTTAGTTGTTCCTTTGTCAGAAGATAACGCCCAGGGCGAATTGCCCCACTGGCCCCACCTTCACCCTTTTAGCCTTGCCCCTTTGCTGAGGCCCTCAGTGGAAGTTCTTATACCTTCTTGTTTGGAGGGTTTGGAATCTTCCTTTGATGCAGCATTCACTAATGCACTCCCTGAGCACTCTGAGTTCGATTGTGACTTCAAGCTCACCATGGATCTGGTGCATATATCTTCCCCTATTTACCAATTGACTGTACGGGGGAAGAGGCATAAGATGTGTGGGTGAAGGAGCACTTAGCCAAAGGCGCGATTTTTCAGCGTACCTCCCCTATATGCTCCCCCTTCTCTTTGTGGAGAAGTCTGATGGTACTTTACGCTCCTGCGTAGACTATGAGAACCTTAATAACGTTACTGTACCAGACCTCCATCCCATCCCTTTGGATTCACAAATTGCATGATATGTGGAGAAGACGAAGGTTTTCTCCAAGCTGGATTGCCTCAATGCGTTCAATCAGATCCAGATTAAAAAGGGACAAGAGTGATTGACTGCCTTCTGTACTAGAAAAGGGATTTTTCAGTTTCAGGTCATGCCTTTGGGCTTAAGAATGTCCCTGCTATCTTTCAACGCCGCATTGATGCAGCGTTGGGGGACTTTTTAGGGGTATGCGCGGTTGCCTACATGGATGATATCCTGGTGTTTTCCCCTGATCAGGAATCCCATACATTACACCTTCGGCAAGTGGTGGTGAGGTTAAGGGCGGCCAGCCTTACGCTGAAGATTAGCAAGTGTGAATTTTTAAGTCCCAGATCACTTTTCTGGGCAACGTCATGTTTAACCAAGGACACACGATAACTCCAGAAAAGGAGAAGGCGATTCGT
Organism: Massospora cicadina; assembly: GCA_022478985.1. Classification (NCBI taxonomy): domain Eukaryota; kingdom Fungi; phylum Entomophthoromycota; class Entomophthoromycetes; order Entomophthorales; family Entomophthoraceae; genus Massospora; species Massospora cicadina. The sequence continues at coordinate 71,005 of JAKSZP010009271.1, forward strand.
GAGTGACCTACCCCTACTTCAGTAAAAGAATTGAGGAGTTTTTTTGGGGACGTGTACGTTCCTCAAGAAGTTCACGCCAAACCTTTCTGAGGTAGCAGCGCCCTTATATAGGGCTAGTGGTGCAAAAGTGCTTCAGTGGTCCCCGTTTTGAAGGATGCTTTCCAAGCTGTGAAGTGCACCCTGTTGTCCACTTCCATCCTTCACCATGTCAACTCTTCCAAAGAGTTCGTTGTGCCTACTGATGCCTCCAACTTCGCCATAGCAGCTGCCTTGTTACAAGTAGGCGAAGATGGGATAGAGCATCCATTGGGATATTTTTCTAGGAAAATGTCTCTGCCTGAGTTGAATTATGCTGTTTATGACAAGGAGTTACTAGCGGTGGTGGAGGTGCTGACATATTGGCGTCACCACTTTCATGGCTCTACCCAACCGTTCTGCATAAATACAGATCACCGTGCCTTGCTGTACTACCACGCCCCTCATTTCCTAACCCCATGGCAGACCCGTTGGCATGAGACCCTTGCCCAATTTTCCTTTTCTTACGAATTCACCAAGGGCAAGGAGAATGGTTTGGGGGATGTTTTAAGCTGCAGCCCTGCTTTAGCTCCATATCCAAATGAGGTTGAAGTCCACAACACATAGGTGATGATTCCTCCCAATAAAATTTTGTCTCAACTTCCCTCTCCCCCGGCCAAAAGACCAGCGCTTGCACCTCTGGAAAATAGGAGGAATATGGGATGTTCAGAAAGGTTGTCCTTTCTCAGCCGCTGTCAGCTGAATATACTATGGTACTTGCTAAGAGCGCTTTAAATCAAGAGGACCTATCCAGGGGTTATCACGTAAAGGATGAGATGGTGTGGTTTCAGGGGCGCCTTTGGGTACCTGTTGGACCACTGCGCCTGGACATCATTCGGGACCATCATGATGGAATCACCATTGGTCATCCTGGGAAAGCAAAGACCTTGGAGTTGATACGTTGCACCTACAATTGGAAGGGCTTGCCTGCTCAGGTGGGGCGGTATTGTAAGGAGTGCCTGGTCTGCAATCAGATGAAACCCAATCATCAACCTTTAGCGGGGTTGTTGGTACCAGTCCAAAAGGCTAATGGGCCCTAAACTTCCCTCTCAGTTGATTTCATTGTGGAATTAGCTGCCTCTAATGGTTATGATGCCTTCATGGTGGTGGTGGACCATTTTACTAAGTTCGCCCACCTTATTCCTTGCAGAACAACAATAACCGCGGCTGAGATGACTAGGCTCTTCGTCACTAATGTGTTTGCGCTTCATGGGGTTCCCCAAGAAATTATCAGTGACTGGGGACCCCAGTTTACCTCCATCTTTTATGAAGAGTTGTGTAAGACTCTTCAGATTCTCCCCTGCTGTTCAACTGCCTATCACCCACAATCAGATGGGAAGACTGAACGAGTGAACCAGTGTGTGGAACAGTTTCTGCAGTGTTACACCGACGCGGATAATTCAGATTGGTTTTTTCACCTCCCTATGGCCCAATTTAGCTACAACAACAGTTTGCATTCTTCAATCAGTTGTTCCCCTTTTTTCACCAACCATGGCTTTAACCCCTCCTTTAACATGGAGCTCAGATGTGGGTCAAAGGTTGAAGCGGTGGTGGACTTTGCCAAGACTATCAAGTAGGTCCACTAGGGGTTTCCACAAGTTTGAAGGCGGCAATGCAAGTCTATAAGGAGAACGCTGATGGTAAGCGCTGAGTGGGTCCTGCGTACAAGGAAGGGAACCTCGTGATGCTTGATGCTCATAACATCCCTATCAAGCAGCCATGCAAGAATCTGGGACCAAAGAGGATTGGCCCTTACCGCGTTGTTAGAAAAGTGGGCCATGCCTCATACCAGATAGATCTTCCTTCTTCTTTTCAGATCTTCTATGTCCTTCATGAGATGAAATTCACGTTGTTTGAGGGCCCCCACCAGAGACTCCTGAGGCCTATCTCATGGATGGGGCGCCAGAGTGGGAAGTAGAAGAGATAGTAGCCTCCCGCCGTGTTAAGAGAATAATTAAGTAACTGGTATCTTGGAAGGGTTTTGACGCTTCAGAGAACATTTGGGTCCCAGCACATGACTATGTGCATGCCCAAGATCTGATTGAAGCTTTCCATAAGCGTTTTCCCCAGGCCGCTGGATCTCAACTCAAACCGACCGTTGCCACAATGAAGCTGGCTCCAGCCCACAAGAACTTTTCCTTAGCGTAAGCCCCTGGAGGGGGAGTTGAGCCCTATCAGGAGGAGAGGGTAATGTCATGGTTAAATAACATGATAGTGGGGACCAACCCCAAGGATAAGGCTGGGTGACAGGAGCCCAGAAGGTGAAGCTTCAGGCCCTTCCTGACCTCAGGCACAAAGAAGACTAACGCTGGGTACAAGCCAAGTATGCCCAGGTTGGTACTAGTGAGGTGCCTAACGCCTAGCCCCTTGCATCAGCCCAGGCATTAAAACGGATGGTTTACTCAACTAATGCAGATGGTTTGATTTGGGTAGTTGAGGAACGGGGTTTCAAAACCTGTTCCATTTATGAAATTACACGTTCAGGTCAGATACAACTTCAGTCAATTACTCAAGTGAAGTCAGTTTTGGTCTATTCTACCAATTCAGATGGTAGTGTTTGCTTATTGGTGAATCAGTACTTGGGTCTATTTCAGCAGACCCCAAATTACCCTAACGTTGTTTGATTTTTATTTTCGTGACCAACATTCCTTGTTGGTCGACTTTTCCCAGTAATCGTTTTCCCATTTTTACGTTTTTATTTATGTTGTGTCAGATGATCCTATGCAAAAACCTATTTGAGGAGGTCTCGCGCTCTGTTAAACCTGCTATTGCAAATACATTGCATCTATCCCCTCATGCACCATTGGTTCACCCATGTTCCCTCCAACCTGGGTCGATTACCCCTTTCCCTTTGTGCACCACGTTGCTTTTGGTGGGTTATTTATTATAAAGATCGCACTTTTCTACTTAAGTTGTTGTAGCTCCAGCACCCTCTGCTGGGCTCTCACAACTTTTGTACTAATGGCTAGTTCCCTGGCGTTGGACCTGTGCACTGAGCACTACCACGCTGGGAATAGGAGAGTTAGAGACAATCTCCTTACATCTACAGAGCTGCCCTCCTAGGTGTAGTAGCTCATGCCAGTGTCATATTCTCCATAATACAATTCTCCCTGAGCAGCCCCTTGTCACTAATCTGCTTCCCAATGAAGGGTCTGGGAGGTACCATCCAATTTCCACTCTGCGCAATGCAGTCATTCAGTAGTGTCATCCAAGCAATTAGCAAGTTGCTTGTTTGTTATCCAAGGATACACATTTGACTAAAAGTTCTGTCAAGATGGTTTATTACATCATTCTATTCCTGTTGAAACACATCCTGCACTTGAATACCTCATCTAAAGTAAGTTTAAGTTCTGCATATATGGATAGAGCAGTGTGTTGTAAAGATTCTCATCAAACAGGCCTGATACAACATGGCTGGTGACTGAGGAATTTAAATTATTTTTTGTGGGTGATCAATGGGCCCCCTATAGTGAGCACCACTGTTATAAATCTTTGAGGTACTGTTGGGATATGCCATAAAGTTGCACAGGGTCAAACCTACTGAACAATGGACGGACAATGTGAGGATTGTCAGTCCTTAAACAACTTAAAGATATAAAAATATTAAGCAATTAGCTCTAATCGCACTTCTTTATTAAAATAATATTAGCAGATGCCTTCTGCACTGCTCTCCACTTTCCTATTAACTACCTCTCTCTTCAATTGTCCCATAATGCTTATGTACCAGCAACTTCAGTCATTACTACTCCTCAGCTTAGACCTTTTGGTATAATGTATTCTCATTGGCTCCAGCAGAGTATGGTATTCTTGAATTCTCTATCATCTTAGTTTGAGGTGATCTACTCAATATTTACTTATGTCAACATTACCTTATTTTTTGAAGGCAATCCAATAATTACCCTTCATGACCCAATATCGCCTTATCCCAAGGCGCTTGAATAATTGTGATCAGTAATCATGGTCAGCGGATTCTAGCCAATCCGTCATAGCTATTCAGGGCTTATCATCTAGTCATATCATAATCTTTAAATAGTTTATGCAGAACTGTACAAAATGGAAAAACAAAAAGGTTTACCATGGACTTATCAAAATATTTAGACAACTATAGTGCTTAAGGAGATAATTGTAGCATAGGCTTCCAAATTTGACTCAGAGAAGTGACCACTTTTCTGATTGGGTAAGCACTCAGATTGCATATCATTAACCTGCCATAAAAGACATGTAAAGATTGGTAAATGCACTAATGAGTAATCCAAAGTCTCAACTGTTAAGTTATGTTAAAATTTTAGAAACCTCATTTCACAGATTTAGGCAGTATCTACAAGTTACTGACTAAATTTTAGGAATTAATAAATCTTTTAACTGAATAAAATATTAGGATAGTGTTGAAGTCAACCAATGGCTTTTTTTGGTTCCTCTATGCCTTGGAAACCTCATACTTTATTGTGGCATTAGTGGCCAGCATACCTGTGTCAACGATGCTATACCTACTTGACAGGTCTCTTCTTACTTCACTAAAAATATATCAAACCACATTGGAACGTACATCAGTTTGTATCAAGAACAGGAAAGAGATGAACAAACTGAGGATTTTATTGGAGAAAATCCCAAACAATTTTTTACAATCCTGAATAATTTGAATTGTAAACTAAAGAAACTGTTTATAAAATGATGGAAGGCATATAAGAAGCTCTTGAGTTTAAGATTCATGTGCTAAAGCTTTGGTTTGCGTCCTGTTTTTCAAAACTAATCATCTGTCTTATTTGTTTAAAATTTGCAACATCACATAATTATTTAGCTAATGCCCTTTGCTTGTAAGGTTTGAAATTTATAACATGTTTTAATTTCATTTTTAATTGATATTTGTATGGCAAATGAGGGTAAGTGTCTTTGGGTGCTTGAGACTGAGATTCACCCAAATGGCATTATAACTATAATCCAATTGTAAAGTTACAGGTTTGTAAGTCTCAAGGCTCAGCCCCTTCACCCAAACTAAGAGCAATATCCTATAGATGTAAAAGGACCCCAGACCCCCTTTGGCTTTACTGCGTCAGCTCAGTGACCTGGATCGTGTGGTAGATATGCAATGTATTACACCCTGTCAGAGAAATGGAACGCAGGAGGCTACTGAGGGTAGTGCACTAGGAAAAAGGCTCTAAAAGAGGGCAAATTGTCCTAACAGCAGGAAGCAACATCCCAGGTTATCTTTAGTGTGTTTCCAATAAATTTTTGAATTAAAATGCAAAATAAACTGATACAAATTATTAGGGAGAGAAGTCCCTGAGAGTTGAGAGAGTTTGTATAAAGTCTACGGCAGAAACCAATGAAATAAGAAGCAGCATATTTTTGTAATATGTCGCAGTGTAGGTGTTAGTTTTGCATACAACAGGAGGGTCAGACCAGAACCTTAAACAGAGTATGCCCATAGTTATAGATTTAATCACAGTTTGATAATAAAGAAGCCATAAAACAAGGGGAGACTTAGGCAGAAAATACTCAAACTTTATTCAAAGTATCTGAATATGAGTAAAGCAAAGACATCTCTCAGCCTTGATAACAATATAAGGGGAGAGTTTTACAATAGTTTTAAAGCAATTAACAGAAACCTAACTGAGCTAGAATATTTTCACTTCTCATCAAAAGCAAATTTTACAAACTTGGCTAGAATTCAGTTACTCATACCTAGTAATATTTTAATTTTTAACCATTTTACGACATATTTTCAGCCATTTTCATGCCACTTGCTTTGGGCCAGGCTGGCAAAGCAAGAACCCATTTGAGGTCAATGACCTTAGTGAAGTCATTGGTTTCTCTCAAGGGTTCTGGATTTGATTCCAGTTGCTTTGGAAAGCTTGGTCTTTGATGGGAGGTTAACCACAGGTAAAATATCACTAATTGTGACATGACCTACCTCTAAAAAATTCTTTCTGCCACCTTTTCCTCTTCTTTCTTATTAGAGTGATAGAGGGAAGTTTTAAAGAGGTGGTTCAGTCCTGGGACATCCAGCGGTGCTAAAAGGATTATTCCATTTTTAGTAAGTTACCCATAAAACCCTAGAAACGGCCAAAATTTGCCCCAAATCTTAAACAATACTAGATTGGTCAAACAAGCTAATTTAGGCCTTTAATAGTAAAATAAAATTATGGAATAAAAGTTTAGATTAACCAATCCACCCAAAATTACTACAATTAATCAACAAGTTAGAATGGATCATGAAAAGTTTGGCTGCACCACCTTATCAATCCAAAATAAATCTGTTTTATATTGAGTTGATCAATCTGGGTTATTTATAATCCAGGGGTTCAATAATGAAAATAACTATAATCTGATCTAGATATTTGAAATTTATACTAACCAAATACCTTCTTTTTAAAAGCAACAATTTAGATTATGTGCATGGTCCCAGGCCCAGGTCATTGCTTTATATTACCTCCTATCTTTAAGTCCTGTGGAAACAACCCCGCGCCTGGAGTGGGAGATGTTCCTATATAACTAAGGAGGGCTCTGAGGGCGGCTGTTTCTCTTACCAAAAAGGGTGATTTGACCCATGTAGTGGGTGAGAGGTGGGTCACAGCCTATCCTCTGAAGAGTTTCTTCTTCTGGTCCTTCCCACCAATAAAGAGTTGTTGGTCAGGATTACTATTTGGTAAAGGTGGTAGTGGAGGCCAGGGGCAGCATCAGCTGCCATGTCGTCAAACCTTTACATCATAGTAAAGTTGGGAAGGTAGGTTTGAGTCTACTTAGAAATAAACCTATTTTTTGAATTCCAATGAGCCAAGTGAAGCTAATTGGAGTTTGGCAATCATCCTCTAACCTTCTGAATTGCCATTTAGTGATTTGAGGCCATCCCCAATAGGTTTGGGCTTCATAAAACCCATCTAATTTGGTCTGTAATTAAACTTATTCCCCTGAACATGGGCTTTCCCCACCCATTCCACCAAACAGCTCATCTTATTTGCCAAGCTTCAATTGTGTTCTGAAAATATAATAATAATTTGATAGCAATCTGAATAAGGTTAATACAACATGTGATTGCATTCTCAGCCCTCAACTGTTGGGCATTTACTTTACAGCTCAAAAATAAGAATATATTAGGTCGAGTTCTGCTGAAAAAGGGAAATGATGGCCATTTGCAATTCCCCAAAGCCATTTCGAGCAAATTTAATGAAAATAGCAACAAGAATGGCCAAAAGACCCTGGCCGATTCTTGGTGGAACCCCATAAACCAGAGTAACATCAGTTTGAAGCCTGCACGGGCGCTTCCAGTAAAATCCAATGATCAGATTTTGATGATTGTACAATGGACTTCAGGGAAAAATGCAGAAGGTATCCCCCAACTAGCACCAAACTCCTTCACCAAACCTGCGCGGGGGCCACCCCCTTTATAGGCGTGGCGGCAGGCCCCTGAGGTGAGAAAAATTTCTCAAAAAGTGATTGGTTGCAGTATATCAAAACCTTTCTGCATGGGTATATTCTGCCCCAAAACCCCAACTCCCGTCATACTAAATTCAACTAACTTTACCAACAATCTGATAGGATTGACACCCATATTGCCTAAATTGGAAAGCACCAAAGCTATTCCAAACCTATCCCCAAATCCCTCCAACCTTCAAAAATAATATGAACACTAAACTCAGAAATTGAAAAGGGATCGCTTCTTTTTTAACCCCTTACTTCTATTAAAAAATTATAAAAAACCAATTTTTGTATTTATTTATATTTTATTTTATTAAATCCTTTGTGGGATCCAGCGGCGTATCACTAAGCGAGCATAACAGAGCTGGATTCCTACAAAATGGTGCTCACTACATGGGACCCCTGTATGCCAAAAGTAGTTGCTCTTGAAAAGCAACTAGCCAATGCTTTAATCCGCCTTAAGGAGCTTGAACAGCGTCCTTACAAACTTCCCTTTAAAGAAAAGTTCGTCCCTGGGGAAGGGAGCATTGCTACTTTCCTGTACGTTTATGAAGCCGCTATGGATGGCACCTCAGACAAGCACAAAGTTCGTCACATCCTTCCTTGTTTGAGTCGTCTAGTGCAAGAGATGATAGTTCCTAATCTGAACCCGTCATACACTTGGGCTGAGGTGAAAGAGGCTCTTCTGGATGAATTTGGATCAAAACAGAGTCTACACAGGGAAAAACAGGCCTTTATGCGGCTTAGTATGTTTGAAGTTGAATCAACCATTGTCTTTGCTGAAAGCTTTTGCCTCACTGCGCAAAAGTTGACCACTGCTAACATGCTTACCCTTGATGATGCCATCGCCACCCTGTTAACTGGGATAGCCTCTCAACCCTCTCTAGCCAGACACCTGATCTCAGTGAAACGCCACTTCAAAAATCTCCGTGATATTAAAGAGGCTTTGTTTGAAGTGGCCAATTTCCAATTATGGGATAACTCAAATGACGCTGAGGTGAAATCTCCAGCTCCCACCATTGAGGACTACCGCTTGTTAAGAAGTTGAGAGTACGTTCATCTGTGCCTATCCTCCCTAAAAAACCTGCTCCCCCAGTACAACTTACCAAGTTTATTACTCCTTCTAATGAACCAACTCCTTGTAAGGTTGTAACAACCATACTCCCGCACAAGCTCACTAAAGCTGTGGTGCCTACCTCTCCTGCTAAGCTGATAAATGCACTCTCTGCAGCTACCCCATTTTCTGTGGTCATCTCACCTACCTCCATCGCGGCCTTGCCGTTGTTGTGAATACCCTTGGGGAAGAATCTGAGGGGGTTATGATGACGTTGGTTATTACATATTGGGAGCTCCTGCGGAAGTAGACGTGCCTGATCATTTGAACACTGGAGGAGTAGACTAGTCTACCATACCTGAGGAAACTTACTTCAGACAAATTTAGGGTGTCTGAAAATTATTGAAACTGCCAGTGATGGTGACCAATTCTTAGCTGGCTTGATACGCCCTATTCAGCGAGTTCATCCTATAAAATCTATCATGGAGAAATACCCTGAGACCACTAAAAAGCTAACCTCCACCTTTCGGCTCAAGGAGGTCTTAGCTTTATCACCTAAATTTGGAGGAACGCTCATTAAGGTTGAAGTGGTCATTCAAAAGGTCCGAATACTGGCCATCCTGGACACTGGCTCCCCAGTCAACGTGATCTCCACTAAGCTTATCAAGAAGATAAAGCTAGCGCCTGATTTGGAGTACACGCAAGTGTTTGGAACTGCAAGCCCCAACAATACCCATGCTATTGGGGCAAACTCTTCCCTCCCCATTCGAATTGGGAAGCTTATCCTATTAGCCCCTGCTATGGCTTTGGACAATGACGCATATGATATGCTCATTGGCACTCAATTTATGATTGAGTATGAAGAAATAATTAACCTGAAGCAAGGGGTCATCTTGTTACTCAACTACGAAGTCCCTTTAGTCTTATTCAATAAAGAACCCAGCAAGCATGAATACTCTTGCCTAGTCAAATATCCTTTCTCAGCCATAACTTTGCCATATTCCACGTTAGGTCGCAATACAAAGAAATTACCTGATTCAGTGGATGCTGAGGATGGCATCCCTTTTTATGCGGCAAATGAGGTCTTGATCAAGCCTGGTGAACAAAGAGTGGTTGACACTAAAATCACGCTTCAAATCCCACGTCATTGCTTGTTGCACCTTGTGAGTATTGAACATGTTAGTCCCTTGGAGCCTCGTGTCTTGCCTGAAGATACTAGACCCAGCCTACCAGATGCTTATTACCCTTCTACTGTGAAACCTCACTGGAAAAAAACATGATCATCCGGAAACACCAGGATATTGGCCGAGGTTTTCTACTCCCTGTAGAAGACATTGAACATATCCACTCCGTTGGTTCTATGTCATACTTGGGCTTACCTATTTACAACATGGTGTGTACCTTGCCCAATGTTCATATTTCGTATAGGCTGACCCCAGATGAGTTGGAAAAAGTTCATGCTTTGTTAGATGACTATAGTGACATATTCTCTAAATCAGATATTGACTACGGCCACATGAAGGGCTGGTGCCACTCCAATGATGTGGGTGATGCCCAGCCTATTAGGTCCAAACCCTATTGTAAATCAAAGGTGGAGGAACAACGAATGATGATGGAACTCTAGATTTATTAGACGCGGGGTTACTTGTTCCTTCACAAAGCCCTTGGTCCTCACCCCTATTACTAATTAAAAAGAAAAATGGAGGTCATCGGATAGTCCTAGATTACTGTCAGTTAAATAGTCTCACTAAGAAGGATAGCTATCCTATCCCTCGCATTGATGACGCCCTGGCCCAAATCTATGGCTCTAACTTCTTATCCACCATGGAATTGTCCAGTGGATATTGGCAAATGGACCTTTCTCCTCAAGATCAGGAGAAATGCGCTCTTATCTGCAGTGAAGGTCTCTTCCAACCCACACGATTACCTCAAGGGTTGTGCAATGCACCTGCCTCTTTCCAGCGTGCGATGGATCACATATTGTGAAACCTCAAGTTGATTTGTGTCGTCGTCTATCTTGATGACATCACATTGTTCTCAAAAACCTTTAATGGACATCTTGATCACTTGAAGGAGGTGTTTCAACGATTATGTAAATACAATATTAAGTTGAAGCCCTCGAAGTGTACTTTTCTTTCAAAAAAATAAGATTTTTTTTGCCATTCCATTTCCCAATAAGGAATTCAACCCATGCAGGACTTGGTCAAAGCCATCTCAAAAATGCCGTCTCCTAAAATTTTATGAGATATTCAGTATTTCTAGGGATGATGGGGTAATACAATCAGTTCATCCTCAAGTTTGAAAAACTCAGTGAGCCCCTTGTCCGGCCATTAACCAAGAATACCCCTTTCTATTGGGGTGCTGAACAAAAAACTGCTTTTGAGACGATGAAGAAACTACTACACCAACGTCCTATCCTGCGGCACCCTGATTATAATAAATCTTTCATCTTGTTCATGGACGCCTTGATTTATGCCGTTGGGGCCATCTTAGCCCAATTATATGAACACAGTGTGGATCATCCTGTAACCTACTTTAGTAAGATGCTGTCAAAGGCGGAACGCAACTACAGTGTAATGGAGAAGGAGTGCCTTGCTGTTCTGTTGGCTGTAAAGCACTACCGCCCTTTTCTCTATGGAACTACCTTCACTGTAGTCACCAACCATGCATCACTAAAGTGGTTACAAAACATGAAGTATCTTAATGGTCGGCTAGCTTGCTGGGATCTAAACCTCCAACCTTATGACATGAAGATTGAACACCGTGTTGGAACTTGTCACTTGAAAGTTGATGGGTTGACTCAGATACCAGTCCTTCACTTGGATAATAGTGAGGCGGAGAGGTTACATGATCTTTTAATGACACCCAATGACTGGGAGGTTGAGGATGAGCCTGTTCAAAAGATGTTAGCCCGGCACTCCTGTAACACTAAAGTTGAAGATGGGAAGTTGTATAATCAGGTGGGGACAAAATGGCTACCTTACCTTTGGCCCTCAGAATCTGAACCTGCTATCTTAAAAGCACATTCTACCCTAGGTTATGGAGGGGCAAGGAAAACCTATAAGTAAATTTAGAATCGGTTTTACTGATGGAAAGACGGAATCTAATGTTGATGTTTTGAAAGCCTGCCTTACTCAGGGTCACGTAGAACTACGCGTTCTAAAGGCCACCCTTGGGTTAACAGATGCGCTGCCACGACATGCCCCGCTGCTCAAAAACATGATGCGTCCCCACATCCACAACGGCCAATTAAGGTCCTTGACCCGCATCAACCTTATTATAACGCCGGCGAAATTCCAACCCCACATCTCCCACTTCAAAACAACGAAAATGGAATTCTCTGACCACCAACTGGTCTCGATAACCTACCACCTACCTGTCACAGTTACTAAGGCCCCACATTGGTACAAAATCCGCCCCCCCTGAGCTCGCGTCGCCAGGATTTTCCACGTGGGTGGAAAAAGCAACTTTAGCAAAAAAGTTTGGTGCACCATTTTGCGCGGACCCCATTTCCACATGGGCAACTTTCAAAGAGGACACCATCCGCCACTCTCGCCATCTCTCCTCCAGATGCTCACGAGCCACATCGGCGGTTATCTCGCGCGCTCTGGTAGAATTGGCACACTTGGAGTCCAACATTCCAGCTACAGGATACAGCCCTGCATGGGGCCAGAAGTGGGCGGAGGCAGCCACCCACCTCAACGCACTTGAAAGGCAACACAAACGTCAGGTTTATGCTCAATACAGGGCCACATGCATCACAAAAGGCGACAAGTGCACCACATATTTCTTTAAAAAAATTTTCGCACCACGCCAGAGCATGGCCTACACACAGGTACAAAGATCGGATAATTCCATTGCGGATACACTGGCCGAAGTGGCAATCAAAACGCAAAAATATTACTCCAAGTTGTACTGAGCTGAACCAAAGCAGCCAGCCGAAGTGACAGAATTTCTTGACCAAGCTCATATCCGCACTGTTTTCCAATACCCAAAAATAGTGAACTTAATTACTCCAAATGAATTATGGACAGCCATTCGTGGTGCGCCAAACTGAAAATGCCCAGGAACAGATGGCATTCCATATGAGTTCTACAAAAAATATTTCAAATATATATCCCCACTTCTGCTCGCCTCACTTAACCAAAGCCTGTTGGAAACGTGCCTCCTACCAGGAGGACATGAGGCCTTTACTGTCACACTCTTCAAGAAAGGGGATAAGCTTGACTTAGCCAACTGGCGCCCCATTTCTCTAACAAACGCAGACACCAAAATTTTAACAAAAATTATGGCTAACCGATTAGGGACTATAGCATCTGCCACCATCTCCCCAGAACAATTTGGTTTCATCCCCAGAAGGTCGATTTGGGATAACGTGCACTCTGTGGCTAATGTATGTCAGTCCACAGCCTCTGGGGCACTTGTATTCTTGGACCAACAAAAGGCCTATGATAGAGTAAACTGGGAATACCTAAGGGCCTGCCTCCATCAATTCCGCCTACCCCCTCGCTTCATCAACTGGGTGATGCTGCTCACGGAATCTGCAACAATGGCAGTGCGTGGGCCCGGCTTCCTAACGGAAGTAGTCCGCCCTCAAAGGGGCTTGCGACAAGGGGACCCCCTCAGCCCAATCTTATACAACTTCAGCCTTGACCCACTACTGCAAAATGTGAATGCCCAACTCACTGGAGTCCATGTGCCAGGCCAAGCCCCAGTCAAGATATTGGCGTTCGCAGATGATTGTGTGGTTGGGGTGTCTAATAATCAAGATGCACGCGCGCTTGAAGCTCTCATCCAGGAATATTCCCGGGTAAGCAACGCGGCACTGAACGCCTCCAAAACTGAAATCATCCTCCTTGGTCAGTTTCAGAACTGCTGGGCCCCAGCAATTAATTCCCAACCTGGCCCATCTGCTCGCCCACGTCCACGCCTTACTAACTCAACACACACCGCTCCACTGGTGCTCCCCTTCGTGCCACGTCCTACCATAGGACCGGTGCGCCATCTGGGCATGTGAATGGAGGCAGGCGGATACGCGTCAGCAGTAATGGAGTGCCATATTCTGGACAACGTGACGAAGCGAATCGCCTCTCTCAGAGCCCACCCTACTTCCCTTACTGGTAGGGTTGTTTTAGCCAACTCTATGCTCCTATCCAAAGTCTGGTTTGGAGCCCACGCCATCCCCTTCTCCCCAAGCTTCTTCAAATCCTTGTATGCCTTGCTGCAAGGATGGATTTGGTCAGGCCGCCCTCCACCAGTGCGGCTAGAGGTCATGTTTGGCCCTCATCATCATGGTGGCATGGGCCTGCTTGACTTCAAAGCCCATGCTGCCAAGATCCTGGGCACCTGGATCGCGGCCTGCACCGCTCCTACACTCCCATCCCAACACTGGTCCCGCGCAGCCCGCTCCAACTTCTCCTGAGCCTTGGGCCTCGACAATCCATTGAACCCCCACTCCCTGATGAAATACCTCGCATCACACACATCGGCCACAGGTCCTCATGGGACAAAAACCCATTACAAACGAATCCTACTCTCCATGTGGAGCGCAGAGTGGAGAATTCGTATTAGTGGACATACAACCCAAAGAGGCCGCCCCTCTCCTCAGTTCACACAAGAGGTACAGGGGCTACCCATCCATGATGGCGTTATCCCCATTCGGCCCCATGTCCTATCCAGGGTGGACTACCTGGACATGATGGACATCCCCTTTTCCATTGAGACCAAAAAAACAATCTGGAATTATGTACATCACCCTCTGTTGCAGCCTCAAGTCCGCTCCCATGTGTGGCGCTGCCTGAGGCGGGTGTATCATACAGCTGAGCGCTCTAACGCTTTACACTCATCCTGTGTCGTGTGCGGCTAGTATGGAACGCTGTTCCACCGCCTGGAGAAGTGCCCCATCTCTAAAGTGATATGGCGCGAAGTTCAACGTCTGCTGGGCCAGGATCAAACGCATCCCTTCAGTCTGTCAAGAGATATGTTTGCTCTATCAATGGCCTCCTCCCTTCCACCCTCTCTCCATGCTCTGGTGGTCGCAATAGCCATCTGGACCATCCACACGATTGTCTTGAATGCCATAGCAGGCTCCACCCTCACCCTCTCAGAAACTGTCCACAGATTCTGGTCTCATTTGGTGGACCACTTTCAAGCGTGGATGTTTGGATACCTCCCACCGCGTCGCCAACAGCTGGTCTCCTCCTGGTTCCCAGTCTGGTTCATAAAATCAGACCCCTTCCTCCACACGTGCTCAATAGTGGCTACGGTCCCTTCACACGTTCCCTCCCCCTCCCCATAAGTGGCGTTCCCGCGGCTCAAGAGATAGCATTGCTTCTCTGGGGTGCCTCACCCAGTACTAAGTTTATCTGTCCTGAGTCATATTCGGAAGTGTCCATCCCATGGTCGGCCTTCCCCATAATAAATTCTTTAAGAAAGCCTGCTTTACTTGTAAGAAGCAATCTGGCTTCAAGTCTAGATACCAATATCAACCAACTACCTCTCTACAACCGTTCCACACTATCAGCTTGGATGTAATAGGTCCCCTTACTCAGTATACTATTGGAAACAGATTTATCCTAGTAGATATTGATCACTACACTAAGTGGGTTGAAGCCGTGGCTCTTCCTGCTCAAACAGCTAAGGTTACAGCCACCTTTTTATATTAAAACATCTTCACTCGTCATGGATGTCCTCAAGTACTACTCTGCAAGAATGGTAAGAACTTCACCTTCAGAGTATTCAAAATTCTGGCCACTTCTATGGGAGCACAACAACTCTTCTCAGCTCCATATAACCCATCCACAAATGAGACGGTGGAAAAAGCAAATGGAACCTTGGTTTCCATTCTTCGCAAACTGGCCTCATTTGATCCTCTTCACTGGGATCAATATCTACCTAGTGCTCTTTTGGAATACCGGATTAGCTATCACCGGAATTCGAAAATGTCTCCATTCCATGTCTTGTATGGGAGAGAAACAGGCATACCTGCCCTCTTAGCTAAGGATGTATTCTCAGCTAGAGTTGAGGAACCAACAGGAGAAAGTTATGAGAAGATTGGCTCAGTGCATAATTCAACTCCAATCTGAAGCTATGACCAATTTAGCCAAAACAGTAACAAAAGAAGGGCAGGCTGCAAATGAGTTCTGAACCCCCTTACCCACTTTCCAAGTTTCCAACATGGTGTTGTACTACCATAACTGCATCACCTCTAGAAGCGGAAAACTTGGATCAATTTGGGAGGGTCCTTTCACCATCATCTACAAGAGAGGAAATGAGTACTCTATCAAAAATCTAGCTACTGGTATCACTATTAATCACGTACATGACCGTTTCCTCCGGCCCTACTTGCCCCCCAACATTCTTGAGGGGGTGATGTCAGACATTTACCTTTGCAGCTCAAAAAAGAATGTATTAGGTCAAGTTCCGCCAAAAAATGGAAATGTCAGCCATCAGCAATTCCCTGATGCCATTACAAGCAAATTTAATAAAAATAGCGATGAGAATGGCCAAAAGACCCTGGCTGATTCTTGGTGGAACCCCATAAACGTGAGTAACACCAGTTTGAAACCCACACATGGGCACTTTCAGTAAAATCCAACGATTGGATTTCACAAATTGCACAACAGACTTTGGGGAAACCAGCGGAAGGTACTCCCCTGACCAGAACCAAGTCCTTTACCACACTTGCGTGGGGGCCACCCCCCTATATAAGTTTCGTGGCAGACCCCCAAGGTGAGAAAAATTTCTCAATTCGTGTTTGGTTGTGGTATATCAAAACCTTGCCACATGGGTATATTCTGCCCCAAAACCCCAACGCCCGTCATACAAAATTCAACTAACTTTACTAACAATATGATAGGATTGACACCCATATTGCCTAAATTGGAAAGCACCAAAGCTGTTCTAAACCTATCCCTAAATCCCTTTAACCTTCAAAAATAATATAAATACTAAACATGAGAAATCAAAAAAGGGATCACTTCTCATTTTAATCCCCACGTTTCTATTAAAAATTATATAAAACCAATTTTTGTATTTATTTATATTTTATTTTATTAAATCCTTTGTGGGATCCAGCGGCGTAGCACTAAGCGAGCATAACAGAGCTGGATTACTACATCAACAAAATAAAGTGATATATAGTGTATTGATCCTTAGATTGCAAGAGATTGACATCTCAAAACTATTCAATGATGCTGAAGTTGCTGTTATGAATGTTGCAACGATTGCTTCATTCAACCCCTCAGCCAAAATCACCCGCCACAGTATCTCCCTTTTCACCCAACTTCCTGAAGCCCACAAAGAAGCTGAAGTTCTCCTCGCAGCTTTTGTTGAAACACTTTCCCATCATTATCTTGATGCGGAAGAGGAAAACTCCTACTATACTGACCTCAACCCCCACTATGCGGATGCCCCAACGCCCTGGCTCTCTGGTCTGATCCAGTACTGTAACCAACATCCCTTGATCGAGGTGGGTCTTTCTGAAGACCAACCACCTGACCCCTCCTCACCCTCTGCCATGGTGGGTTAGCAGTTTCTGCTTTCCACCTGGTTATTAGTTTTGTTTTAGCATATTGAGTGTGTTCAGTACTGTCCGTCCCCTGTTCGTCATACCTCGAATAAATCAATTGGATTGCAAGAGATCAAGAATGATTGACCATAATGTACCTCCATTTATCCTTGTGCAGTTTAAAGGAAGAAGTGCATAGTGGGTTCTGCTTTCAGTCTATTCTTTCATTCACATTACTTTAAATAAAAGTTATGAAGGAAACAATTAATAATCTTTTATATATATTCCCAGTATCCATTTTCAGCTATGGTTTCCAGTTCCTGGAAGGCGCGCCACAAATTAGGCATCTTTCCCCAGTCAGTTAGGAAAACCCTCATGGGCGATTGTACTTTTGGTATTCTGGGTGCTGTTTTGGGAGGTTAATCACCTAAGATAGCTGATCAGTCTTATTTTAATCAGCACAAACCATACATAGTCTACTGATATCTAATCTTCGCCTTCTCCATCATTTTTCTGTGAATTGGATGATGCGTTTGTATGACTTTATAAACAGAATCTGCAACCCTTGGATTATATGATGAGGTATTTGTGGGCACCATGATCAATTATCAGAGCTTCTATGTTTTAAATTTATTGCGGGGAAGGCTGACCATGGGATGGACACTTCCAAATATGACTCAGGAAAGACAAACTTAGTACCAGGGGAGGCACCCCAGAGAAGCGATGCTATCTCTTGTTGCCAGCGGGAACGCCACTTATGAGGAGGGGAGGGGACGTGTGAAGGGGCCGTAGCCACTATTGAGCACGTGTGGAGGAAGGGGTCTGATTTGATGAACCAGACTGGGAACCAGGAGGAGACCAGCTGTCAGCGACGCGGTGGGAGGTATCCAATTATCCACGCTTGAAAGTGGTCCACCAAATGAGACCAGAATCTGTGGACAGTTTCTGGGAGGGTGGGGGTAGAGCCTGAGATGGCATCTAAGACAATCGTGTGGATGGTCCACATGGCGATTGCAACCACCAGAGCATGTAGGGAGGGTGGAAGGGAGGAGGCCATTGATAGAGCAAACATATCTCTTGACAGACTGAAGGGATGCGTTTGATCCTGGCCCAGCAGATGTTGAAATTCGCGCCATATCACTTTAGAGGTGGGGCACTTCTCCAGGCGTTGGAACAGCGTTCCATACTAGCCGCACACGAAACAGGATGAGTGTAAAGCGTTAGAGCGCTCAGCTGTATGATACACCCGCCTCAGGCAGCGCCACACATGGGAGCGGACTTGAGGCTGCAACAGAGGATGGTGTGCATATTTCCAAATAGTTTTTTGGGTCTCAGTGGAATAGGGGATGTCCATCATGTCCAGGTAGTCCACCCTGGATAGGACATGGGGCCGAATGGGGATCACGCCATCATGGATGGGTAGCCCCTGTACCTCTTGTGAGAACTGAGGAGAGGGGCGGCCTCTTCGGGTTGTATGTCCGCTAATACAAATTCTCCACTCTACGCTTCGCATGGAGAGTAGGATTTATTTGTAGTGGGTTTTAGTCCCGTGAGGACCTGTGGCCGATGTGTGTGATGCGAAATATTTCATCAGGGAGTGGGGGTTTGATGGATTGTTGAGGCCCAAGGCTCAGGAGAAGTTGGAGCGGGCTGCACGGGACCAGTGTTGGGATGGGAGTGTAGGAGCGGTGACGGCCGCGATCCAGGTGCCCAGGATCTTGGCAGCATGGGCTTTGAAGTCAAGCAGGCCCATGCCACCTTGATAATGAGGGCCAAACATGACCTCTAGCCATACTGGTGGATAGAGGCCTGATCAAAGCCATCCTTGCAGCAAGGCATATAGGGATTTGAAGAAGCTTGGGGAGAAGGGGATGGCGTGGGGTTACAAACCAGACTTTGGATAGGAGCATAGAGTTGGCAAGAACAACCCTGCCAGTGAGGGTAGTAGGGTGGGCTCTTAGAGAGGCGATTCTCTTCGTCACGTTGTCCAGTATATGGCACTCCATTACTGCTGACGCGTATCCGCCTGCCTCCATCCAAACGCCCAGATGGCGCATGGGTCCTACGGTAGGACGTGGCACAAAGGTGAGCACCAGTGGAGTGGTGTGTGTTGAGTTAGTAAGGCGTGGGCGTGGGCGAGCAGATGGGCCAGGTTGGGAACTAATTGCTGGGGCTCAGCAGTTCTGAAACTGACCAAGGAGGATGATTTCAGTTTTAGATGCGTTCAGTGTCACGTTGCTTACCCAGGAATTTTCCTGGATGAGGGCTTCAAGCGCGCGTAAATCTTTATTATCAGACACCCCCACCACGCAGTCATCTGCAAATGCATCATCTTGACTGGGGTTTTGGCCTGGCACATGGACCCTAGTGAGGTGGGCATTCATATTTCGCATTAGTGGGTCAAGGCTGAAGTTGTATAAGAGTGGGCTGAGGGGGTCCCCTTGTCACAGGCCCCTTTGAGGGCGGACTACTTCCGTTAGGAAGCCTGGGCCACACACTGCCATTGTCACAGATTCCGTGAGCAGCATCACCCAGTCTATGAAGTGGGGGGTAGGTGGAATTGATGAAGGCAGGCCCTAAGGTATCTTCAGTTTACTCTATCATAGGCCTTTTATTGGTCCAAGAATACAAGTGCCCCAGAGGCTGTGGACTGACATACATTAGCCACAGAGTGCACGTTATCCCAAATTGACCTTCTGGGGATGAAACCAAATTGTTCTGGGGAGATGGTGGCAGATGCTACAGTACCTAAACGGTTAGCTATGATTTTTGTTAAAATTTTGGTGTCTGTGTTTGTTAGAGAAATGGGGCGCCAGTTGGCTTAGTCAAGCTTATCCCCTTTCTTGAAGAGTGTGACAGTAAAGGCCTCATGTCCTCCTGGTAGGAGGCGCATTTCCACAGGCTTTAATTGAGTGAGGCTAGCAGAAATGGGGATATATATTTAAATATTTTTTGTAGAACTCATATGGAATGCTATCTGGGCCTTGGCATTTTCAGTTTGGCGTACCACGAATGGCTGTCCATAATTCGTTTGGAGTAATTAAATTCATTATTTCTAACTTTTCTTTCTCGTTGCAAATACTTTTGCAACCTATTCAATTCAAGACTAAATCTAGTTTGATAATCTCATAGAGGGGATTAGTCTGCGCCCATGTCTGGGAGCAGTTGGGCAAGCAAGGCAAGAGGAGCAGGCGGAAGGCCCGCGGCCTCTAACGTTTGAAAACGCCCCCGGAGAACTCCGGCGGAATAGAAAAAAACCTAAAAAAACCGGCGGTCACAATTTCCCCGGAGATACTCGTGTGGCAAGCATGATGCAACCAGTACATCAATACACCACATTCCCAGCCACTTTCGTCGGTGGAATTCGGAGTCCGTGTGTATCTGGACATCCAAAAAATAGCCCTATGGGAAAAATTTTGTGAAGATGTACACAAAATTTTCCCAACTGCGGTGTACGTTGCACCTCACTCCATGTCGCGCAGTTGGCTGTCCTAGGTTTTGAAAGCAAAATAGCAGCAGATGAGGCTGCAGCGGTGCGCGTAGTGGTCAACCTCCCCGAAGGGCAATGTGTCATTGAAACTAAACGCACCAGATGGACAAAATCAAACCAAATTTTCCTCACGTTTGACTTTTTGCCTACTACGGTAAAACGTGACATTTTGGAGCAACACCTGAAAGATAGTCTCGCCATATATGGCGAAATACAATCTTTCAAAATGCAACATTTCACGCTGATGCCACACCTGTGCACTGGCAAAGCCATCGCAGTTCTGACCCCAACTGAGGAGATCGCGAAGGACCTAACCCAGATCCCACACTCCACCTTTATTGACATTGCAGGGCACACCACCCACCCATTCTGGGTAACTGTGGACAGCGCGCCCCCCATTTGCACCCACTGTGATGCGTTCAGCCATAAGGCACACGCGTGCCCCATTAAAGAGGGCGTTACATTCCAAGAGCACCCCTCGGCGGCCATGGCCCGTGGAGAGGCGCACTACGAACCAACCGCAAGCACCAAAGAGGCTTTCCCGTGGGGAGCACAAGGCTGCTACCTATTGGTAAAGCCCATCTCCCCGCAGGAGTGGAAGAAGGCTAAGCAGGCCTGTAGGACCGCGGCCAAGGAAGCGGCCAAGGTCACCACCACCATCCCACACTCACAACCCCAGGAGGACATGGAGACCTTCGCGGTGGAACAACTTGGGTATCCATCACCCAATCAGATTGGGAGGCCCAAGCTGAATGGGCCACTCAATCCGAGGATCCGATGGGAGATTTGATCTCACCCAATCGCTGCACCCAAGCCCCAGTTGAAACCAACTTGGGACCTATCCCAACCAAAAAATTTTTTTGCCCCACTCGACGGTGCACCAAACTTATCCGCACACAAAAAAATTCGTCCAACGTTGGGAAAACAAAAAGTGAAGGCCAAAGCCAACGCGACTCTTTCTGCAAAAATTAACAAAAACCCCGATAGCGTTGCGCTAATACCCATGCTGCTGTGAAAGCCCGTGGGGACCTGGAAGAGGCTGGTGGGCCAGGGGGCCCACCCCTCACACCTAAGGTGCGATGGGGGAAACCTTCACTCTAGGGATGCTGAATATCGCCGGACTCAAGGCCTCCCCATCCCAGGCTAGGAAACTGAGTTTTTTACAAAATAATTTACCCGTGGATATCCTGGCCTTCCAGGAAACCCACTGTTCATGAGGTTCAGAGGAAGCTTGGAAAACAATTCTCCTCCCATCCCTATCCTTTTGGTCAAAGCACTGTGGGGTGCTAATTCGGAAAAACAATTTTTTCAAATTTACATCTTTAGAAACATTCCTAAATGACCAAGTGCTCATTGTCACCTTCTCATGGGCCGATGTTGCACACACAATTGTCAACATTTATGCCCCAAACGGTGCATAAGAGCATCAGGAATTTTTCTCATTGGTCAAATCCCTCTCACTACCCCCCGATTCTTTCCTAATCGGTGACATGAACTGTTGGCTAACCTCTTTAACGGACCGGTGGCTGCCCTCACCCCACGCCCCACAGGGTCACGTAGAACTACGCGTTCTAAAAGCCACCCTTGGGTTAATGGATGCGCTGCCATGACATGCCCCACTGCTCAAAAACATGACGCGTCCCCACATCCACAACGGCCAATTAAGGTCCATGACCCGCATTGACCTTATTCTAGCGCGGCAAAATTCCAACCCCACATCTCCCACTTCAAAACAACGAAAATGGAATTCTCCGACCACCGACTGGTCTCGATAACATACCACTTACCCATCACAGTTGCAAAGGCCCCACATTGGTGCAAAATCCGCCCCCCAGAGCTTGTGTCGCCAGGATTTTCCACGTGGGTGGAAGAGGCAACTTTGGCAAAATTGTTTGTTGCACCGTTTTGCGCGGACCCCATTTCCGCATGGGCAACTTTCAAAAAAGACACCATCCGCCACTATCGCCATCTCTCATCCAGATGCTCATGAGCCACATCGGTTGTTATATTGTGTGCGCTGGCGGAATTGGCCCACTTGGAGTCCAACATTTCAGCCTCAGGATATAGCCCTGCATGGGGCCAGAAGTGGGTGGAGGCAGCAGCCCACCTCAACGCACTTGAAAGGCAACACAAACATCGAGTTTGTGTCCAATACAGGGCCACATGCATCACTAAAGGTGACAAGTGCACCGCATACTTCTTCAAAAAATTTTTGCACCACGCCAGAGTCTGGCCTGCACACAGGTGCGAAGATCGGATAATTCTATCGTGGACACACCAGCCGAAGTGGCAATCGAAATGCAAAGATATTACTCCAAGTTATATGGAGCCAAACCAATTCAGCCAGCTGAAATGGCAGAATTTCTTGACAGAGCTCATATCCGCACCATTTTCTGATACCCAGAAATAATGAATTTGATTACTCCAAACGAATTATGGACTACCATTTGCGGTGCGCCAAACCAAAATGCCCAGGCCCAGATGGCATTCCATATGAGTTCTACAAAAAATATTTTAAATACATATCCCCATTTCTGCAAGCCTCACTCAACCAAAGCCTGTTGGAAACGTGCCTCCTACCAGGAGGACATGAGGCTTTTACAGTCACACTCTTCAAGAAAGGGGATAGGCTAGACTTAGCCAACTGGCGCCCCATTTCTCTAACAAACACAGACACCAAAATTTTAACAAAAATCATGGCTAACCGTTTAGGGACTATAGCATCTGCCACCATCTCTCCAGAACAATTTGGTTTCATCCCCAGAAGGTCAATTTGGGATAACGTGCACTCTGTGGCTAATGTGTGTCAGTCCACAGCCTCTGGGGCACTTGTATTCTTGGACCAACAAAAGGCCTATGATAGAGTAAACTGGGAATACCTTAGGGCCTGCCTACAACAATTCCGCCTACCTCCCCACTTCATTAACTGGGTGATGCTGCTCACGGAATCTGCAACAATGGCTGTGCGCGGCCCAGGTTTCCTAATGGAAGTAGTCCGTCCTCAAAGGGGCCTGTGACAAGGGGACCCCCTCAGCCCACTCTTATACAACTTCAGCCTTGACCCACTACTGCGAAATGTGGATGTTCAACTCACTGGGGTCCATGTGCCAGGCCAAACCCCAGTCAAGATGATGGCATTTGCAGATGATTGCATGGTGGGGGTGTCTAATAATAAAGATGCATGCGCGCTTGAAGCCCTCATCCAGGAATATTCCCAGGTAAGCAACGCGGCACTGAACGCCTCCAAAACCGAAATCATCCTCCTTGGTCGGTTTCAGAACTGCTGGGCCCCAGCAAGTAGTTCCCAACCCAGCCCAGCTGCTCGCCCAAGTCCACGCCTTACTAACTCAAAACACAACGCTCCACTGGTGCTCCCCTTTGTGCCGCGACCTACCATAGGACCAGTACGCCATCTGGGCGTGTGGTTGGAGGCAGGAGGATACGCGTCAGCAGTAATGGAGGGCCATATACTGGACAACGTGACGAAGCGAATCGCCTCTCTCAGAGCACACCCTACTACCCTCACTGGCAGGGTTGTTCTTGCCAACTCTATGCTCCTATCCAAAGTCTGGTTTGGAGCCCACGCCATCCCCTTCTCCCCAAGCTTCTTCAAATCCCTGTATGCTTTGCTACAAGGATGGCTTTGGTCAGGCCGCCCTCCACCAGTATGGCTAGAGGTCATGTTTGGCCCTCATCATCATGGTGGCATGGGCCTACTTGACTTCAAAGCCCATGCCACCAAGATCCTAGGCACCTGGATTGCGGCCGTCACTGCTCCCACACTCCCATCCCAACACTGGTCCCGCGCAGCCTGCTCCAACTTCTCCCGGGCCTTGGGCCTCAACAATCCATCAAACCCCCACTCCCTGATGAAATACCTCGCATCACACACATCAGCCACAGGTCCTCACGGGACCAAAACCCACTACAAACGAATCCTACTCTCCATGCGAAGCGCAGAGTGGAGAATTCGTATTAGTGGACATACAACCCGAAGAGGCCGCCCCTCTCCTCAGTTCACACAAGAGGTACAGGGGCTACCCATCCATGATGGCGTGATCCCCATTCGACCCCAAGTCCTATCCAGGGTGGACTACCTGGACATGATGGACATCCCTCATTCCACTGAGACCCAAAAGACTATCTGGAAATACGCACACCATCCTCTTTTGCAGCCTCAAGTCCGTTCCCATGTGTGGCGCTGCCTGAGGTGGGTGTATCGTACAGCTGAGCGCTCTAATGCTTTACACTCATCCTGTGTCGTGTGTGGCCAGTATGGAACGCTTTTTCACCGCCTGGAGAAGTGCCCCACCTCTAAAGTAATATGGCACGAAGTCCAACGTCTGCTAGGCCAGGATCAAACACATCCCTTCAGTCTGTCAAGAGATATGTTTGCTTCATCAATGGCCTCCCCCTCCCACCCTCCCTTCGTGCTCTGGTGGTTGCAATCGCCATGTGAGCTATCCACACGATTGTCTTGGATGCCATCGCTGGATCCATCCCCACCCTCCCTGAAGCTGTCCACAGATTTCAGTCTCATTTGGTGGATCACTTTCAAGCGTGGATGTTTGGATATCTCCCACCACGTCGCCGACAGCTGGTCTCCTCCTGGTTCCCAGTCTGGTTCATCAAATCAGACCCCTTCCTCCACACGTGCTCAATAGTGGCTACGCCCCCTACACACGTTCCCTCCCCCTTCCCATAAGTGGCGTTCTCGCTGGCAACAAGAGATAGCATCGCTTCTCTGGGGTGCCTCATCTGGTACTGAGTTTTGTCTCGTCTGAGTCATATTCGGAAGTGTCCATCCCATGGTCAGCCTTCCCCGCAATAAATTTAAAATTTAAATTCATTATTTCTGGGTAACAGTAAACGGTGCAGATATGAGCTCAGTTGAGAAATTCCACCATTTCGGCCAGCTGAATTGGTTCAGCTCGGTATAACTTGGAGTAATTTTTTTGCATTTTGATTGCCACTTTGGCCAGTGTGTCCGCAATGAAATTGTCTGATCTTCACACCTGTGTGCAGGCCACTCTCTGGCATGGTGCAAAAATTTTTAAAGAAGTATGTGGTGCACTTGTCGCCTTTAGTGATGCGTGTGGCCCTGTATTGGACACAAACCCAATGTTTGTGTTGCCTTTAAAGTGCGTTGAGGTGGGTGGCTGCCTCTGCCCTCTTCCGGCCCCATGCAGGGCTGTATCCTGTAGCTGGAATGTTGGACTCCAAGTGGTCCAATTCCACCAGTGCGCACCGGATAACAGCAAATGTGGCTCGTGAGCATCTGGAGGAGAGATGGCAATAGTGGCGGATGGTGTCCTCTTTGAAAGTTGCCCATTTGGAAATGGGGTCCGCACAAAATGGTGCAACAAACATTTTCGGCAAAGTTGCCTCTTTCACCCATGTGGAAAATCCTGGTGACGCGAGCTCGGGGGGGGGGGCAGATTTTGCACCAATGTGGGGCCTTTGCAACTGTGACAGGTAAGTGGTATGTTATTGAGACCAATCAGTGGTTGAAGAATTCCATTTTCGTTGTTTTGAAGTGGGAGATGTGGGGTTGGAATTTCGCCGGCATTAGAATAAAGTTGATGCGGGTCAAGGACCTTAATTGGCCATTGTGGATGTGGGGACGCGTCATGGTTTTGAGCAGTGGGGCATGTTGCGAGAGCACATCCATTAACCCAAGGGTAGCTTTTAGAACGCGTAGTTCTACGTGACCCTGTGGGGCGTGGGGTGAGGGCAGCCACTGGTCTGTTGGTGAGGTTAGCCAACAGTTCATATCGCCAACTAGGAAAGAATTGGGGGGTAGTGGGAGGGATTTGACCAATGAGAAAATATTCCTGATGCTTGTGTGCACCGTTTGGGGCGAAGATGTTGACAATTGTGTGTGCAACATCGGCCCATGAGAAGGTGACAACGAGCACTTGGTCATTTAGGAATGTTTCTAAAGATGTAAATTTGAAAAAATTGTTTTTCCGAATTAGCACCCCACAGTGCTTTGACCAAAAGGATAGGGATGGGAGGAGAATTGTTTTCCAAGCTTCCTCTGAACCTCATGGACAGTGGGACTCCTGGATGGCCAGGATATCCACGGGTAAATTGTGTTGTAAAAAACTCAGTTTCCTAGCCCAGGACGGGGAGGCCTTGAGTCCAGCAATATTCAGCATCCCTAGAGTGAAGGTTTCCCCCTTCACACCTTAGGTGCGAGGGGTGGGCCCCCATGCCCACCAGCCTCTTCAAGGTCCCCACGGGCTTTCACAGCAGCGCAGGTGTTAGCAGCAATGCTATCAGGGTTTTTGTTAATTTTTGCGGAAAGAGTCGCATTGGCTTTGGCCTTCACTTTTTGTTTTCCTGACGTCAGACGAATTTTTTGCAGTGCAGATAAGTTTGGTCCATCATCAAGTGGGGGTAAAAAAATTTTTCAGTCAGGATAGGTCCCAAGTTGGTTTCAACCAGAGCTTGGGTGCAGCAATTGGGTGATATTGAATCTCCCATCAGATCCTCAGATTGAATAGCCTGCTCGGCATGGGCCTCCCAATCTGATTGGGTGATGGATTCCCAAGTCACTTCCACCGTGAAGGTCTCCATGTCCTCCTGGCATTGTGAGTGTGGGATGGTGGTGGTGGCCTTGGCTGCTTCCTTGGCCGTGGCCCTATGGGCCTGCTTGGCCTTCTTCCGCTCCTGCAGGGAGATGGGCTTTACCAATAGGTAGCAGCCTTGTGCTCCTCATGGGAAAGACTCCTTGGTGCTTGCGGTTGGTTCGTAGTGCACCTCTCCGCTGGCCATGGCCGCTGAGGGGTGCTCTTGAAATGTGACGCCCTCCTTTATAGGGCATGCGTGCGTCTTATGGCTGAACGTGTCACAGTGGGTGCAAATGGGGGGCGCGCTGTCCACGGTTACCCAGAATGGGTGGGTGGTATGCCCTGCGATGTCAATAAAGGTGGAGTGCGGGATCTGGGTTAGGTCCTTCGCGATCTCCTCAGTTGGGGTCAGAACTGCGATGGCTTTGCCGGTGCACAGGTGTGGCATCAGAGTGAAACGTTGCATTTTGAAAGATTGTATTTCACCATATATGGCGAGACCATCTTTCAGGTGTTGCTCCAAAATGTCACGTTTTACCATAGTAGGCAAAAAGTCAAATGTGAGGAAATTTTGGTTTGATTTTGTCCATCTGGTGCATTTGGTTTTGATGACCCATTGCCCTTTGGGGAGGTCGACCACTATGTGCACCGCTGCAGCCTCATCTGCTGCTATTTTGCTTTCAAAACCTAGGTCCAGCCAACCGCGCAACATGGAGTGAGGTGCAACATACACCGCGGGTGGGAAAATTTTGTGTACATCTTCACAAAATTTTTCCCATAAGGCCGTTTTTGGATGTCCAGATACACACAGACTCCAAATTCCACCAACGAAAGTGGCTGGGAGTGTAGCGTGTTGATGTACTGGTTGCATCGTGCTTGCCATGCGAGTATCTCCGGGGAAATTGTGAACGCCTTGTTTTTTGAGATTTACTTCTATTCCGCTGGATTCTCCGGGGCGTTTTCGAACGTTAGAGGCCGCGGGCCTTCCACCTGCTCCTCTTGCCTTGCTTGCCCAACTGCTCCCAGACATGGGCGCAGACTAATCTCCTCTGTGAGATTATCAACCTAGATTTAGTCTTGAATTGAATAAGTTGCAAAAGTGTTTGCAATGAGAAAGAAAAGTCCTGCTAAACAGCTTTAATTCATAAAGTAATTAATCAATTTTAAGATACAATTGACTTCTTTTTTACACACATATGAACTCATTGATATTAATGACCATATCTGACGCTCTTTTGATTTTAGATTTTTGGCTATAAAAAATTTCAAGTAAGAAATTTTTACCTGGGCTTATCCCAGGTGCTAGGATTAACTCAACAGCTTGAGCTCCTCTTAACACCTTATGATCAAGAGAGATTTTTCCCTAGTTTATTAACATTACAAGAACTTTTATTTTATTGCAAAACTGTTGAATTCTCTGCACTAATTGTTCTTAAGTCTCATAAATAACAATGGTTGGGGCCCTAAGGGGTGACTTTGGTGAGGGGAGGATTGATAAAAAGGGGCTGCCGCTACCCCTCCCCTAACCAAGATAAGCTATATTAGAAAATTGTATGAGTGTAGGTACTTTTTCTTTCTTGTAACAATCACTTTAGTTACTATGATTTAATTTGAACAGCAAATTTGGATAATCACACACAGAAATTATGGGCGAATTAATAAAAATAATACAACATGGGCGAGCGTCATGGTGAGCGGTGCACTAAATGGTGCAACTAAGGCAATAAACGCCCTGGAGGGGGACCAGAAACCCAATATGCAAAGAAATCGCAAACTCAGACACCGTCTGGGTTTATGGTATTCACTGTAAAGCATGCGCAATATTTGTACATTCAGTTTAACCAACCCTTATCAAAGGTGGAACATGGGATCAGACTCTTCATTGGGGATGAGTCACCGACCCTGTGGGAGAAAACATGTGAGGCACAGCCCTCACTTTTCCCTCACGCGGTGTACGTAGCCACCATCAACATGGGCCATGGCTGGATTGATGTTTGTCTCAAAACAGCTGATAAAGCCGATGCCGCAGCAAAAGTCTGTGTGGAAATTGCCCTCCCTGAGGGCAAAAAAATTGTGCACACCATGTGAACCAGATGGAACAAAGCGAAAACTTTGTTCATCTCTTTTGACTTGCTCCCCACCAACCTTCCTCATAAGGTAATCGAGGAGGAGCTCCGCAAAGGTCTTGTGGCCTAAGGAGAAATTCATCAACTTAATTGCAGTGATTTCACCTGATGCCCAACCTGTGCACGGGCAAAGTTATCACCGTAATTAATCCCTTCCCAGAAGTGGAAGAGGACTTATCCAGAATTCCCAGTGCAGCAGAATTTCACTTTGAAGATGGGGGCCAGTCAGTCGCATTCCAAGTTACACCAGAACGCGCACCGCCCATTTGCAACCACTGTGGCTCACTGGGCCACAAGGAACACACATGCCCTGTGAAAGAGGACTTAATGGAAAATGACTATTGTGAGGAAGCAATGGATGAAGATAATGAAACTTTGCCAAAATGACTGATGGCCACCACCTATTCCGCTGGGGTGAAGATGGACTATACTCTATCGTGGACCCAGTTACAAGTAAACAGCGTAAAGCAGCACAAAAATCCCACAAGAGAGCAGCGGCTGAAGCAGCGGCACACGCGGAATCCGCCATTAACCATGGACAAATTCAGGAGAATATTTCAGATATTCACTGAACCAACCAAACAGAACAATATGCCCAGGTCGAAAATTTTCACAGTAACCAGACTGAGCCACAAAGCGTCATCAGTCATGCACATACTGAAGAGCAATGCAACCGCAATTTGGGTGAAAATGCGGTGCACAATGCAACAAAGTTGAACCTCAAAAAATCAAAAATTCAATCAACAATTTGCATCAAATCAACATGAGACCTGTGCAGGAAAAGTTGACGCAAATGCAAAAAACTGCAATTTCATTAAATCATTGGGTCAGATCAAGGGAACCAACAATGGCAGTGAAAGAGTTGGAGTACAGACGCGGAGCATGGCCAAAATGAGCCATGGTGGGATAGGGCCAGAGGGCCTTTCAACCACTCCTGAGGCGCTGCGGGCACCTCAGTGTCAATAGGGATGCTAAACATCGCGGGAGCCATGTCTCATACTTCCCAAGCCAAAAAGCTAGAATTCCTGCAAAGACCTCATGTAGACATCTTAGCATTAAAGAAACCCACTGCCTACAAGGGGAAGAAGAATCCTGGTCAACCAGGGTCGCACCATCACAATCAGTATGGACGTCTCACTGTGGGGTGATCATCCAAAACAACAAAAAATTTGAAATTACAAATTCATCATCACACTTGCATGGTCAAGTCCTGGTAGCAACAATCATATGCCAGGATGAAATAATTTCGATAGCATGTATCTATGCACTGTGCACTGCAACTGAGAGAAAACAATTTCTTGAAAACATTCCTACTCCCACCAGATACCATTATGTTAGGCGATTTCAACTGCTGGGATAGCCCCAATAAGGATCAATGGCCTAATCCTAGGGGATACCCACCTGGACACATTGAATTCCGCACAATGAAGGCATCTCTTGGCTTACAGGATGCTCTTCCCCCCAGTTCACCACTCCTTCCCCACATGACGCGGCCCACCATATGTGAGGGAGCGCTCATATTGATGAGTCGCATTGACTACATCCTCGTCCCACAATCCCACCGCCCAAGAATCTCCAAATTTATAACAAAAAAGATCAATTTTTCTGACCACCGATTAGTTACAGTGAAGTTAGCACCTTCCCAATCCCACACACAGGTGTCACCTTGAAGAAAGCTTCACCAAAAATATAAAATTTTCTGAGATATCCGACTGGGTTGAAAACAAGGCTACAAACCCAGAATTCACAGCCCCATTCACTTCAGATCCCATTGGAAAATGGGAAAATTTCAAAAAGATTCAATTAACAAAACCTGACATATTGCGACACATAAGTACACCGCGTACACAGCCACAATCAAGTGTACCTTGGAAGAATTAGACCACTTGGAAATAAATACTCTGAGATCTGGCTATAGCCCCAACTGAAGATGCAAATGGGCAGAAATTTCTGCCCAACTTAACAATCTCATCTTTGAACACCAACACAGAATCAAAGTATCAAACAAAAATAAGTTCATAAAGGAAGGCGAAACCTGTTTGAAATACTTTTTCTGCCAATTCCACTCCTGTAGAAACCAGCCCACGTGCACACAGGTCCGCAAGACCAACTGCACTGTGGCAACTGACCCTGAGGAGGTCAAGGCGGAAGTACACTGCTATTACACCGAATTATATCATGAAACGCCAACTGATTCACAAAAAAGTAAAGAATTTATACAAACTGCTAAGATACAAAGTACACCACCGAATTATAATATACTATCCCTTATTACATGGGAGGAGCTTTGGGAGACTATTCGCGGTGCACTACATAGGAAATGCCCAGGACCTGATGGGATACCCTATGAATTTTAAAGAAAATATTTTCAACAAATCGCCCCCTCCTAATGGCGTATATGAACCAGAGCTTGTTGGAAACACGCCTATTACCAGGAGACCATGAATCCTACGTTATAACCTTGTATAATAAGGGTGACAAGTTGGACCTGGCCAACTGGCGCCCAATTGCACTCTCCAACACTGACACAAAAATTCTAACAAAAATTTTAGCAGCCAGATTAGGTGCAATTTCATCTGACGTCCTATCACCCAACAAGTTTGGGTTTATACCAGGGCGTTCAATCTGGAACAACATTCAACCCTGTTGCAAACAATTGCCAATCCAAAGCAACTGGTTCCCTGGTCTCCTTGGATCAGGAAAAGGCGTATGACCGTGTTAGCTGGCCATACCTAAAAGAATGTCTACATGCCTTCAAGCTCCCACCAAGATTCATAAAATGGGCGATGCTCCTAACAGAATCTGCAACCATGGCTGTATGTGGCCCTGGATTCCTAACAAACAAGATTAAACCACACTGAGGGCTCAAACAAGGGGATCCCCTCAGACCACTGCTATACAATTTTAGCTTTGACCCACTCCTACGAGTAACTGACTCACGTCTCATGAGGTTAACCGCACAAGGACAACCAAAAGTCAAGATATTGGCTTTTTGGATGACTGCGTAGCAGGTATAGCAAACAATGAAGATGTCCAATAGCTGGAATGTACTCTAGAGGAATACTCCAAGGTGAGCAATGCATCGCTCAACAAAAGGAAGACAGAAATCATCCTCTTAGGCAAATACACAAACAATTGGGCCACAACATCAGAACCTCATACCAACACACGAATAAAAAACCCAATCATTTTACCTTTTGCAACATCTCCCACTACTACTCCTGTCTGACACCTTGGAATCTGGCTAGAATCAGGGGGATATGCTAATGAGACAATGGAAAGTGACCT
The DNA here is from genome assembly GCA_022478985.1 of Massospora cicadina. Lineage (NCBI taxonomy): Eukaryota > Fungi > Entomophthoromycota > Entomophthoromycetes > Entomophthorales > Entomophthoraceae > Massospora > Massospora cicadina. Next base: position 103,538 of record JAKSZP010009271.1, read on the forward strand.
GTAACAACGGGTATCCAAATGCGTCGCCTCCCTTAAGGGATGAACCCCAGGACTAACGGGACGAGTAGCAGTTGCTAACTCACTCATCCTCCCAATACTATGGTACCCTGCCCACGCAATAGCCTTCTCACCCACCTTTATAACCTCAATCCGCGCGCTTATCCAGGGCTGGCTGTGGCCTGGCTCTCACCCTCCTATACGGATGGAAACACTATTTGGCCCACGCTCAAGCGGAGGCATGGGACTTATATTTTTGAGGGCCACGCCAATCACATCCTAGGTACCTAGATAAAGGAAATCCTTGCTCCAGACCTCCCGCTGCAACATTGGTCCAGAGCAGCAAGGACTAACTTTGCACAAGCGCTCAAATTGACCAACCCACATAATCCACCCAGACTACTTTATACCTTGCCAAGCACCCTACTGCAACAGGTCCGCATGGAACATCCCCTCATTTCAAACATATCCTCCGAACTAAGCGCCGTATGGGATGGACCATAGAGAACATGGGTACTATACAGGGAAGGGGACGACCCTGCCCCAAATTCAAATTAAGAAACCCAGAAAACCACCCCCAGAGGGATATGCTCGCAACAATCCCAAGCATATCTAGGATAGAATAACTAGATATTCTGGACATTCCCTATGATCTAACCATACAGAAGGCAATGTGGAAAATGACTCACCACCCACTCCTACAGCTGAGGATAAGAGCAAACGCCTGGCGCTGTCTGAGAAGGACCTATAGGATGGCGGACCATTCCAACTCCCTCCACAAAACATGTGCAGTATGTGGAGGGGAGGGATCCCTACATCACCGCCTAGAAACATGCCCCCAACTAAAGCTATATGGAAGGAAGTCGCACGCCTGCTCAAGATTCAAAATGAACAGGAATTCTCGATATCAAAGAGTATCTTCACGCTCCAGATCGAGTCACCAATCCCATCTACCCTCTGCTCCCTAATAATACCCAATGCAATGTGGACATTACACACAATTGCATTAGATGCGTTCAAGGGCACGGTCCCAACCATTCATGGGATTATTAACAGATTCCATGTCCACTTACTAGAGCACTTCCAAGCCTGGCTCTATGGATATATGAGACCAAGACAAAAAGCGCTCATAGAATCATGGTTCCCACTCTGGTTCCTCCACACAGACCCTTTCCTTCACACCTGCTCCATAGAAGGGGAAACCCCCTCGGAGTAGTGCACCAACCCCCATACCTGGCAGTCCCGCTGACAACAGGGGTAACTTGAGTACCCTGGGGTGCCCAATTTTTATATTTGTTAGTTATTCTCTTAATTTCACATATATTCGGTAATGTCTGTCCCCTGGTCAGCTTACCTCGGTTAAATAAAAAAAAGTATTCTTGATCCCACATATAATGGAACTGTTCTAGTTTCTTTATCTAATCTCACTTCTCAACCTATGCAATTGAATCAAAATAACCCTATTGCTTATGTGCAACCTACCCTGTAAATGAAATAGTAACTATCACTGGATGTGGGGAGTTACGTGATTTTGGGTTGGATGACCCACTCTATCTTTGCTAGAGTTGAAGTTTTATACAAAGATTCACTTACTCCAGATCAACAATAAGCAGACGAGGCTATAATTGAGAGTATGAAGATATATTTGCAAATGGCTCTGGTGATTTTGAGTTAATAAAAAATGCGCAGCATCAGGTAAAATTAGGTGATACTCTCCCTATTCAAGTTCAGCCTTATTAAAAATCTAAAGTTGAGGAGGCTCAAGTCTCAGTGGAATTATACAACTCCTCTGAAGCTGGGCTATCAACTCCTTCCCAAAGTCCATGGGCTTCCCACTACTTTTCATCTGAAAAAAAGGATGGAGGTCATAGAGTAATTATGGATTATCATGGTCTTAGTGCTGTTACCCAAAAAGATTCATATTCATTACCTCGCATTAATGATAAATTAAGACTAATGTCTGGAACATCGATGAATCCCCCTTGGGTTGGGACCATCTAGTACTAAAAAAAGACTAATGTCTGGATCTCAGTTATTTTTGGCCATAGACCTTGCTAGTGGTTACTGAAAAATTGAACTGGCTCCTGAAGATCGTCAAAAATGAGCTTTAGTTTCTAGTAAGGAATTTTTTGAGCCTACCATACGCCGCAGGGGCTTTATAATGCCCTTGTACTTTTCAAAGGGAAATGGATGTCTTATTTGGTGATTAGAAACTTTTTTTGTGTTCTAGTTTATTAAGACGATGTCACTGTTTTTTATCGTACTTTTAATGAGTATTTAGTCCATTTGAAGGAAGTATTTGGCTAAATGCGCCAAGCTTTTCTTAAAATAAAACCATCTCTGCGTGTTTTTCAAAGCTGAAATAGAATTCTTAGGCCATAAAGTTAATTGCATCAGGATTTTACCCTTCTCTATTAAGATTCAAGCCATTATGGACATGCATGTTCCTAAGAGCTTGCAAAATATATAAGTGTTTTAGGGATATTTGGTTATCATTGACAATTTATTCCTCATTTTGCTGAAATTGCAAAACCCTTTAGTCCATTTACTAATAAGGAAGTTCCTTTCTTATGGTAAGAATCACAGCAGCAAGGATTTGATCTTTTACGTCAAGCTCTAATTAGTGCCCCAATTTTAGCTCCTCCTGATTTTTTAAAACCTTTTCTCTTATTTATAAATGCCAGTGATGTAACTATTGGGGCTATTATGAATCAGCATGACTCCAATATAGTAGATCATCCTATTGCTTTTTGTATTAAAACCCTTTCCAAAGCAGAACGCAATTATAGAGTTATTGAGAGTGAGTGTCTCATGGTCCTATCAGCCATCAAGCATTTTTGTTCTTACCTCTATGGCAAAGATTTTACTATCATCACAGATCATGCATCCTTAAAATAGTTACAACAGTTGAAAGATCCCAATATACGCTTAGCTAGATGGGCTCTAAAGCTTTATAGTTATTTTTAAAAGACATCATGTTGGAAATAAACACCAATTTGATGATGGACTTTCTTGATTACCTATAATAACCCTATTCCCTTCTGAAGAGGATTGCATCTTTGACCTAATTGGCAGACCTGAAGTATGGTATTGTGAATCTAATGACGTAATAGCAAAGTTACAATCTTTAACTGAGGATACAGATTTAAAAAAATAATTTTATAAAAAGTTGGGATCTAAATGAATATCTTTTTTTGGCCTTCTTCAAGGACTAATAACATTATGGAGGCTCATCAATCTGTGGGGCATGGAGCTGTTGCTAAGAATTTACAGTAGTTGAACGATCAATGTTATTGGGATAATATGCTGGAAAACTGTGCACGATGCGTTGTAATCTTGTCTTACTTGACAAAAAAAACGTAGTGGAATCCAATCTATCAACATAAAATAATGGGACTATTGGAACCTTTTTCCATTATAAGTATCGATTGGTGGGTCCTCTTCCTACTGCTACTTATGGACATCGCTAAATCAATCTAGCTATTGACCATTTTGTCAAATGGATTGAGGCTGTCACTGCTTCCACTGTAACCTCTGTCTACAGCGTCCTTACTTTCAAACAAGTTTTTACTTGGAATAGTAGCCTGAAGTACTGTTATCCAATAATAAATTAATTTTGTTTCACAAATAGTATCTAAGCTCACTATATTGATGGGTACCTATCAGTAATTTACAGCTCCTTATTTCTTCTAATAATGGGGAGGTTGAAAAGCTAATGGTAGCCTAGTACCCATTTTGAGAAAGAACGCCTCAACTGATCCTAGTAGATGAATCTATATTTACCTAATTAGATATTAGCCTACAGGGTTAGCATTGCATAATTGGAATGCCTTCCTTCAATGCTCTGTATGGTCGGGATCCTATTCTACCCTCAAGTGTACAACTTAATACTTCTACCCCTCAATCTAATGAATTAGATATGAGAAGGTTAACTGATTAAATTATCAGAATGCAAGCCTTAGATATGAGTTCACTTTCTACTACAACTAAAAAAGAAGGAATTAGAAATATGCTACCCGGCCTACCTTACCTGATATTAAGTAGGGGATATTACACTCTTTTATCATCATAGGCCTGGAGGACAAATTTCATAAACTAGATACCACATGGTTTGGTCCATATTGTATCATCTATTATCTGGTTATGGAATACTCCAATTTAGCTGTTGACACTGGGACTTTTATCAATAGAGTTCACAGTAGATTTCTTTATAATTACACGTCCCATAGGCAAGATATTTGAGGGAAGCAATGTTGGAAATTCACCTGCGATGACCAATTCTACCAAGATCAAAGTTTAGCGTCTCAGTCTAATAAATATGAAAACAAAACCGTCAGATATATCTGATTCTCTGTAATACTGATGATTGACCCTTTGGATTTATTGGCCTCATCTTCTTGATGGGGCTAAGCCTTCCAAAGAGGCTAAGAATCTTGAAGGAGCTGAGCTCTCGATGAGAAGGTCAACCTTTTCTAAAAAGATCTTATCTGATCTGCATTTCACAAATATATTAGCTATAATCAGCAATATCAATCATCTAAAAGAAAAGATCTTACCTCGTTTAAAGCACAAAGATTCTTTCTGAAGACCTATTGAAACCTCTCTTATATATTTTTCTAAATTTTAACAAATAAAGACATCACTTCTTTTGTCTCACAAAGCTATATTTTTGGCCCTTTAAGATTAAATATCTTTATTCTAATTAGAACCCATTATTGAAATGAAACTAATAATCTTGGTGCCTTATTTCAATGCTCACTAGAGACACAAAACTAATAGTTTTGTAGCCTTCATAGCACCTCATATCATAAGTTCTCACAATATTCCAATACCTCTTATGTCACATCAGCTAGAGTATCCACCCTATGATAAGTGCTGCAATTTTGACTTATTGAAAGCAAGTACCAAAACGAGATTAAAATTAATGACACAACTTTAGTATAGTACAAACAGTTTTTTATATGTCTGTAGGAAACCAGCTAGTTGTGTGCTCGTTGGTGCTAAATTGCCGCTGGTTTCTGCAAAGGTTTTATTAATTTAAAGTTGAAGACAATAATAAAGATAGAAATCTGGGATTTTGAGTCTTTGTTAGGGTTAGCGTGGAAAGAGAAAAACAAAACTCTTATTATCAGACCATTCCATATTTAAATTGGATCAACGATCAAGAAAAATACAATTGTGGACACATGGAATAGCTTGGTAAAACTGAAATAAGTAATATAGTAATTTATCCTATAAGAGCTTGGGAAATTTGGCTCACTTAGGTGAAATGACTGATGGGACAGTATTGTCAGGCAGAACATACCATGTGGTAATGATTTGATATATTTCACCCAATCTCTTTTTTCTAAAATAATTGCACCTTGGGGGACCTCCACCACGCTTATAAAGGAGGGGTGTCTCCGCTTAGGTGTTATAAATAAAACTGGATGTGCCTGGGGAGGGACCAATAAATGGGCGCCCCAGAATATGCCGCATGGTCAGAGTAATCTGACTGCTAGATCTTATATTAATAGCCCATTTAGCAGTTAGTAGAAAGTTGCCCTGATTTGTGGGGTTCCACTGAGAATTTGCCAGGGTCTTTTAGCCAAAATTGTCATTTTTCATTTAACTAATATTATTATGAGATCAAAAATGTAATTTCCCGATTGTACTTGTTAAATTGGGATATTCTTCCCCAAAACATTCCTTTGACAAAGTCAAGATTTCAATTGTCTACAATTTCGTAATTAACAATAAAAACCCCAAAAAGGAAAAGTATTAATAAAATTAATAAATGGAGGAATTGGAAGGGAGAATCTTGGTCAGGCGATGCATTACAGATGATGTAATGCCTTTATATCATATTTTAATAGGGCTATAATGGTGAATTGAATACCCAAGTCATATAAGACTTGGGGTCACTTAGGTTGATCATTTGGAAGCTTCTTAATTCTTGCCCTTTTTCAAGTTCATCTTAGTTTGCTGCCTTGAAAACCATGAGACATTGTCGCCTGACCATCTGATAATCCATCATTTTGATGAAGCAGGACTTCATCTAAGGTATCTTAAGCTTGATTTTGCCTGTCTGCATTTTCTTGGGTTGAACTGAGCTGTGCCAACTTTTGCTTTCTCTTGATAATTTATCAAGGAAATTCCTATAAACACCTTCTCAGGTATTGGTGTTAATTCAGCTGAGGGAGTCAAAGGATCGGATTTTCTCATCTTGTCAAATTCAGGATATCTAAAAATTGAGGATTACAATGACTAAAATCGAAGTCTGTATCTTAAGTGGGCCCATTAAGGAAATTTTGGCTCAAAAAATTGGTAATGTATTGGCAGCCTCTTTGACAAAATTATATTTAAAATTGAAGCTCATAAGATTGTAATGAGACCTTCTCTGAATGAGATCTAACTTTCTGAGGCTTGCAATAAATAAGCGACTTATGGTTTATGCACACAGCCATTTTATACTTGAACCCTGTAACATGTACCACCAGCGCACCAAAGATTTAGAAATTGCCGCCAATTCTTTATTATACATGCCCAGGATTGCTCCATGACTCTTAACCTCGTTATTAAGTTTGCCTCAGGATATTCAAACCTCATGTTCTTGCAAGAGTAAAGCCTTAACTATGTTATCAGAAGCATTGCAAGGCACAATAAATGGCTTATCTTCTTAAGAATGAAGAATAGGGGGTGTTAATTTCTTGGCGTCTGGGTCCACTGTCACCATGTTGGATTTGCACAGGGTATAGCCACTGAGCAACCCAATCAAACAATATGAGGATTGCCGATTCTTATAATAAAACTGGATAAAATATATATGGAGCTATTGACCCTTATTTCTACCTTTTATTTTAAATATCTCGCAGACTGTTCTGCTCTCCCTCTTTTCTCATAAAAGACTTTCCCCTTTTAATCTTCCATAAGGCTTTTTATACCTCGATTCCCCAGCCAGATGCATCCTTGGCTTGGTATCTTCTATTCTTCTTCCTTTTTTTTTAGTACTAGATGGTCCCAACCCAAGGGGGGATTCATCGATGTCTATTCTTCTTCCTTTTTCGAGTTGCTCTTGTTCATATCAAATCTTGGTGTGATTTCTCTCAATTTGCCAAATGTTCTCATTTTGCTCGATTATAATTTGTGTATCCCCTTTTCTTAAATCCCAAGACTCATCTTGATTCCCCTGTGATCCACCAATATGGGTAGCGTATCATCCAGTCATATCAGCTTCCCAACATTACCCCTTTGACTGGACATTAGGCTCATACTGTTTGTATGCTCAAAGGAACTTCGCATGGACTCAGTTGATAATCTGACCCCCAGCAGGTTCCTTAATTGTGTAGACATCCATACCAGTCCTCTTGATAATCTCAAATGGGCCAACCCAAATGTCAAAGAGCTTATTCTTTTGTCCAAATTCATGCTGATCATGGAATAACGCATAATCCCCTTCAGCGAACAAAAGATGTCTGCTCCGGGTGCTTCTCATCAGCTGCCTGGTCACAAATTTTCTTAGCCAAACTGGTGGAGTAGGCTTCAGTTTGTAACTTGATCAATATATCCGTGAGTTGCCTCAGATATCTCTGAGGATTCACACCACCAGTTTCCTCTACAAAAAAATATAGTAAGGCAGGCAGAGCTAGATGTCATCCATACAGCATTTGAAAGGGACTTTTACTAGTGGCAGAATGTTAGCTGATATTATAAGCAAACACAGCGGTAGGTAGAAGAGCACTCCATTCTGAGGGCCAGTCCATTATCAATTTGCGGAGTATGTTTATTAGGGTTCCATTAACTCGCTCAAGCATCCCATATGATTCTGGATTATAGGGGGTGGTCAAAACCTCGCGAATTGCCATCAACTTGTTTAACTTTGGCAGGATATGTGAAGTAAAGTTGGTTCCATTGTCTGTCAGGATACTGCGGGCAGCCATTCCACTTTATAACACATTTATATTTCAAACCTGGCAGTGGTGACCGCGCCCAGATCATTAATAGCCCTGGCCTCAACCCATCAGGTCAAATGATTGATGGTGACAATTATATACTTGGATCGATTGGCACTAGTCATCAGAGGTCCCACTACATCAATGGAAAAGGTGTGCTATGCAAACCAAGGCTTCACTAATTGATAGGTGGTCTTCTTATGGAAAGGTTTTTCAACTTGACATTGATGGCAACAGCTAATAGTTTCCAGTACTTCATAATGCATGCTTTCTCAGAAGTATTGGGGTCACAAAAACTCCGGAGTCTTCTGCAAACCTCCATTGCCTACAGCCCAATTAGCATCCATAATTATCAAGGGTCTATTTGAAGGCTAAGGAAAATTCAGCATCAAGTCTTTGATCTGCTTATATAGTTCTCACTCATGTAGAAAAGTACCCTCCTGAGTCCATCTAACACCTTGATCACTTGCGGCAGCTCATCCTGGTATTTGTTCACCATTATGTTTTCATATATTATATCAGCTAGATTCGCTGTGATAGTGACTGTGGGCAATCAAGACAGACAATCTTCGTTTTGATGTTTTGCCCCAGGTCAATGTAAGATCTCAAAATCATAAGCTTGCAGCTTCAGAGCCCAACGTGTGAGCCGTCCTTCCAGTTCACAAAGATTATGTAGCCAGCGCAAGGAAGTGTGATCTGTCACTACTTGAAATCTACCCCATGCAAATATACCCAAAATTGTTTATAAGCGTAGATCACAGCTAAACACTCCTGCTCAGTTATGGAGTAGTTTCGTTCATGACAGCTCAAGCTCTGACTACAGAAGGCGACAGGATGTTCCACACCATCATCATCCTCTTGGGATAATACTGCCCCAATAGCAGCTAAGGATGCATCTGTTTGTACTATGAACGGCTTATTGAAGTTGGGGTATTGCAATATGGGTGCGCTTGCTAACGTGGTATACAATACATTGAAAGCGTTCTGGCATCATTCTGTCCAATTGAAAGGAGCGTTTTTTTAATAGCTCGAAAAGTGGTTCCCCAATACAACTGAAATTGGGAATGAACTGTCAATAATACCCAACCATTCCCAGAAACACCTGAATGTCCCGCTTATTTTCTGGCCGAGTCATCTTGCCTATCACTTTCACTTTAGCTGGCTGCAGTTTAAGCCCATTTGAATCCACAACAAAACCAAGTTATTCCAATTGCTCTTTAAAGAAATGGCACTTCTGAGGCTTAATTTTGATATTAGTGGCAGCGAGGCGCTGAAACACTTGCACCAAGTGGGCCAGATGCTCTGTGAACATTTGCAAAAACATTGATATCGTCAAGGTAAACTAAGACTCAGGACAGCTTTAAATCACCTAAAATCGTATTTATGGCACGCTGGAATGTAGCTGGAGCGTTACACAATCCTTGCGGCATGCGCGTTGGCTGGAACAACCCTCTTGTAGTGATAAAGCACATTTTCCCCATTATGTTGGTAGTAATTCAATCTTCCAGTACCCTGAGATCAGATCCATGGAGGAAAGATAGTTTGCCCCACCCAATTGGTCTAATGCATTGTCAATTATGGAAGATGGTAAGAATCCTTCTCTGTGATGTTATTGAGTTTATGATAGTCAATAAACACCCAATTCGAGCCATCCTTCTTCTTTACAATGAACACAGGTGATGCTCCAGGGACTATTTGATGGCTCTAGCATCCCTTGCTCGATAAGCTTATCCACTTTGTTGGAGACAACCTCTTCCGCTGCTCTAAAACATCTAATAGGATCTGAACAAATGGGAGAGTGATCCCCATATTAATCCAATGTACCACTCCTTGAGCGCACCCCTAGTCATGAACGTTACTTGAAAAAATATCCTGATACTTTTCAAATAATGCCATTGAATTATATTGATGATCCGCCAATAGCCCCATGAGTGCTTTCCGCAGATTTACAGTCAGTACGCTGTGTGGCGCGAGCTGGTAGTCCATGATCTTCCCATGAGCCAAAGTCATGAATACGTCAAATTTCCCAATAGGGACAAAGTGTAGGTAAGTCATCACTTGGTGCTGCCTAATCATTATTGTATCCTTCTGTAGGTTCGTGAGCAGCACCTTCACCTCCCCATTCCCAGGAAACAATAACCCTGGAGCCACATGTGGTTTGAGCCGCGAGTGCTAATGAGGTGCCAGGATTTCTCCATATAGTCTCTTAGGGACTTCGATTTTGAGCCCAGTCCCTATTATGCCCTGGTGTCCAGATGGTAAGTTTAAAGGGCGCGTTGCTCTAAGCAGGATTCCTTTATACTAATATATCTGGTTGGGGAGGATCTTGGTCCACCAACTCAGTTGCTGATAGCAAACAGAGATCACTCTATCACTGTATGCTAGATTGACCTGACTGAAGTGGACTGAATCTGTTGGGATTCGACCAAAGGAAAAATATACTGGATTCTGTTGGCCAAACATAGTAAAAGTTTCTTCAGACATATCTATCACAAAGCCAAATTTCCTCATGAAAGCTGCGCCAATTAACATATAGTGGTTATTTGGCAAGACCACCGCCAGAGCAGAAACCTGGACTGACCCAAATCATAGAGGCAACACACTATATGCTCCTTCTGACACAGTGTTATGCATTCCTGCATTCCATATACTACCCGATGGTCCACATCCAGTTTCAACAAAAGTTTAGCCACTAAACGGCTGGAGACTATGCTACAGGCGCTCCTGTGTCTATAGTCACGCTGATTTTTGTGTTTTGAACGAATATGTTGCAATAAGTACATTCTGAGTAAGAAGAATTATCAGTGTTTATTACTTGTACGTTCAAGGGCCTTGTGTTACTTAAAAAGGAAGAAATACCCTTGCTGACCTGAGGATATTCACTAGTGATTTTTTACACAGGAATAGCTATGTTAATCTTTATTAAAGGAGTGACGTTCAGCGAAGAATCCGCATTGCGGTGCCAGTCTGTTCCAGTATCTGCCATGCATATGGTTTCTGCACATCTTGGCGGAACTCAGCGCAATCGGGTGAACTCTTGCTCTTGGAAGTAGAAGCAGAGGTATTTAGAAAAAGCTGCTGGTATAACAAATCATCCTATTGAGGTTCAATTTCTACTCGTAAAGTTGTTTGGCAGGTATTAGGGACAAGTGAATTGAGCTTAGCAGAGGTAGAGCATCCCATCTCTACTCCACTCGAGCTTTTCTCTTCTTGGTTATCATAGTTGGCATTGCGTACACTTGGGGTTTGCTAGGGCAATTGGCTGCATAATGCCCTCTTTGTCTGCACTGGAAGCAAGTGTTCATAAAAGGTGCGCATATATAATTTGGGCTGGAAGGACAAGGTTGAGAACTGCCGGTAAGGTTCCATGGTTGCGGTCAAAATGGAAAAGTGTGCATGGGACGGAAAGAGTCTACTGACTCATTTGAGAGACAACTATGTACTAGCAGCTAATAACCCAGTCGCTGCACCTGATATTTGGAAAAGGATGGAGCGGGGGCAACAGATGACTTTTGGGCTACATTGGGGGCGCCATTCATGACAGAAAGTCAATGTTAGGCGTTCACAATTTGAATGAGGCTGGTATCTCCATCCAACATATGGGACATAGCATTATATAGTTCCCAATATGTTTTGACTGACGCCGTCATTGCTATACCTACATCCTCAGTGGTTAAAAATATTAGCCCCAAGTAGAACGTGAGCTTCCGCCAAAAACCGCTCAGTGAATTCTGACAAGCTCTCATTTTGGTTAAACTGTATAGTCATAATTCAGCTTTCCATTGAGACATCTTGTTAGCGCCTCCAAACAGCTGGATAACGATTGCTTTTACTTGTGAAGAAGACACTGAGCTATTTGGAATATAGCAGGTCACTTGGTCAGCGCTTCCCACATCTAAAGCAGACAGTAACAATTTTGCTTTTCGTTGATCAGTAGCCCCTTCCACAGCGAATTCAAAACATTTAAAATACCCGTGTAGGTTTCCGTTACAACTGAAAGGAGGTAACTTTTTAATATTGATGAATTCACTTGGCTCTCAGGTTCTGCTGCAAGAGGCAAGTGAATTAATTTTTGAGTGACTATGGGAACCATTGTTTGGTGTGTTATCATGCCGCCATCCAGATGAGCTTGAACTCATCAAAGTGAAATAAGAAGAAGTGTCATCATATGGGGGGTCCATAATACCACCAATGGATACTTGCTTGCTGATCCATAACATTCTTCCCCCGAGTCACCACTGACTGCCCTATTCCCCCCAGCTCTGGTACGCCCCGTGAACTGTTCACTAATCAGCTGTTGTATTTTAATTGAAGCACATCTACACCATCCATCCTGCCATTATTGTTGAAGCGTGTTATATTGCTGTTACAATTCTTGGCAGAATTTCTTTTCCTCATTCAGTGTTTGTTCCATAGTTTGTAGTTGTGAAAGAACTTCCTTGATTATATTCTGCAGGCGTGTTTGTTGTTGTCTTGTGTTTTCCGCTTGCTGGTTGGCGTTGTTTTTTTGGTTAACAAGGAAAGATTGTTCACACACCGATTCCTCATTGTCCATCAAAGGGTATCAATGTAGTCTTGCATGTCCGCATACTCACTTGTCTCACCAATAGGGAGAGGGGAGGCTCGTTGGCATTCTGCCTGACTAACGACTTTCAGTCGTGTAACTTGATGAATGAGTTGGAGATACTCGGTAGATGTTGACCTAAGAATAAGCGCATTATTAGATGTTCGCTGGGTATCCCATTCAATACGGAGATGATCTAATTCTATTGATAAAGAGCTGAATTGGGCCGCCAATTGCAGTTCCATCAGGGTCATTCTTTCCTTGAGCTGATCAATCATGGCTTTGAGAGCTTCCACCCATTCAGCTAGCTCCATCATACAGCGCTCAGTATTATTCACCAAGGTGGTCATGTCCTAGATCCACTCCGCGGATAAGACATGTTGTTCTAGTAGTTCTCTTATTACTCAAGGTAACTCTGAGTTTAACTGTGGTACTAGAAGGTCCAATTGATGGCGAACATCCCCGACATGATTATCCATCTATGCCAGTGCCCCTTATATTTACAAGAATGAATGATCAAGTCAGTCAATCAGGAGGCGAGTATCGTGCTGTTGTGCTTGAGTGAACCACAAAACATCTCAATTTCAATGATATGGCAAGACAGAACATATAGTAGCTGGCGAATCAAAGATTGCACATAAGTGACTAAGTATTCCTCAATTCTGTGAGTACCAAGGCGGTGAGTTAACCCCATAGTATTGGCATCCAAATAAGACATGTACAGCACATATCAAAATTCTTGATCACGTTGGTTATAAAACAAACTCATGCATTTTCCCCACTCTCATCCTCATATAAGCAATACCCGCGCAACAACCATTCCATAATAATTCTTGTTGTTGTGGAGTCACATTCATAGAGCATCCGTGTTGGTTAGTCGTCAGCTCCAGGCAATTCTCAAATTGCACTGTAATCATAATTTCATTATCCTCTGGTTCAGTAACAGTAAACAATATTGGTTCCAAATTAGGTGTCTCCTGAGTTTCTTCATCATACCGTGCTTGGAACCCAATCAGGTTAGGTTGGAACAAATGAGGATTTGTCATTGTATTTTCCCCGCTATAGTTGCCAAGTGGCCCCTGTAGTGAGCACCACTGTTAAATTCTTGGCATCTGGGTCCACTGTTGCTGAGTTGGATTTGCACAGGGTATAGCCACTGAGAAACCCAATCAAACGATATGAGGATCACCAATTCTTATAATAAAACAGGATAAAATATATATGGAGCTATTGACCCTTATTTCTACCTTCTATTTTAAATATCTTGCAGACCGTTCTGCGCTCCCTCTTTTCTTGTAAAAGACTATCCCCTTTTAATCTTCCATCAGGCTCTTTATACCTCGATTCCCCAGCTGGATGCATCCTCAACTTAGTATCTTCTATTCTTCTTCCTTTTTTTGAGTTTCTCTCATTCATATCAAATCTCAGCATGATTCCTCTTGATTCGCCACATACTCTCATTTTGCTTGATTATAATTTGTGTATCCCCTTTTTGTAAATCTCAAGACTCAATTTTATTCCCCTGTGATCAGCTGATATGGGTAGCATATAGTCCATTCATATCAACTTCCTGATAGGGGGAGGTGAAATACTTTATTGCGTCAAATGCCTTTATGACATTCTGTGATCCAAACAAATAAGAGTCTTTACCTGTGGGAGGGCGAAGGGGTGAAGCCAGCATTAAAATGACTGTTTAAAACTCCTTGAAGAAAGTAAAAGGCCCCAAAACCCTTAGTTTAAACTGTGTATTACTAAGTGGCTAAGATGGATGGCCTAAAGTTTATAAAGTGTGATGGCATGAACATCATTCAATATCATATTTACCCAGAAATTTTATTTCATTTTTGAAGAACTTACATTTGGAGGGCTTAGCAACCAGATAGCTTTTTCTGGAGGCTGCAGCCACAGCTGCCAAATCCTTGTTGTATTGTCTAGCATTGGGCTAATAGATCTAGGTGTCATCCACGTAAGCAATCACACAGGAGAATCTGAGATCCTCAAGGTGTCATCAACTCAGTTCTAGAAAATTTCTGAGCATCTTTAGACCAAAGGATATCCTTATTATTGTAAATTACATACAAAAAGCAAATCATAAACATTAATAACTGGCCTAAAATAACTTGCTCCTGATGGATAGCATTCATTAGATCAACTCTATTAAATATCTTGGATCTTACAACTGCTTATAGTAAAGCTTTCTTCAAGGGTAAAGGGTATGAATCAGGGAATGCCACATTATGCAAGTGGCCATAATCGACAATTAGTCTCAAAATACCATCCAGTTTATGTGTGAAGACGATAAGAGAGGACGCTGGAGAAATTTCTTAACCATTACCCTCTCTTCACCCTGTCTTCAATCCAAGTCTTTAACTCCTGATCAAACCAGACATGTAAGAATATATGAGACATCTGCTTATAATGGTATTTAGTTTCACTTGAAAATCAGATCAAAATCTTAGTGACTTATCAACTTATTAGCCTCATCCACGTCAAAAACTGACTTGAATGGAGCAAGCATAAGTGGTAAATTAAGTAGCTCAGGCACTTTGTAGTAGGAGAGTATTCCACAGTTGCCACCACTGCATGTCTATTACAATTGGGAATGAGAGTATTCTACCAACTGAGCATAAGATGTAAAAAATAATTTATTTCACTCCATGTAAATACTTAATGACTGGCGGCATCACCATCCTACTCTTAAACACTGAGTATAACACCTTTGAGATAGCCATGGAGTTTGCTACAAATTAAAATTCATAGGACACAAAACTCAGTGGAATACACAGAGAAGTGTAAGGTTAGCTACCTTAGATACCCCTAAGACAAAGGAGCTGGGTGTAACTGCAAGATATAAAGCTTGCACCACATCAAGATTGATGTAATATCAGGATGTGCCAGAATTTACCAGGGTAGTTACTGTTGCCTTGCGTTTTACTACTGAAACATGATTAGGAAACATGAGATATGTACAATAACATTTTAAATTAAACTCATTAAGGGAACAAAGCAATAAACCAGAAGTCTTAAACTTGAGTCCTTTTACACCTTGGTGAATCTGCTGATGAACTAGCTTGACATAGCTGCTACCCAAAATAAGACAAGGGTGCCGACTCAAGATCGTCAGGGTCTGATAAAGGCAGCACATCTGAGAGATCATTATAAAATAAATCCACGCGACGTTTTTCTTACTCTAAATGGACAAGTTATATGATAGAAATGAATATCTGGAGCTTCAGGATTTATGAGAATTGCAACAATCCCCAAAGGGCCAATTTGAAATATTAAGGCATGAGGGAATTGGGATTACATAGTGCTAAAAAAGGCATGAGAGAAGATCCTTCATAATGTGACTGGTTTAATTGTGTCATTATGGCTTCTTCAGGCCCTGAAAGGTTTAGAGTAAGCCTCAGTGTAATATCCTATTTTTTGTTGTGAGTGTTTGACTCTATATTTTTGTCCTCTTTAACACGTTCTTCTCTTTTATAAGCAATTGATACACTAATCATGAGCGCAGGTTTCATCCACTCCTCAGATAATTCAATACTATTCAAGTTGTTTCATCATGTTAAAAATTCCAACACCTGGATGTGTCATAACGTGAGAAACTGGGGGGACTTTAAATATAGCCGCTTACAGCTAAGTGAGAAGACAACGGGGTTGTTATTAGTGAAACTAAAGATGATAAGATCTGACCATCTAGTACTAAAAAAAAGATGATAAGATCTGAATTATGATTATAACAAGAGTTTACCACAACAACGGGTAAGGAACACTCTTAAGAGAAAAGTAAACTTTAGGTTGGTGTTAGAGTTGCTCAAGGTCAATAAACCTTGAACCAAAAACTCACCGCTATATGGTGGTGCTTGGGTATCATTTTAGGAATTAAACGTGTCAAGAAAAGACTTAGCTTACTTCATGGGACGCTAGAATCCATAAAGGCATATACAGTCCACAAGGCATTTTTGGTCTCAGGGGTGTGAGGAGGCGCGCTCAGGGAGGATCTGGAATGATGTGGATTTAGGGAACCAGTTCCCATCTATCATTTATTTTATTAGAAAAATGAGGGTAATTATAATTAATACTTAAAAAATGGGAAGCTATTAAAGGAACACAACAACTTGCATATTGAAGGTTGTTTCTATACTAAGAAGGGAAGCACATGGTCATGGGACAACCTCTTATGAACATGCCTTTCGTTGGGAAGTTGATATGACGGATGCTATGCTACCCATACAGGTAAATCAGAGGGGTTATTGAGATAAGTCTCGAGATTTATGGAAAAGGATATACAAATTATAATCAATCAAAATGACAACAATTTAGTGAAACAAGGGGAAATATGCTGAAATTCAATATAAATGAGAGCTTCTAGAAAAGGGAAGATGAATAGAAGACTACCAAGCCAAGGATGCATCCGGCTTGGGAGACTGAGATATAAAGAATCACATGGAGGATTGAAGAGGGGTCTTTTCCGGGTGATTAAGTGGTCATAGATAAGTCTGCGATTTATATTAAAATAAAGGTCAAAATAAGGGGCGATAGCTCCATATGTAGTTTATCAAGTTTTATTAGAAGGTTAGTGATCTTCATATCATCCGATTTGGTTGCTCAGTGGCTAATACCCTGTGCAAACTGACTCAACGGAAACAAGTCTATATGATGAGAATCAACAGTGTTGCTCACTACAGGGGGCCACTGGTCAACTGTAGTCATTAAATGATAGGATACAATGATGAGCCCTCATTTGTTCCAACATGAATTGATCAGATTCTGTGCTTGGTATGCTGAAGAAGCATGGGAGGCACCTAACAATGAACCAACATTATTTACTGTGACAGAACTGGGGGATGAAGAAGCTATGATCAATCTGCAATTAGAGTTTTGCCCTGAGCTGATGACTGACCAACAAGGACGCCACAAATGTGACTACTCAGCAGATGTGGAATATTATGGAGTGGCTGTTGCGCGGATATCGCCTATATGAAGATGAGGCTGGGGAAAACGCCCTGAGCTTATTCTATAACCTAATGAGACCAAGAAAATCGATACACCCTGTACATGTCTTATTAGGACGTGACTACAATGGGGTTGGCTCACCGCCTTGGTACCCATGGAATCGAGGAATATCTAGTCACTTATGTGCAGCCATTGATTCACCAGCTACTGCGTGTGCTAGATCGCCACAATATAGAATTTGGAGATGTGTTGTGGTTCACTCAAGCACAATAGCACGATACTCGCCTCCTGCTCAACCACCTCGATCATTTGTTTTTGGAGGTACAAGGGGCGCAGGTACAGATGGACCATCATGTTAGGGACATCTGCCATCGATTGGACATTCTGGTACCACAATTAAATTTAGAATTACCCTGAGTAACTTAGAACTTCTGGATCAGCATGGCCTATCAGTGAAGTAGATTCAGGACGTAACGACGTTGGGGAATAATACTGAGTGCTTTATGATGGAGCTAGCTGAATGGGTGGAAGCTCTTGAAGCTGTGATTGCTCAGCTTAAGGGAAAAATGACACTGATGGAACGGCAAGTGGTGGGCCAAGTCGTGTCTTTATCAGCTGATTTAACCCAACTTTGTATTGAATGGAGTACCCAGCAAATGGCAGATAAGGCGCTTATCCTTTGGTCAACGTCTCCCAAATATCTCCAGCTAATCCGTCGGGTTACACAACTGGAAGTTTTTAGCCAGGCTGAGTGCCATTGAGCCTTCCCTCTTCCAATTGGTGAGACAAGAGAGTATGCGGACATGCAAGGGCGCCTTAATACCCTTTGATGGGCCAACGAGGAATTAGTACAGGAACAAGCCTCCCTCCTTAACCAAATAAATGACGCCAATCAACAAGCGGATAATGCTAGCTGGCAGCACACCCACCTGCAAAACATAACCAAAGATGTCCTCTCGCGTTCACGAGCTGTGGAGCAGAAACTGAACGTTGAGAGGAGATTCCTCCAGGATTTGCAACATCAGTATGAAACGCTGCAACAGGTTTTCTAGGATGGATGGTGTAGATGCTATTCAGTTAAAGAGGAGCAGCTGATCAACAAACATATCGCGGGGCCCACCAGAGCTGGGGGAAGTGGGGCAGTTAGGTGCGATTCAGGGGAAGAATGCTATGGAAAAGCAACTGAATATCCTCAGGCGTTATGATGGACCCTCCGCATGAAACCACTTCTTCTGAGTCCTTTTTGATGAGTTTGAGTCCGTCCAGCCAGTGTATGATAACTAACAAAGGGGTGGTTCCCATAGTCACTCTGAAACAAATTTGCCTGCTCCTGGTGGCAGGAACCTGGAACAAGGCGAAGTCATTCAAATCAAAAAATTACCTCCTTTCAGTCGTGATGGGAATCTACATGGTTACTTTAAGCATTTTGAATTCGCGGTGGAAGGGGCTACTGATTGATGGAAAGAAAAACTGTTGCTGTCTACTCTAGATGTGGAAAATGCTAATCAAGTTTCCTTCTATCTTCCAAATAGCTCGGTATCCTATTAAGAAGTTAAAGTGATTGTTCTCCAACTGTTTTGGGGGTGCTACCAAGATGGCCCAACGGAAAGCCAACTTTATGACTATACAGTTTCATTAAAATGAGACCCTGTTAGAATTCTCTGAGCATTTTTTGGCGGAAGCACATGTCCTACTTGTAGTTAACATTTCATCTGCTGAGGAAGTTGGTATAGTGATGACGTCAGCTGTCAAACCACATTGGGAACTATATAACGCTATGTCTCATGTGTTGGATGGAGACACTGGACTTATCCAAATCATGAACACCTTATGTCAACTCTCCACCACAATCAGCACCCCCAACGTAGCACAAAAAGCCTCTGCTGTCTTCACTCCAAACTCTTCAGGATATAGGTCACAGTGACTGGGTTATCAGCCAATGGAACATATTCGTCCCTCATATAAGTCAGTGGACCCCTTTCGGCCCATGTAGCTTCGCTAGTTTGTCCATGATCTTGGAACCATACTGGCAACTTCTGAACTGGTCCTTCCACCACAAACCATATATGTGAACCTTTTATGAACACTTGCTTCAAGTGTGGATGAAGAGGGCATATGCGGGTAACTACCCTAATCAACCACAAGTGTATGAAATGCCAACTGATAAGATCGAGCAGAGAAAAGCTCAAGTGGAGTAGAGATGGGACGCTCTACCTCCGCCAAGTCCAATTCACTTGTCCCTAGCAATTTCCAAACATCTTTTTTGGGTAGAAAAACAAACCTCAATAGGATGATTTGTAATTCCAGCAGCTTCCATTGGATACCCCTGCTTCCACTTCCAAGAATAAAGTTCACCCCAGAGCCCTGAGTTCCACCAGGATGTGCAAGAGCCATATGCATAGCAGATCCTGGAACAGACTTGCACCAGCAACGCGGATCCCTTGACGAACGTCGCCTCTTTAGTAGAGTTAATGTAGCCATTCCAGTGGAGAAAATTTATAGTTAGTATCCTCAGGTTAGCAAGGGCATTTCCTCCATTTTGAGTAACACAAAGCCCTTGGACGTACTTGTAATAAACATTGATGGTTCTTCTTACTTGAAATGTACTTACTGCAACATTTTCGTTCAAAACACAAAAATTCGCGCTATCCTAGCCACGGGAGCCCCTGTGAACATAATTTCTACTCAGTTGGTGGCTAAACTTCTGTTGAAACTGGATGTGGACCATCGAGTAGTACACAGGACCGCGGGAATGCATAGCACTGTGTCTGAAGGAGCATTTAGCGCGTTGCTCTACAATTTGGGTCAGTTTAGGCTTCCGCTCTGGAGGTGGTTTTGCCAAATAACAACTATAACATGTTAATTAGCGCGGCTTTAATGAGAAAATTTGGTGTTGTGATGAATATGGCGGAGAAAACTCTTACTATTTTAGGCCAACAGATCCCCATATATTTTACCTCTTGTGGAATCCCAATGGATCCATTCCGCTCTAGTCAAATAAATCTAGCATACAGTGATGGAGTGATTCTTGTTCATAATCGATGACTGAGGTGGTGGACCAGGACCCTCACCAACCAGATTAATGAGTACAAAGGGATCCTGCTTAGGGCAGCGAGCGCTGTGAGCCTACCATCTGGACATCAGTGCATAGTAGGGACTAGGCTTGAAATCGATGTCCCCAAAGGGCTTTATGGAGAAATTATGGCACCTCATTAGCACTCGCGGCTCAAACCACATGTGGCTCCAGGGTTACTGCTACCTGGGAATGGGGAGGTGAAAGTGCTGCTAGCAAACTTACAGAAGAAGACAATAACAATCCAGTGGCACCAAGTGGTGGCTTACCTACACCTAGTTCCTATAGAGTAAGTTCGCCAATTTCATGCTTGGTTTGTAGGAGGAACTCGGACTACCAGCAAGCTCATTGTTTGGCATATTGACTGTGGTTCCGTGGGAAGCGCTTATGAGATTATCGGCGGAACATCAAGAAAAGGCTATGGCATTATTTGAAAAGTATTGTGCTATTTTTGCACATGACTATCATGATTTGGGTGCACTCAAAGGGGTGGTACATTGGATAGATACAGGGGATCACCCTCCCATTTTATCGCGACCTATTAGATGTTCAAAAGTGGCGTAAGAGGTTGTCTCCAATGAGTTGGATAAACTTATTATGAAAGGAATTCTAGAGCCGTCAAACAGTCCATGGGCATCACCTGTGCTCATTGTAAAGAAAAATGATGGCTCAAATTAAGTGGCTATTGACTATCATAAACTCATTAATGTAAAAAAGAAGGATTCCTACCCTCTTCTGTGGATTGACAAAGCATTAGACTGATTGGGTGGGGAAAATTATTTTTCTTCCATGGATCTGATCTCAGGGTACTGGCAGATCAAATTTCCCTCAACAGAAAGAGAGAAATGTGCGATCATCACTTTGAGTGGGTTGATCCAGCCGGCTCACATGGCACAAGGGTTGTGTAATGCCCTGGCTATGTTCCACCGTGCCATGGATACTATTTTAGGTGATTTAAAGCTGTCCTGCATCCTAGTTTACCTTGACGACATCAATATGTTCTCGCGGACATTTACAGAGCACCTGGCCCACTTGTAACAATTTTTCAGCGCCTCGCTGCAAGTAATATCAAAATTAAGCCTCGGAAGTGCCATTTCTTTAAAGAACAATTGTTATATCTCAGGTTTGTCATAGATTCAAACAGGCTTAAACCTCAGCCAGCCAAAGTAGAAGCGATAAGCAAGATGGCTTACCCAGGTAATAAGTGGGACATTCAGTTGTTTTAGGGATGGTCAGGTATTACTGATGATTCATTCCCAATTTCAGTTGCATCGGGGCCCCACTTTTTGAGTTGCTAAAGAAAAATGCTTCCTTCAATTGGATGGAACAATGCCAGAATGCTTTCAATGTGTTGCAAACCACGTCAGCAAGTGTACCTATTTTGCTATTTCCCAACTTTGAAAAACAGTTCAAGTACAAATTGATGCATCCCTCGCTGCTATAGAGGCAGTATTATCTCAGAAGGACGATGACGGCATGGAGCACCCTGCCACATTCTGTAGTCAAAACTTGAACTGTCACAAATGAAGCTACACTGTGACTGAGTGGGGTGTTTAGCGGTGATCTACGCTTACAAACAGTTTCAGGTATATTTGCATGGGGTAAGATTCCAAGCAGTGATGGATCATGCTTCCTTGTGCTGGCTACAGAATCTGCGTGAACCAGAAGGATGGCTCGCACGTTGGGCTCTGAAGCTCAAAGCATATGATTTTGAGATTTTACATCACCTGGGAGAAAAACATCAAAACGCGGATTGTCTTTCTTGGCTGCCAACAGTCACTATTCTGGCGGATTTAGCTGACATACTGTACGAGAAGATGATGGAGAACAGGTACCAGGATGAGCCACTGCAGGTGATCAAGGTATTAAATGGGCTCAGGGAAAATACTTTTCTACATGAGGGGGAACTATATAAGCGGATCAAAGACTTGATGCTGAGTTTCCCTAAACCTTCAGCTAGACCCTCATTTTTATTCTGGATGCTCATTGGGCTGTAGGACATGGAGGATTGCGGAAAACGCTGGAGTTTTTTGACCCCTAATACTACTGGAAGAGCATGCTTTATGATGTTTTGAAACGGTTAGTTGTTGCCATCAGTGTCAAGTGGAAAAGTCTTTCACAAGAAAACCACATACCAACTAGTTAAACCCCAGTTCGCCTGGCACACCATTTCAATTGATGTAGTGGGACCTCTGCCGACTATCACCAATTGATCCAAGTATATAATAGTTGCCATCAATCATTTGACCTGATGGGTGGAGGCCAGGGCTATTAGCGACTTGGGAACAGTCACCACTGCCAAGTTTATTATGGAGTGTGTTATACAGCAACACGGCTGCCCACAGTTCATTCTGACAGATAACAGAACCAACTTCACTTTGCATATCCTGCCAAAGTAGAATGAGTTGATGGCGATTCACGGGGATTTGACCACCCCCTATCATCTGGAATCAAACGGGATGGTGGAGCGGGTCAACGGAACCCTAGTGAACATACTCCTCAAATTGGTGAAGGATCAGTCTTAATAATGGAGTGCCCTTCTACCTACTTTTGTGTTCGCGTATAGTATCAGCTATCATTTGTCCACTGATAAGAGCCCATTTCAGCTGATGTATGGTCAACATCTGGCTCTACTCGCCTAGCTTTATTCATGTGTAGAGGACACTGGTGGTGTGGATCCCCAGAGATATTTGAAGACTCTTATGGATACATTGATCAAGATGCAAATGGAAGCCTACTCCACCGGTTTGGCCAAGAAGATTCGCGATCAGGTAGCCAATAAGAAGAGACAGAGTGGACTCCCACTGTTTTCTGTGGGGGACCATGTTTATTCCACGACCAGCACGGATTTGGGCAGAAAAACAATCTCTCCAACATCTGGTCCAGGCCATTTGAGATAATTGAGATGACTGGCATGGATGTCTACACTATCAAGAAACCCATGTGTGGTCAGATTATCAACTAAGATCACGCAAAGTTCCTCTGAGCATATATACAGTAAGAGCATATCATCCAGTCAAAGGGGGGTAATGTCAGGAAGTTGATATGACGGACAATATGCTACCCATACCAGCGGATCAAAGGGGGAATCAAGACGAGTCTCAAGATTTATGAAAAAGGGTATACAAATTATAATCAATCAAAATGATGACCATTTAGTGAAATGAAGGGAATTATGCTGAGATTCAATATGAACGAGAGATTTTAGAAAAGGAAAGAAAAATAGAAGACTACCAAGCTGAGGATGCATCATGCTTGGGAGACTGAGATATAAAGAATCACATGGAGGATTGAAGAGAGGGTCTTTTACAGGTGATTAAGTGGTCATAGATAAGTCTGCGATTTATATTAAAATATTTTATTTAACTGAGGCAAGTCGACCAGGGGACGGGCATTACTGATATTTGTGTGGAAGTGGTGGGGGAGGAAGAAAAGCAATGACTAGATATGATTGGGAACCCCGGGGTACACAGGTTACCCATGTTGCCAGCTGGGACCGCCAGGTGTGGGGGAAATGGTGCTCTATTCCAGGGGTTGCCCCCAATATAGAGCAGGTGTGAAGGAAGGGGTCCGTGTGAAGGAACCAGAGTGGGAACCATGAGTTTATGAGTCTCAGCTGTCTTGGTCTCATATTCCCATAGAGCCAGGCTTGGTAATGCTCCAATAAATGGACGTGGAATCTATTGACAACCTCATGGATGGTAGGGACCGTGCCCTTGAATGCATCCAAGGCAATAGTGTGGATCGTCCACATTGCAATGGGTATCAATAGGGTGCGCAGGGTGGATGGGACTGGGGACAAAATTCAGATCATGAGAAGGCTCTTCGATATAGAGAAATCCTAACCACCTTGGATCTTGAGCAGGCATGCGACTTCTCACCATATGGCTTTGGATGGGGGCAGGTTTCTAGGCGGTGGTGTAGGGAGCCCTCTCCTCCACATACTGCGCAGGTTGCGTGGGTTGAGTGGGAGTGGTCCGCCGTTCTGTAGGTTCTTATTAGGAAGCGCCAGGTGCTGGCCCTAACCCTCAGCTGAAGGAGTAGATGGTGCATCATCCTCCATATTGCCTTTTGTGTGGATAGGTCATAGGGGATATCCAAAGAATTTAGGTAGTTGACTCTGGTGATAAATGGGGTCGATGTGAGTATATCTCTGTGGGGGTGGTCTTTTGGCTTCCATAACACAAAGTGGGATCTGGGTCATCCCCTTCCCTGCACTGTACCAGTGGTAGCGACAGTCCACCCCATGCAGCGGATGGTTTGGAGGAGGCGCTTAAAGTGAAGGGGGTGTTCCATGCGGGCCCACTGCATTTAGGCGGTTAGCAATGTACATTATTAAGCTGGAAGTATGTTGCGGGTTAGGTATTTTGAGTGCCTGCGCGAAGTTGGCCCTCATGGCCTGGACCAGTGCTGTTGCGGGGGGTCCTGGGTTAGCACTTCCTCTATCCAGGTGCCCAGGATGTGGTTGGTGTGGTGCTCAAAATCTATCAGGCCCATGCCCCCGCTGGAGTGTGGGTCATACAGAGTCTCAACCTGAACTGGTGGGCGGGATCCAGGCCACAGCCAACCCTGGATGAGAACACGGATCAATGTTATAAAGGTGGGGGAGAAGGGGATCACATGCACGGGGAACCGCAGCATTGGGAGGATGAGTGAGTTGGCAACTGCCACTCGCCCTATTAACCTGAGGAATCTACCCTTGAGGGAGGCGATTCTGTTGGATATCCGTTGTAGCAGGTTACTTTTGATCATCTCGCTTGCATACCCCCTGTTTCCAACCATATCCTAAGGTGGCGGACAGGGGTGGTGGTGGGGGGTAATGCAAAGGGTATAGCGAATGAGTTTTTGCATTTTGGGTTGTGTGTGGTGGGGGATGTGGTCCAGTTGGTGGTGTACTTGCCAAAAGAGGATAATTTAAGCTTTCCATTTATTAAGTGATGCGCTGCTCACCGTGGAGTATTCCTCTAGGGTGCGCTCCAGCTGTCAGGCGTCACTGTTGTCAGCTATACCTGTTACAAAATCATCCGCAAAGGCTAGTATCTTGATAGTGGGCTGGCCAGGCGCAGTTATGCCCCTGAGGCGTGAGTTGGCAACATGGAGAAGTGGGTCAAAGCTGAAGTTGTACAGTAGCGGACTGAGGGGGTCCACTTGCTTGAGCCTTCTGCACAGGGTGATCCTGTTGGTCAGGAAACCAGGGCCACATACCACCATTGATGAGGATTCCGTGAGGTTCATTGCCAATTGATGAACCTGGGTGGGAGGTTGAAAGCATGTAGGCACTCTTTTAGGTATAGCCAGCTAACGCGGTTGTACGCCTTCTCCTGGTCGAGGAATACCAGGGCACCTGTCACTTTGGATTGGCATATGTTGGCAACGAAGTGTATGTTAGACCAGATGGAGCGCCCTGGTGTAAAATCAAATTGGTTGGGTGATAGGGCTTTTGAGGCTAGTGCTCCCAGTATGGTGGCTAGAATTTTTGTGAGTAGTTTAGTGTCAGTATTGGAGAGTGCTATGGGGCGCCAGTTGGCCAGGTCCAGTCTGTCACCCTTTTTGAATAGGGTAATGACATAGGATTCCTGGCCTCCTGGGAGGAGACAGGTCTCCAGCAAGCACTGGTTCATAGACGCTAGGAGGAGGGGGGCGAACTGTTTAAAATATTTTTTATAAAATTCGTAGGGTATCCCATCAGGGCCTGGGCATTTCCTATGTGGTGCACCGCGGACTAAATTTCAGAGCTCCTCCTGCATTACAAGGTACAGGAGACTATAGTCTGGCGGTGTGCTTTGTATCTCAGCGGTTTGTATAAATTTTGTTATTTTTTGTAGGTCTGTCAGTGTATCTTGATATAATTTGGTATAATAGCAGTGGATTTCCGCCTTGACCTCCGTTGGGTCAGCTACCATGGTTCTTTTGGTTTTGCAGACCTGTGCACACTGAGGCAGGTTGCCTCAGGAGTGGTACTGGTGGAAGAAGAATGCTGAGCAGGTCTCACCTTCTTTTATGTGCTTATCTTTCCATGATACTTTGATTCTGTGTTGGTGTTTGTGGATGAGGGTGTTGAGGCGGGTGGAAATTGCTGCCCATTTGTTCCCCCCGTTTGGGCTGTATTCAGCTTTCGGTGTATCTAGTTCAAGGTGATCAAGTTCTGCTAGGGTGCATCTAATTGTGGCGGTATCCGCGGTGTGTTTGGGTGAGGCGATATGTTGGTACATTTTTATTAGTTTAGTTTTGAATTTTTCCTAAGATTTGATGGGATCTGAAGCAAATGGGGTAGTGATTTTTGGGCTTGAGGCTTCATGCTCGACCCATACAGAAATTTTGGGGAGTTTTATATTCTCTGGTTATAGCTTCCTCCAGGGCGTCATCCGCGTTTGAGTCCTGGTTGGTGTGAACTGCATTAAAACTAGATGATGGTCAGAAAAATTAATTTTTTTGTGGCGAAGTTAGTAATGAACAAGTGATAGGATTTTGGCATAAGGATGTGGTCGATGTGGCTTATCAAGATGAGTGTACCCTCGCATATGTTGGGGTGGGTCATGTGGGTAAGGAGTGGAGCTCCGGGGGAGGGTGTCATACAAGCCAAGGGATGCCTTCATTGCACAGAACTCAGAGTGTCCCAGTGGGTATCCCCTGGGGTTGGGCCATTGGTCCATAGTGGGATTGTCCCAACAGTTGAAGTCACCCAACATGATAGTGTCTGGTGGGAGGTTGAGCATCAGGATGGATTCAAAGAATTGTTTCCGCTCAGGCGTGGTGCAAGGTGTGTAGATACAAGCTATCAATAGTGTTACCTCTTGGTTTGCGATCTTTGCAATTAGGATGCTGCCATCTAAGTGCGATGAGGATTTGAGGATTTTTAATTTTTTGTTATTATTACAGATGACCACCCCACAGTGGGACGTCCATATTGACTGGGATGGTGAGACCCTGGCCGCCCAGGATCCCTCTTCCCCCTGTAGACAGTGGGTCTCTTGGATGGGCAAGATGTCTACCAGGTGTTTGTGCAGGAAGTCCAGTTTTTTGGCTTGGGACACTTGAGCCCTGGCTCCTGCGATGTTCAGCGTCCCTATTGACACTGAGGCGCCCGTGGCGCCTCAGGAGCAATTGTGCGGGTCTTCCAGCCCTATTCCCCCGTTTATTGCCTTGGACTTGCTCCATGTGATTGGGCCAGTACTCTGAGGCTTCCGACTCCTTACCTTGTGATGATTTTGTGCAGATATTGTTAGACTTGGGGATTATATTAGGCTTTTCCACATGTGATTTTGGTTGATTTGTAATTGGTGCTCTGATTGGCTCCCAATGTTTCAGGATTTGATTTTGGTGCTCTGGGCCCTGTTGGCTCATTCATAGTGGATTCATAATTACCTGGTAAGTTTATTTGATTGAGTTCACGTGGTGATTCTGTTGGCTTGAGAAAATTTTCGTATGGGTTGGCTGATCTGACTGTTTGGTTTGGATTGCATCTTCTATGGTTGCTACAGCTTGGGAATTGTGTTCTGATTGGCTGGTTTGGCCAATTTCCTCTCTGTCCGCCTGGATTTGGTTCAGGTTGATGGAGGAGGTCACAAGAGATGCAGCCTTGGCCGCTGCCCATTTGCGGGCCTTCTGTACTTGTTTGCATATTTTGGGTGAGATTGGGTCAATGAGGACGTAGTGTCCATCCTCTCTCCAGAGGAAAGCGTGGTTGGCGTCAAACATTCTTCTGAAGGACTCCTTGTCTTAATCCATGGTGTCGTTGCAAAAGTCCAGGGCCATGATGCCCTCCTTCACGGGGCACACATGCTCCCTGTGCCCCAATGTGGTGCAATGTTTGCAGATGGGGGGTGCGCATTCCAGTGTGACGCAGAAAGGTTTTGACACTCCCCCATCCAGGAGGTGGAATACAGTGGTGCGTGGGATTTTAGTTAAATTCTCAGCCACGTCGGGGACTGGGTCAATTACAGTGATTGCCTTTCCTGTGCACAGGTTCAGCATCAGGCGAAAATGCTGTAGTTCAAGTTGTTTTATTTCTCTGTAGCTTTGGAGGCTGAATTGGAGTTCATCTTCAATTAGCTTATGGGGGAGGTTGGTGGGAAGTGAGTCAAAAGAGATGAACAAAGTGTTTGCTTTGTTCCATCTGGTGCGCGTGAGGCACACAATTCATTTTCCCTTGGGGAGGGCTATTTTGATACAGACTTTTGCTACGGCATCTGCATCCTCTTTAGTCTTGAAACCCATATCAATCCAGCCGCGGTGGATGGTGTGGGTGGTAATGTATACCACATGGGGAAAGAGGGAGGCCTGTGCCTCACCTACCTTTTCCCACAGAGTTGGGGAATCGACCCCTAAGAAAAGTTGGAGCCCGTGTTCCACTTTTGATAGGGGCTGTGCGTACATATCTCCATGTATTGTTTTTTTTGTTGTAAACTCCACAAACCTGGGTGGTGTTTGGGTTTGGGGTTTCTTGGAGGCGTTAGCTCCCAGTCCCCCTCCAGGGCGTTTTTTGCCTTTGGGTGCACTGTTTTGCCCATTGCCCAATATGACTTCCGCCCAGTTTTGTTGTGTTTTATTAAATTCGCTCATCTTCACCTTTGTGAATATCAAAATCTATCTGCTCAAATCAAATCTTGGTAACTGATGTTATTGTTACGGGAAAGAAAAGCGATTTATATTAAAATAAAGTTTAAAATAAGGGCGATAGCTCCATATAAAGTTTATCGAGTTTTATTAGAAGGTCGGCGATCTTCATATCTTCCAATTTGGTTGCTTAGTGGCTAATACCCTATGCAAACCGACTCAGCAGAAACAAGTCTATATGCTGAGAATCAACACCTTTATTTTTACTAAGAAGTTCATTTCATAAAGCAATTAACAAATCTTGAGCTTCAGTTAACTACGTCACTTTTTTACATTGTGACTTGTTGATACTATTGCACTATGTCTGACTCTCTTTTCCTTCGTTTTTTTAGCTATAGAAATCTTTTAGAAAAATTTATACCTTGACTTATCCCAGGTGTAAGGTTTGATTCAACAGAGCGAACGCTTCTTGGCTCCTTATGTTTGAAAGAGATTTTTCCCTAGTATTATTAACATTTAAAAAAGCTATAAATTTATCAAAGAACCGTTAGATTTTCTGCACTAATATATCAGAATTTTCATAAATAACAAAATCTGGGGACCTGAGGGGTGACATAGGAAGGGGGTGGCTAGATAGGGAGGAGCTGCCAGTACTCATCTCTTATCTAACGTATCTTCAGATCAGTTAATTGGGTGAGAGGAAATGTCTTGAGATTGGAATAATACTTTATCCTAAATGGAAAACCCTAATCAATTTGATGGCTGGCACCTTGGGTCTTACAGGTGCACAAAGGAATTTATGAGTTTAAAAGGTTTTCAAGATCTAGACCTGGATCTATCAATAGGGCATTTTGTTTTGGGGGCTTCTTTCGCTACAATGTCTTTCTATGAGGTGAGAAGCCCGTTCCAAACACAATTCAAAATTTCTGTTTCTGTAACCGCTTTACCACGTTAACAGATTTATTGGTAATGGTAATCATTATGGTAGGTTTGTGACGTCACCAACAGGTGACTATCACCTATAGCCTAGATCCGCCTTAAGGTGTACCCAATATATGTGGTGAGTTTCCTCTTATTGATGACTCCTCCCCCAGAAAGAGTTTTAAGCTTTATCTCTCATACCTTCTTTTTATTATTTACCACTAAACTTTCCTTATTTGTTGTCTTACAAGTATACTTAATATGGAGAAGGAAGATAATCTCCCGCCTTACTCTGATTATGATTTGCTTTCTGTTTAAAGGTGCATTAGATTAAATAAACTTCCCATTGAATCCATATACCAAACAAGAGAATAAGCCTCGGAAGTTTGGTTATATGCCATGCTCCATAAGGAAAAAAATCTTCTTAGAATAATCCTCTATTGCTTTTCCACATAGTGTTTCTAACTTAAGTGATATGTAGCCTAATAGCTGTGTGTAGAATATGGCCATCTGAACAACATCACTATGCATGACCCCTATTCCCTGCCATTGCATCAAACCATAAGCCAGGCGATTGTCAAGTCCTGGGTATTTTTTAACTTATCCTGCTAAACTTGCTAAACCAAATTTTAGTAGTAGATGACCAAGAGTGGATCACGGCAATATGCACAAAGAGAGCTATATTACGATATTAGATTATGCCTTTCGGTCTAAAAAATGCATCTGAGAAGTTCCATCATTTGATTGATGACGTCCTGGGCGATCTACGCTCACCTGAGCGTTAGCCATTATGACAACATCATGGTGCAATCAACCAACCAACCATGAGCATAACGCAAAATGTCTCAAAGAGGTATTTTCTGCTCTTCAAAGGCGGAAGTATAAACCAAGCCCTCCAAATGTGATTTTTAATGAGAAGGTCAAATTTTCAGGGTAACTTGATTCCTAAAAAAGAGGATATGAAATCCCTCCTCTCAAACTTGAGGTTATCCTTTCTTGGCCATACCCTCAACTCAGAAACAAAATCAAGGATACTAAGTACCATCGTTTTCTGTTTAAAGTTTCCTAGAGTTATCTCAGTTGGTGACCCCTCTACATCTCCTGATGGGAAAAACGTCTTATTTAATTGGTTAGATGATTTTCAGAAAGCTTTCAGTGTTGTCAAGGGGTATTTTCTCCGCATCTATTATCAAGCATTATGACATATTAAAGTCTTTTAAGTGGCATAGATGCCTCTCCATTAGCAGTGGGAGCAGTTTTATTATAGGGCCATGAAGGAATAGTCCTCCTGTCGCCTACTTCGCTAGCATGTTTCCTCTATGGAGCAATAATTGAAGTTTATGATAAGAATATTGCTATAGTATTATGTTCTCTAACCCATTGGCGGTATCTACTTCAGGGGGGACAACAATAATTGTTGTTATAATGGACCATCGGTAACTCATATACTTTAAGAAAGCCACAGAAAGTGGCCCACCAACAGGCTTGAACCTATCATAATTTTTGTAGGTTCAACTTCAAGTAAAAGAATGTTAAATGATCTTTAACATCCTCACTGATTTGATGAGTCAAACTCACCTTAGCTCCACCTATTAAGAGCCCTAAGGGCTGACCACAGTCTTACCAACCTTCAAAACATGACTATTTCCCCCCTGGTGATGTCTGTGTGGACTAGACTCTTAATATTCCTTGGTTTCACGGGTGTTGACTAGCTAAACATCCTGTGTGGAAGAACCAGAACTTTTATGAGAAGCTGACAACCTCCTCTACAGATAATCCAAAAATATGCTTTAATTGATGAAATTCTGTTTTGTATTTGAAATGAGTTGCTCTCTTTACTTATGAATAGCTAATTTTTTAAACTACTGGATCCTCCTAGAGTAGGTCATTTGGGCATCAAAAATGCATTGGCATGGTGAACTAGTCATAAAACGGCATGGTACAAGGACATACCTCCCTGAAGAAATTTGTATTCTGTGTACCCCAGAAAATTCTGACAGGTCAGGGATGAAGTGTAATTACATCCATTGCAACAGGAAGATGGACTTTGGACGTTCTTATCCATGGATTATATTGTGGAACTATTTCCCATAATAGAGCTGACTCAATATTGGTTGTAAAGAATATATTCACCCATTTTTCCCTATTCATCCCTACCATTTTGGGTATTATATCTGAAAAACTACAAAGATCTTTATTAGTCATGCCTTTACAATGTTTGGCCTACCCTGAAAGCGGTAGTTGATTGGGGTCCTCAATTCAAAGCCTGATTTAGGAGCACACTGTTGGCTATCTTGTTTTAAGACATGCTCTACCGCCTATCATCCCCAGTCAGCTAAGCAGATGGAAAATATCAATCAAATCTTGGAGCAATATCTTTGCTTCTATGCCTCTGAGACCCAAAATTTTAGAGTGGTGATTTATTTTTGGCAGAATTTATCTATAACATTGTCAGTCATTTTTCCACTGATTATTATCTATATAAGGCCACTTTAGCTTTATCCTGCTTTCAAATTGACCCTCATCTGTGCTCTGAAGTTCCTTCCTCAGACGCTCATTTGTTGCATATTAAGGAATTCCAAATATGATGTGAAACCTCTACTTAAGGCAATAAGAGACTATAAGAAGATTTTGGATTATAAATGGCTTCACGCTCATGAGTTTAAGGAGGGGTCGTTATCATGTTGGATACCCGCCATCTAAGAATGAAGGCTTCTTTTTAAGATGTTTACAAATAAGAATTTGAGCTCTCAAATGGTAGTTTAGGATCTTAAAAATAGGTATTTCCATTTTAGTACTTCTCTTCACTTAAAGCAGCATAATGTCTTCCAAGCTTCTCAGCTTTCCCATTTATGGGCGTGGAGCCTTCTGGTTTAAATCTTTTATTAGTAGAGGATTTACAGGAGGCTGAGTTGGAGGACATCTTTACTTTGAAAAAATCCCTTTGTTCTGTTAAATAACTGATTACCTGGTTGTGTTTTCTCTCCTACAAGAAAGTTGGGTGAGCGTAAAAGATTTCTATAACTGCAAGGAGAGGTATTCGCATTTCATGAATCCCATCTCAATGCCCCTCATCCCCCAGAATCATTATGCCCTGCTCGCCATCAAGCTGCCAAGGCACACAAGAACCTCACACTTGGACAGGTTCAAAGTGGTGGAGCTCATTTCGTCCAAAATAGAATTGATAATGTAAATCCTGGGGAACAACCCCCGGTCCAGAACCTGTAGGAATTCCTCAGAGAGGCTTCAAAGGGCCCTAAGAGGGCAGCTGTGCCTCTCAATAGAATATGCAATTTGGCTCATGTTGTGGATGAGAGGTGGGTCGCTGCCTTCCCTCTGATATTTTCCTCTTCTGGTCCTCCCCACTACTTGAAGTTGTTGGAAAGATTAGGGTTGTGTGCAAGGTGGTAGTGGAGGCAAGGGGGCAGCATCAGCAGACATGTTGTTTTTCTTTAAAGCGTAGTAAAATCGGGAAAATAGGTCTGAGTCTCCTTAGAGGGTAACCTTTTTTGAATGCCAACAAGTCAAGTGAAGCTAATTTGAGTTTTTAAATTATCCCCAATCTTTCAAAATCACTTACTTATCGCATTGAGGCCATTTTTCAATAGGTTTGGGCATTGTAACCCCATTTTTGTTAAATATAGAATTGAGCCTACCAACCTTGCCTGTGAGCTTGCACAGCACATCCCACTAAACAGCCCATTCTTTTTCCAAGCCACAATTTAAATTTGTGTAAAAATTTAGGACTTTTTTATAGTAATCCAAACTAGGGTTGAGACTATCTGAGCTTGCTTTTTCAGCTCTTAACATTATTAAATTTTATATATCGTGTCAAACATTGGTTCATGATGCATTAGGATTGATTGACCCTAATGCAGCCCCATTTTTACTGAGCAGTTTATAAGGCAACTGGCCCCAATAGGATCTGCTGTTTGTCTACTCTTTTAAACACTGTAATTTTAGATAAAAAATCCGAAGAAATACAGTTTCCAATCATATATATTTATCCATTATCTATTACTGGCTATGGTTTCCAGTTACTAGAAAGCGTGGCCAAAAATGGTATCTTTCCCCCTCAGTTTGGGAAACTCTTGTGGATGATTTACCTTTGGTAACCTGGGCATTGTTTTTGGTAATTGATTACTTGGAATGGATGCTCAGTCTTATCTTCATCATTGCAATCCATGACAATACCTTCCTTCCATCTTCCTCCAATAAATGCAATATCCATCCTTAGGGTATGTTATACTACCAGCAGTTGAAATTGACTTGATGATTAAACAGACTATACTTGAGGATAATAAATTGCTTATTAAATTAGTTCTTACTTATATAGAAATGGGATAATTTGGCCAATATATCCTTGATTAAGCTAAGTATTTTATGGTACTATCACAACTCAAAATCAATAGGGCACAATAATAGTTGTGACTCAGATCGGTGTATCCCTCATTAGTTTGGGACCAACTAGTGCTAAAAAAATAATAGTTATGACTCTTTGGTCTCTTCTGAGAAAACAGTATTATAGGTTAGGAACTTCTAGACCACTCATTAATACAAGCTCAATATTCCTTTACCAGTAGCTTGTGGATAATTCTAACAAGAACCATGCTTCAACGGTTTTCACCAAATAAAAAAAGAGATAAGAAGTTAAGTTGGAATAAGATCTTAATCAGATGATATATTTCATAATTTCTCTTTTTTTACTTAATTAGCCAGGTGCCAATATTAATATCTTGAGGGCAACTCCTGACCACCTTAACATGTAATTTGCTCCATACTTATCAATCAATTTCCCACATCAATCCGGCCTTTGCTTATAACTTGATAATTAATATGTTAGCCTGAATAAAGGAAAATTTATCTCATAATTGGGAGGTTCTTGAATACAATGTTGTAACTCAAAGGTGCGTAATTGTCTTAATATCAGCCTGATTAGAGATAAGTCATATATCTGACAGAAAAAAATAACTGAGGAAAATAATAAATTAGATATAAGAGTTGACATACTCCTACTTGGAGCATCAGCAGGCCTCTCACTAGCGCTAGGTAGTCCCTATTTGGGATGACCATGTTTATATGCATATTGTGTCAATTTATTTGACATAAAAATTCGCCTCAGTATATGAAATTTAAATTAAACCAACTTCAAAATAGTAACCATTGATTAATGCTGTTAGACTCACTAACTGCACCCAAGTATGCCCCATAATCAGGCATCAATTGTTATATCAAAGGTAATTATAGCATTTCTAATTGGAAGTATGCGAGCTAATAAAGGCAATTTCAAGTTAAATTATTACATCATATTATGCTGTTAATTTTTGGAATGTTCAAGGAATCCATCAATAGGAGTGATCTATCAGAAACAATGAGTTTCAAATAACTTACTATTTGAGTCAACCAAAAAAATCAACTGAGAATTATTGCCAGTGTTGTAAACTAACCACTGCACAGGTTCAAAGGTATCTTTTTAAATTGTAGATATAAGTACTTTCTTGTTTGATGACAGGAAGCGCAATATGAGCCAATAATTTGTTCAGTAAAAAATAAAACCGTTAATAAAAACTTAGGCAAATGTTGCCTAAAATCTGAATAATATAAAATAAGGGCTACTAGATAAACTAAAGCCCAAGGTCCTTTATTTAAAAAAATAATAGTATATATAAGTGATTAATGACCTTTGCATGCTCATATATCAAATAACCCTTGGATCTGGTTGGCAAAAACTATAATAAAATTAATCAAACATTGACATATAACACTGTTATGCATTGGGCCAGAACTTCATATGTAATGTTCAAATGGTGCAGCAATTGCACCTGTAAGTGTTAGTAATATTAAAAGTCATCAGCAATCTATCTTAATACATTAAGAAAGTCTGTTCACAAAATAGAAACTAAATTGGAAAATCTATTAGGAAAGTATTAAAACAACTATTAGTAGCCAGTTAGTCGCAACTGCGCCCAAAAAACATTAATTATAGAACATATTAAAAAAGCATAATTTTTAAGTCTAACACATCCTTGGTTTAACTTAATTAAATTTCTTTAACATGTTTTATTGTTACCGCATGCTAATATTTTTTTTGTACTAGATGGTCCCAATTTTCTTTCTCTTTATTTTTTTTAGTACTAGATGGACCGCATGCTAGTATTCATGTTGCTTTATAAATTAATTCATATTTGATAATTTTGCAGAGAAGTCATTAGTACCAATCCTATCTGTAAGAGGCGTTGAAAAGAAAGAAAAGAAAATTTTGCCATACTTGTCGCTAAAAAATTAGACATAAATTATTTAATGTAAACAGTTGGCAATCATTGCTAAAGAAAATGGTGGCATTAAGCCAAATTTAAAATTACTGACAACATTATAATATTACAAATTACCTATATAAGAATATTTTCCTTTTCATTCTGATAACTTTTTACATTCTCTTAAAAATTAGCATGTACTCTATTCACACTTAGCCTCTGGGAGGTTTTTAAAGTTATAAGCGACTAATGCCAACTTATTTATGACCTTAAATGTCCAATCCAGAACTTGTCCATTTCAGTCTGGTGTCCAAAGCCATGAGTCACAATATCTAATTTTATTTTAACTTCAAAGGTGGGTACTAAGCCATCTTAGATCTTTGAATACCTTAGCCTTAATATTCCATTTGATAGTTTTGGCTTAGGCTCAGGGCTGTAATCCAAACAAAACTTATGTTGATATCTCCAAATATTGTATGTTCATCATTTCCTAACCTGGCTAAAGAGGAATATAAAATTGGCAGCAAACAGGCTTAAAACCTTTAAAGTAGTTTTGAAGAAGATTTACCCTTTGTATAATGTATGTTTAAATTATAGGCAAATATTACCAGAGGTAAAAAAGCTATCTAACAGGAAGGTTCACCAGATACAAAATTCTTCAAATTAAGTGGCTAAAGTACCATTTACCCTCTCAACAATTGAATTTATTTCTGAATAGTAAGGCGTCGTCAGTATTCCTTTTATTTCTGTTGTATAATAGTTAATGGACATGATGGGAAGAATACTGAGCACTTAACTCCCTCAAGATAATAGACGCCCTGGCAAAGAAGGGGGTTAAAGAAGTAACAACGATTAAACATATTCAAAATAGATGATTGATAATTCTTAAATTTACAATATGGAAAAATCCATCAGATCAATTTGAGACCAAAATAGCAAGAGATAAAATTCTTCTAAGTTGAAATAAAGGATCATGAAATGTTAGGTGTTCATTACACTAGGTGGCATTCAAGGCAGTAAAGTTAGATGAACCTTAAAAAGAGTAAGAGTCAGCATATGACAAATGATAAAAAAATACCAAATCTCATCTGACTTGATTGTTCGAAATTACATATTACCTATCAGAAATAACTACAAGGACATCATACCATCTAGAATGCATCTCCTTACCTTGACCTCCCTTCCAGAGTTCCCCCTCCATTACTTTATCAATCACCTCCTTACAGGGGTTTATATTGCAAAAGTAACATATAAAAATCCCCTATTTTATACTAAAAAAGTTGCTATTAATTCTATACCTCTTTTTAGTAATTTAAATTAGTAAGGTATTTTGCCATACCTACCATAAGATGGATGCTATACCTGATGGGACTTAAATGTGCCTTGGTACCTGAAACATAAATAAAATACTTGTACTGTGTTTTAGACTGCTTCAAGTATTGACTATCAGGCTTCTTAGGCACAGCATCATTGAGCCACAAAACTGGAAGCCAAACAGGTTAATGCTCACTACAGGGGGCTCAGTTAACGCTTAATAATACTTGCACTTAACCAATAACATCATGAAAGATAACCCAATTGATAGTGTAGCCTTCTGGTGCACAACAGAAATGGTGAAGAAAATGACTTAATGGGAATTCCTCCTACCCTCATATTTGAAGAAGTTCAATAAAATCAAATGTATAATCTTAAGTATTATCATATAACATAGTCTTTTCAGTGAAGAAGTCTGAGACTTACCTCGCGGAGTCATTAACTTAGGAGAAAGAGAAATCTACAAAATGGCATTGGCCAAAAGGACTCTCATGAAATTATAAGATATAAATGGTCTCTCAGAGACATAAAATTCAAATCCAAAGCTATCTCTCTACATTACGTGATTTTTACACCCAGCGTTTTATCATAATGTGAATTTGTTAGGTTTCCATAATGAGGAACTCCACAATCATATCAATACACAAGAGGCTATATAGTTGGCCTACAAACAGTTATATAACTTATCATTGCAATGCATAGGGACATCCGCTGATAGTTCTAAGTGAATTGTTCTTATGTCATATAGCTCCATGAATAAAAAAGACCATTGATTCTAGTGCTATTATTTATGTGGAGAAAGCTTTGAAGCTCCTTTTAAAGGACATCATGGAGTTAAACAAAGTTACCATTTGCTTACTTGATGACTTCACCAAGAGCTCCAAAGACAAGATGCTGAAGCTCATGGTGAAAAGGTGGCTCAAGCTTCTATTAGCTGTTGGCAGACATTTGCCCTCCTGGTTTCAGGATAAGAATGTTTTGGGCAAAATAGGCCAAAAATGGAAATGTTGGACATTTATGATTTTGCAATGATCATAAAAGCAATTTTAAAACTAATAAAGTATATCAGCCTAAAGACCCTGGTTGATTCTTGGTAGAACCCCGCAAATTGGGGTAACACTGTTTCAAATATAAAATGTGAAATTAGCACGAACTTGGGCAGTCAAATTGCCTTAGCCATGTGAGTGAACCTGGGGAGTCCATCGGCGGTTTCTCCCCCTGCTATGTCCAATTCCCTTCAAACACCTAAGTGGGGACCACCCCTTTTATAGGCATGACGGAGGTTCCCCAAGGTGAAATAATTTTAGCTAAAAGGGATTGGTTGAAATTGATTAAATTGTTACCCCACAGGTATGTATTGCCAAAACCTAGCTCCCCATCCAACATTCAGCCAAAGTGAAGTGAGTTTTCCAAGCTTTGATAGGCTGAATTCGCATATTTCCTTATTCAGACTATAACAAACCATTCTGAATTTATTATTGAATTCCCTTCAACTCTCAATACAGTTTAGATACTGACCAGTCGGATATTGTGAGGGTTCATTTTTTTTCAGCGCTGCACTAATATAAACCTTAAAAAACTAGCTTTTATTTTATTAGTGATTTATATTTAAAACAAATAAACCGTTGTGGGATCCAGGAGCGTGAAGCACCAGCAAGCAGAAATCAACTGGATTCCTACAACTGTCATAATGAGGAAGGACAAATTAAGCTCCTTAAGTCCTGGCTAGAATAATCCATATAATGAATTGATGAGCTTGAGAATTATAAAGCTCTGAGACTCAATTTTTACTGCACATATTTTTCCAAAATAGTCTATGTTGAGCAAGATATGACATCCTATGCAACTCAGGTGTCTACTCACTCTATTACAAAGAGACTCTAAATTGAAGTGTGATATGAGAGGCAAATCACCTAGTTGAGAAGACAATTTTTAGATCTACCATCATCAAAGAAAGCTGAGAAAATATGAAATCCACATACAGAAGAGATGAAAGCCAATACCAATAAGCCTTTTTAGAGCACTGTATGCAAAGAGATGTTAGGGACTTGAATAGGCGTACTAGAGTATTAGAAGATGAGAACAAACTCTTGTGAACTTACCACTCATCCACTTTTCAACAAATTCATGATTTGTGCATCCAAGTCAAGAACTTGGAGAATGATAAAATCATTTTTGAAAGATTTAATATACTGGATGTCACGCCAAAACTTACTCAAGAGAAAATAGAACAACATATAAAATATACAGGATCAAATACATTGACTATCACGCCAAGTTAATTTGAGTGAAACTCATACCAAAAAATTAATAATTATAGAGCTCCTAGTTTGACGTCGTCACAGGATTGGAAGCCACTACCTTTAAACCTATCTTTAAGGATAAGTTTATATCTGGCAAAGGGAGTATCACATACTTAATAAACATATGTGTAGCTGCATTGTAAAGTGTGACTTATGATCAAAAGATTAAGCATATTTTATCTTGTTAAAGAAGCATGGCTAAGAGGTTATGTTACCTCATATGGACGAGCTGTACTCCTGAAGTGAAATGAAGGAAGCGCTTATCAAAGAATTTGGTTCCAAGCAAAGTTTGAGTATGAAGAAACAAGCCTTCATGATAATTGCGTTATGAAAAAATGAAAAGCTGGCTAAATTCGCAAATTACTTGTATATCGAGGCCCAAATGATTGACTTTGATGATGCTTAAATTGAATGATGCAGTAGATGTCGCTGTTGCATGTTTATATAATAATCCCGCACTATTCATTCAGATTATATCTGTTAAACTAAGCTTCATTCTGTCTTAAACATAAAAGTATCCCTGCCCAACCTGATTGTTATACACAAGTCAGAGACCTCCCAAAAGCTTCTACGAAACTCCAAGTGTATAATATGGAGGAAGTGAAGCTTAAGAAGGTGAAGAAGCCCAAGTTGACTACTACAAGAATTATAGTTACACAAAGACATGTTCTTTGAGAAGAACTCTGCCCTTGCAGATCATGTAAACGAGCAGTCAGCTTAGGGTCAGGTACTTCTAAAACTGAATGATCTAAAGTACCTGAAAGCAAAACATATCCAATTGTTCATTTTAATTGCATTATAATGATCCTAGTGATGCCTCTGAAAGGTTATAGGGTCACAGGTTACTATTTTTTAGGTACACCCACTGAGCTCACCATTCCAGATTAATTGAATGCTATTAATTTCAATGATGCTAGGTTCCAAATGACAATTACCTCAGTCAGGTTGTTGGGTGCCCTAAAACATTTTATATGACAGTGATGCTGAAAAACACCTTGTCAGACATTCTCCATTTTAACTAAAGAAAAAGAATGTTGGAGGTATTAGTGCTCCTAAATCTGCTACTATGATTGGACCATCACCTGCCTGATCTTCAAATAATATTGTGGATATCAACGCTATGAGTACCCACAACAAAAAGACCTTAGTGGATTCTCAGTGGAATCCTAACCATCGGAAAAATATGATTTATCACAAAAATTGCTTAAAAGGTAATAATTAATAATAAGATTACTCCAACTTCTTGGCCAAAATTAAGAGTTCAATATTGCATGGATCTGAACCTCCATGAGGTGAAAAGATTTTACCCGTCAATGATTGGGTAAAAATTAACCAATCATTACCATCTGAGTCTGACCACCACCAAGGTGCAAAGATATTACTTGATGATGATAGGGTAAAGATTAACCAATCATTACCACATGAGTTTGACCACTGCCAAGGTGAAAAGATTTTACTCGCTGGTGATTGGATACAATTCATCAAATCATTACCACATGGGTCAGTTTTGCCTCAAAAATTTTATCTTCGATCTGATATGCTGAAAACCTATATTTTCTAATTTAGATAACTGAGCTTTACATTCTTTTGCCTCAGTTGTTGATGGTCTCAAAATCTGAACAGTTTAAATAGAAAAAACTAGTATCGAGAAAAGGACCTTTCTTGGTTTTGCCCTGCCTGAACAATAAAAATTATAAAAAAACTATAACAAGTGTTATTTATTACTTTTATTATAAAGTAAATATCTCACTTTAATAAATTATTTGTGGCATCCATTAGCGGATCCCCTAAATTGGTGCTCACTACAGGGGTTGAGCCCCCTGAATACTTTGATAAGTATTATAAGAAATGGAAAGTGTCACCCGCTGGGTGCAAAATGGGGAAGGAACTGAAGAAGATGATCGAATGGACAGCCCTACTGCTTTGATATTTGAAGAAGAACCATTTGAGCATATATTAATACCTGAGTCTTGTCGCATCACTTGGCCAGCCACTGAAGCTGTGAGGGACCTTACTCATGGCATCCTTAACCCTGGTGACATTGTGTCCTGCAAACGAGTGTCGCTGGTTGAGGAACGCCACTTGTTTCTCTATGAGACTAGTGTCCTCCCAGAGATCTATGGTCAGCTTACAAATTTAACCACCTATGTACGCAAGTTTGCTCACCCTGCCTTGGTACACATGATGCATCTCTTAGCCAGACATCACGAAGATTTACATTGACACCTAGATACTCATGCAGCTCTAAATCTAGCTTATGATAAGCTGTACCAACTGACTTCTGAACATCTTGGAGCAGTCAGATCTGGTGTGGAAGCTAATCGCAACTTCATCATTCAGCTGCATGATCAACTTACTACTATTGACACTGGGATTGTAAAGTACGTCGAGCAGGCCATGAAGATATTCTGGGATGAACTGAATGCATCCTCCACTAGCACTCGCTCGTTGTTGGAGGAGTTTGCTAAAGAACTTGATAAGCAAATTGAGCAAACACATCGTGACCTTTCAGCCCCCGACTCTGTCCTTCAAGAGAAATATGAACAGCGTGTGGCTGTGATGGAGCGACAGTTAATTCAGGCCTTTTCGTGTTGATGAGCTAGAACGTCATCTATTACTTGAACCATCTAGTGCCACCATCACCCTCGCGGCCAAGGTTGTTCAACTAGAAAAGGAGCTAGCTCTCAAAGCTTCATTTGAAAATACCAAATATTTGGCACGTCGCCTGACTGAATGTGAAATCAAAGCAAAAAGAATAAAAACTTTGTTGGAAAGCCCTGTGCTGTTGAAGGAAGTATTTAGTCAATTGATGCAGGTTGAGCGGAAGTATGAACAGAT
This sequence comes from Massospora cicadina, assembly GCA_022478985.1. Taxonomy (NCBI): domain Eukaryota; kingdom Fungi; phylum Entomophthoromycota; class Entomophthoromycetes; order Entomophthorales; family Entomophthoraceae; genus Massospora; species Massospora cicadina. The sequence goes on from JAKSZP010009271.1 coordinate 146,245, forward strand.
TAAGGAGGGGGTACAAGGCCCCAGCTCCCATTCTTGTGATGATGAAGGGTGCAAACAAATGAAAGAAGAGCTGAAGAACCGCGTGAAAGCCGTGGAAACTGCTCAATTAAACCTAAGCTCAATGGTGTCACAACTCCATTTTCAAGTCTCTGCAATAGAGAACCGAGTGGAAGATCTTGAAACTCAAAAGTCAGGGATCGAAGCTCAATTGAGACTATGTGAATCTGGGCCTCTAGAAGCCCTCTCTAAGATGGAAACCCAGCTCAAAGCCATGTAAGATCAGTTTGATCACCTTCCACGGACCTTTGATCAATTAATCTACCGCTCTGAAACCCCAATAACAGAAGCTCCAGCTATTCATACCCTTACCAGGAATGATCATAATTCATTCAAACCAACGTTCAAAGACAAGTATATCCCCGGCGAGGGTAGCATCGCTTCATTTTTATACGTTTATGAAGCAGCTATGGAAGGTGAGACTGACCATCAGAAGGCCAAAAATATCCTTTCCTGTTTGGGCCGCATGGCACAGGAGGTGATGGTCCCACATATTGATGCTCTTAGCACCTGGTCCGAAGTTAAAGAGGCTCTCATAAACATGTTTGGCTCAAAACAGGCTTTAAGCATGAAAAAGCAACCCTTTATGCGTATGAGTATCTGAAAAGGAGAGTCAGTGGTCACCTCTGTGGAACGATTCTATCTGGAAGCACAGACACTGTTAACTTCAAAGATGTTGACCTTGGATGACGCTGTAGCTGCTGTTTTGACTGGAGTGGCATCTCATCCTCCTTTGGCGATGCACATCACCTCAGTTAAACGCTATTTCCATACCGTTCAAGACATCAAGGAAGCATTAATAGATGTCACTGATTTCCATAAGGCCGAAGTTCCATGTGGAGCAGTATCTCGTCCTCACATTTTAACCATTGAGGATTCAAAGCCTAAGCCTCGGGCCATAGCTATTGAAGACAAGAAGGAGCCCCTTCAGCTAATGGGCCCTGAAGAGCAAAACCTCAAAGCAAAATGTTCTGAACGCCCTCAGTGCAAATACTGCAACAAATTCAGACACATGGAAGCTATGTGCTGGAAAAAGAAAGCTGATGCCGAGGAACATGAGCAGGGAAAAGCAGTGTCAGCATAGGGAAAGGCACACCTATTTCTGACAAACTCATGTTCCTAAATCATTTTAACCACTTATGCCATTGTCTCGCATTACAAATTCCCCAGGGAATGATTCTGAGGGAGATACGGATGAGGTTGGCTATTATGTTGTAGGAGCACCTGCTGAGGTGGAAGTTGCTGATCGCTTAAATGATGGAGGAGTGGATGATGCCACCATACCTGAAGAGACGTATCTCAGCCAAGTTCTAGGGGAACCAATCATTATTGATACCGCTAGCGATGCAGATGAGGTGGTGTCTCACCTTATTTGCTCTATCCCGCATGGCCAAACTATAAAGTTCATCCAGGAAATTTACCCCAATACTGCATGCAAATTAACCTCCAATTTCCATCTCAAGGAGGTCTTAGCGCTATCGCCCACTCTTGGGGGGACACTTACAAAGGTTGAAGTAATTCTCCAAAAAGTTCAGGTGATGGCTATTTTAGATACAGGCTCCCCAGTGAATGTAATCTACTCCAAGTTGATGAAAAAATCAAACTTACACCTGAGTTGGAGTACAACCAAGACTTTGGAACCACTGGTCCTAACAACACCCATGCACTGGGTGCTTACTCATACCTTCCCATTCAAATTGGGAAGCTTATTCTATCAGCTCCTGCAGTGGCTTTAGAGAATAATGATTATGAGATGCTTATAGGTACTCAGTTTATGATTGAGTATGACAGCATTATCAATATGAAGCAAGGGTTCTTGTCGTTGCTCAATTATATAGTTCCCTTAGTTCTAGCCAATACTGAACCCAGAAAGAAGGATTAGTCTTGCATGTATACCAACCTCGCAAAAACAGCAACTAAAAAAGGGCAGGCTGCCAATAAGCTCTGCACCCCCCTTCCTACCTCTCAAGTGGATGATAAGGTATTACTTTACTATAACTGCAACACCCCTACCAACATTCTTGAGGTGGGCAATGTCAGACATTCTCTATTTTGACTAAAGAAGGAAATGTTGGAGGTATTAGTGCTCCCAAATCTGCTACTATGATTGGCCCAGCACCTGCCTGATCTTCAAATAATCTTGTGTATATCAACACTATGAGTACCCACAACGAAAAGACCTTAGTGGATTCTCAGTGGAATCCTAACCATTGGAAAAATACGATTTATCACAAAAATCAGCTTAAAAAGGTAATAATTAATAATTGGATTACTCCAACTTCTCCGGACAAATTTAGGAGTTCAATATTGCACAGATCTAAACCTCCGCGAGGTGAAAAGATTTTACCCATTGATGATTGGGTAACAATTAACCAATCATTAACATCTGAGTCTGACCACTGCCAAGGTATAAAGATATTACTCCACGATGATAGGGTAAAAATTAACTAATCATTACCACATGAGTTTGACCACCGCCAAGGTGAAAAGATTTTGATTGCTGGTGATTGAATACAATTAACTAAATTGTTGCCACACAGGTCAGTTTTTCCTCAAAAATTTTATCTTTGATCTGATAGGCTGAAAACCTATATTTCCTAATTTAGATAACTGAGCTTTACATTCTTTTGCCTCGAATATTAATGGTCTCAAAATCTGAACTAGTTTAAATAGGAAAAACTAGTATTGAGAAAAGGACCTTTCTTGGTTATGCCCTGCCTGAATAATAAAAATTATAAAAAATCTATAACAAGTGTTATTTATTACTTTTATTTATAAAGTAAACATCTCACTTTTATTAAATTATTTGTGGCATCCATTGGCGGATCCCACACACCTTGCCCTGTTGATTAGACCCATCTCAAGCATGCACAATATCCTGGAGTTCAAGAAGAAGTATCCCAAGACTTTCTAAAAGCTCATTGCAACGATTCACCCTATGAGGTGTTAGCCCTCCCACCAATGTTCAGTGAAACTATTATCAGAATGGAAGTGGCAATTCGGAAGGTCTGAGTTATATCATCTTGGATATGGGTTCCTTAATCAACGCTATCTCTACCTAGATCATCAAGAGAACTGAACTTTCTTTAGACCTCAAGTGCACTCAATAGTATAGCATTCACTTTTTTTAATAGCACCAAGGCGATAGGTGCATATTTATCCCTGTTAATATGAGTTGGCAAATTAGTCTTCTCATCTCCTGAAGTTTTTGGACATTAGTCAGTTTGATATAATTTCATGGCACATCTTATAATTATATATGAAGAAATCATCAATCTGAAAGAAGGTTTTTTACCACTTTTCAATTATGTAGTTCCCCTTGTACTAAATAATAACGACTTCAGCATGAAGAAATACCCTTATCTAGTTGAGATCCCTGCTTCCGCTTTTTCCTTCACAATATTCTAACTCTGGAAGAAATACAAAAACGCTTCCTGACTCAGTAGATGCAGAATAAAGCACATCATTTTATGCCACTGAGGAGTATAAATTAACCAGGAGAACAAATAGTGGTTTTATTAACATAATTTTGAGTATACTCTCAACTACTTGCTACATATCATTAGTGTCAGTGGAGTCAGTTTTGAATCACGTGTTTTACCAGGCGTCCTCAATCCATCTTTTTTTAGTACTAGATGGTCCCAACCCAAGGGGGGACCTCAATCCATCTTATCAGCGACCTATTGATCTATTACTTGGAAAACTAACCAGTTAATATTCTTAGTCAAAACCATTAACAGTAGGAAAACTAAATTACTTCTCATTTATTATATTGACGAGCTACATTTTACTGTTACTCACCTTGTAATGGTAATCGCCAATGATTTTAACTTGGACTATTCCTATAGTCCAAAATCTGATAAGTTAAATAAGGAGAGACATAATAATTGCAGCAAATACTTTAAGACTTTTAATATGTTTTCTCCACGTCAGATGTTGACTATGGTCACATGAAATATGGAACACATAGTAAAAGTAGGAGATAAAACTCCAATATGATCAAAGACATATATGAAGTCAAAGGAGGAGGAGCAACACATGAATACTAACTTAAGTAATTACTGGATGCCAGCTTAATTTTGTCCTCCTAAAGGTCATGGCCGCCCCCATTATCTTTTATTAAATGGAAAGACGGTCACAAAATAGTGATAAAATACATTAATTTAAATAAACTCAAATGAAGGCAAGCTATCTGATCCAACAAATTGACAAAGTTCTGGCATGATCTTCTAGCTCAAATTAATTCTCCATGATAGACCTCATAGTGACTATCAAAAAATTAATCTGTTTCCTGAGTATTGTCAAATATCCTGATATTGGAAAGGTTGGGAATAATATTAACCTCTCAACTTTCTTAGCCAAATCAGCATCTAGAACTAATAAGAGGTTAAAGGAGTTACCTCACTAAAGTGCCCAGAAAATTCAGTATTTTTATGATAAATTTGACCCTAGGAAAATTTCTTTAGAAAAATTTCAAGCCTAAAATGACCTAAGATGAAGCCCTGGCTAATTGAGGTAAGGATCATCATTAGGTCAGATGACAACCACTTGAGGTGGCATTCAAGGCAGTAATATAAGATGAAAACAAAAAAGGATATGAGTCAAGAATCTGCCAAATGATTAACATAAGTGACTAAAATCTTGTTTTACTTGGTTGATCAAATCTATATTAGCTTATAAAAACTATGGTACAAGGGGATTTACCATCTGGAATGAATAGTTTGACCAATAGCCTTCTTTCCGGACATCCTCCTCCATTAATTTTTTAATCCTCTTTTGGGGGATTTATTATTTAGATAAGAGATATAAATACCCCTATTTTATACTATAATAAAATTACGTCATTAATTCTATATCTCGTTTTAGTACTTGATTTCAATAAGTCCATTAGCCACTCTTACCTTAGGATTGAAGACTCTAGTTGACAAGACATAAATGGTGACTTGGCACCCTATTCTATAAAATATACTTGTCATGAAAATTAGTCAGTTTTAAATATTGACTTTCAGGCTTCTTAGGTATATCACCATCAAGCTTACAAAATAGAAGCCCAGCAGGTTGGTGCTCACAACAGGGGGCTCAGAAAATGCTTAACAATACCTTCAACTAATTGATAGCACCATGGAAGATAACCCATTTAATAGTGTCACCCGCTGGGTGCATATTGGAAATGTTAAGAAGATAAATGAATCGAAAGTCCATCTATCATCACGTTTTAAGAGTTCAAAAAACCTATTGTGATTCTTTATCTCATAATTTTAACCTAAATTTCCAATTTGGGGTCTGGGAGCTACTTAATAGAGTCATTAACTCAGGAGAAAGAGCCAGCACCAAAAGGGCATCCGTCATAGATAGGACTCACATAACCTGTATGAATTCTGTGCTCTCCAGAGAGTTAAGATCAAGCGCAAATCTACCTCGCTATTCTCATTTTGTACACCCAGCACTTATTCAATTATGCATTTACTAGAAGTACATAACAAGGAAATTTACCATCATATCAATACTCAAAGGACCTTATGGATAACCAATGAACAGGTATACAATTCAGCATTATAAAGCATATGAGCCATAACTCTTTTTTTAAAGCAAATCACTCCTATATTATTCAGCTCTGTAATAAAATGTAATTATAGATTCAAGTGTTTACACGTATGTGGAGGAGCTATGAAGCTTCACCATAAGTATACCTTGGTTTTGAAAGAAAATACCAAATGATTACTTGGTGCCCTCCGCTGAGGAGCTCCAAAGATAAGATATCAAAGCTCATGGAAAATGGCATCTCAAGCTTCCACTAGCCAACGCAAGTAATTAGAATAGATCTCCATTCTTAAGGCCTGGTTAGAACAAGTTATTGACGAATTGATGAGCTGTAGGCCCTTTGAACCTCTGAGACTTCAGCAGTGTCACAGGAATATTTTCCTCAAGTAGCCCATGTCAATCAGGAGCTAAAAAACTGTGCGACTCAGCCATCTACTCTTTTTCAATACCAGTTGACTTAACATATTGGAGAGCAACTTTAGAGACAAAACCCCAATCACGAGTTTTCTACCAAAGTCTATTGTCGCCTCAACAAAGCTGAGAAATTCTGGAATACTCATACAGAAGCGTTAAAAGCTATGTCCAACAAGCCTCCCCAGAGAACCAAATTCAAAGAGATGAAGGAGCGCTTAAATTGTTCATTGAGTGTTAGAGAATAAGAACAAGATTTTGCAAACATATTGATCATCTGCCCAATAACAAATTCATTATCTGGACATCTGCTTTAAGAACATTAAAATGAAAAAAATATTTTAGAAAGAAGAATTAATCACTCGATGTTATACCAAGTCTTACCTTTAAGGAAATGGAACAACTTTTCAATAATCTACAGGACCAAATATGTCAACTTGAATGAAATTTTAAACAGAGCGTTAAAAACTTAAAATGCTAAACCCCAAAGATCCTGGAGTATACTTCATTACAAGATAGGAGGCCACTACCTTTAAGCCTACGTTCAAGGACAAGTTTACACCTGGAGAAGGGAGAATCACACTTATCCCCCTAGTCTATGTAGCCTTAATGGAAGATGCGACCAAACTTCAAATGATTAAGCATAACTTATCTTGTTTAAGCCATATGGCTCAAGAGGTTATGATTCCTCATCTGAATGACATGTATTCCTGAATAGAAGAGAAAGAGTCTCCCATCAAAAAATTCAGGTCAAAGCAGAGCTTGAGTATGAAGAAGCAGGTCTTTACTAGAATTGCGCTATGTCAGTTTAACCCTTTCCAAGTTTTCTGATTTCTTTTATAGAGCTCAAATGTTGTTGACAACAAAGATGCTTACTTTATTGATGCCGTAGCTGCTGCCATTGTGGTAACTTAGTTACTAATAAACTTTGCTATGCATTTCACTTCCTTTAGTGAAGCTTCAATTCTGTTTTGGATATCTAAGAAGCCCTATACATTATAGCTGATATACACAAACCAGAGACCTACTGAGTGGCCTCCCCAAACCCAAAGTGTATACCTGGAGGAAGCAAAAACTATGAAGGAGGAAAAACTAAGATGTAACTACTGTAAAAATAATAAACATACCGAGGATATGTGTTTTAAGAAGAACCATGCCCTTGATGAGCAGTGAAAGGAAGGTGTCTTAGGGCCATGTACCTCTAAAGCTGACTGACCCAAAGTACAGAAAGCAAAAAATTGACAATCTGCCATCTTGCTTTCAGAGATAATGAACCTAATGACAACTCTGAAGGGGGCACAAGGAACAAGATTTTTAAATTTTAGTTTCGCCAGCTGAGCTCACCATTCCAGATTATTTGCAAGCTTTAAAATATCGATGATGCCCAAGTTTTAAAAAACACTTACCTCTGTCAGGTTATCAGGTGTCCCAGGATACTTGATTCTGTTATTGCTATAAATCAGTACCTTGCCCTATTGACCCCTTTTCTTGAGTGTCCACAGTCACTTGGATATCAAAAAGAAGTATCTTGAGACTGCCAAAAAAGCTAATGCAACATTAAGCTTCAAAAGGTTGTCAGCCTTTCCACCAAACTTTGAGGATTCATGACCATAGTGGAAGTAATAATTCATAAGGTCCAAGTTATGGCTATCTTGGATATGGGATTAACTATTAATGTTGCGTCATCCCAACTAATCAAGGTCTCTAAGCTCGCCCCAGAACTTATATACATTAAAGAGTATAGTACCACTGATATAACTAAAACCAAGGCGACTGTTGAATATTCATTTCTTTAAATTTGTGCTGGTAAGTTAGTTGTTTAGCTCCCATAATTGCCCAAGATAAGAGTCAGTATGATATACTCGTTTGGTTGTAGTTAATAATTATATATGAAGGGGTTATCAAATCTGAAAGAAGGATACTTATCACTCCTCAACTATGAAGTACCCCTTGTACTGGATAATAAAGACTCCAGCAATAAGGATTACTCTTATATAGTAAATTACTCTGTTTACACTTTATCTTTCCAATAATCTTTCTCTGTTAAACACAAAGAAGCTACGCAACTCAGTATACTTAGCAGAGGGCGTACCATTTTATGCCAATGATGAGGTAAAAATTAAACCAAGAGAACAAAGAGTGGCTTACACTAACATAACTCCTGAGTATGCACCCAAATTGCTTGCTGTATATCACTAGCTTTGATGAAGTAAGACGATTTGGACTAAGATTTTTACCAGTAGTTATTACCCAGCTTATCAGCTGCCTATTGTGCTATTACTTGGGAACTTTGTCAGACATTTATCTTTACAGCTCAAAAATAAGAATTTTTTAGGTTGAGTTCCACTGAAAAAGGGAAATGTCAGCCATTAGCTTTTCGCCAATGCTATTAAGAGCATTTCTAATGAAAATGTTGATTAGAGCGGCCAAAGGACCCTGGCTGATACTCGGTGGAACCCCATAAACTGGGGTGACACCAGTTTGAAACCTGCATGGGCACAATCTGTAAAAACAAATGATTGGATTTCACCAATTGTGCAATGGACTTTTGGGAAACAGCGGAAAGTACACCCCAACCAGCACTAAGTCCTTCACCACACCTGCGTGGGGCTACACCCTTTTATAGGCGTGGCAGCAGGCCCCAAGGTGAGAAAAATTTCTCAAGTGGTGATTGGTTGGGGTACATCAAAACCTTGCCGCATAGGTATATTCTGCCCCAAAACCCCAACATCCATTTTGCCAAAATCAACTAGATTTACCCACGATATGATAGGATCAATACTCATATTACCTAAATTGGAAAGCATCAAAGCTATTATAAACCTATCCCTGAATACCTCCAACCTATAAAAATAGTATAAATACTAATTGTTGAAAGTCAAAAAGGAATTGCATCTCATTTTGACCCCTGCGCTCACATTAAAAGTTATAAAAACCAGATTTTTATATTTATATAATTTTTATATTAAATCTTTTTAAGATCCAGTGGCATAGCACCAAGCGAGCATAACTGAGCTGGATTCCTACAAACTTTACTAATATATTGCTTAGATAAGAAGCATAAAGAGTTTGGGATGGTCAATTACATCCCAGATGAAAATGCCAAGGTACATTCTATTGGTACTCACCTTGATTTTGGACTGCCCGTCCCTAATATAATCTGCAATATCCCTTAAGTCCAAATATCTGATAAGTTAACTCATAAGGAACTTGAGAAATTGCACCAGTTACCTGAATATTATCAGGACGTTTTCTCTAGGTTAGATGTAGACAATGGTCACATGGGAACTGGTCCCATATTATTGACTTAGGAGATTCAACACCTATTTGATCAAAGCCATATTGGAAGTCGAGGTAGAGGAGCAATACTTGAAGACTGAGCTCAATAAAAAATTGGATGCCGGCTTACTTGTGCCCTCCCAGAGTCCATGATCATCTTGTCATGGAAACGGCAGAAGAAGTTTAGACCGACCTGCTAGTTGGGATGCGTGAATACCCAAAAGGCAAGCCAGAATGCCAGAGGCATTGCTAACCATATGACTTGATATGGAGCTGGGAAATGTGATACCACGAAGTGGTGGTGTAACAACAGGGTAAGGAGTATCCCAATGACAAGTCACACTGAACCCATTCCAACTTAGTGGTTCTCACTGCATGAGGTGGGATTACTGGGATAGTCTTAACGAGATTCTTGGCTTGAGAGGCCAACTCATCAGGGGCAATAGGAAGATGGATTCTCTCTTTCCATTGTTGTACATAGGGCCATAAGATCCCCATGTATTGTTGTCAGAAATTCATAAAAGCGGGGTTGTAAAACCAAAAGTGTAAGGCTCACTGGGCCCAATTGGCAATAGAGGGAGCCATGGTGACCAAAAGAATAGTTAAAGCCCACCCAGAGTGCGGGGCGATGGACCACCAGGAAAATGCCATCTGGGATGCAGTCAGAACGGGAAAAATAAAAAAAAAAAAAAATTTTGCAAATTTTTTTTGGAAAGGAAAGTAAGAAAATTGACCAACAATTTTCTTAGTGCCATGCAACTGATTTTATAGTGGTCAATTGGGTGGTGACAGGATGGGGTTGGGACCCAACAAATTCGGCCTAACTTGGCGCATTGTTTGGGAATGGGGGTTTATTCTTTAGGAACTGACATCGCAAAATTTGGCGGTGGGCGAGTCTCTGTCAGTTCAACCTCAAACGTCTGAACTAGGGCTCAACTATGTTTCTGACGATTAGCATGACGGTGTTTGGCCCAATGGGTGATGGGAATCCCCAAGGCCATCCCTTATAGGGATGGGTCCATTTGGTTGGGAACAGGTTTAGGATGGCCAACCCGCCTGTGCTCTGTCATTTAACTGTTCATTTGGTCAATAGCAGCACATCAGACGCAATGCCCAAATTACTATTTGAGGGCTTTGAACCCTCATTGATAGTGCCCAATATTTGTTCAACTGGTCTGGAGATTAAATTGGAATTATCAAGCAATCCGGCCAATATCTCATTCTTCATGCTTTTACAGTCATTCAAATTTTTGGGCATCAGCCAGATTGCCAGCCAAATTAGATCTCACCAATTTCAATTTGGTAATCTCAGCACAGGTTTTACTAATTCCCCGCAATAGCTCTGCTGAGGTAAGTGTGGGTATTGGAGGTGGTATCTGAAGTGGACGAGCTGTTACCCATCACGCATCTTAAATGTGAGCGAGGTCGCCCTTAGTGATGAGAGGTACCACCATCCTCTTCGGTGTCTTTTTATTTGGGAATGGGAAGATGGCCTGATTGAGAGCCAAAGGACGTTCCCTGAGACTTACACATCTACACTGTTACTCATTAAAAAATAATGGTTGTCACAGGGTAGAGGTGGATTAGAGAGCTAAACAGTTCACTAAGAAGGACTGCTATCTAATTCCACAAGTTTTCAATGCTCTGGCCTGACTCTCCAGCTCAAAATTTTTCTCTGAGATGGACTTTGCCATCTTTGTTAGCATATGGAGCTTATGCCTGAAAGTAAGAAAAAACAGCGTTGATATGCATGGGAAGAATTATTCTAACCTACTAGCTTTCTTCAGGGATTATGTAATTCTACAGCACCATTCCAATGGGTGATGGATCACATCATGCAAGCTGTTAAAATAAGCTGTGTGATCATATACCCAGATGACATTACAGTTTTTTCCAAAAAAAACTTTTTGATCGCCTAGACCACCTCAAATTTTTTACAATGACTAAGAGACAACTACATCAAACTAAACCCTTATAAGAGTACCTTCTTCAGCCAGAACTGAAATTTATAGGACAAGCTATATTGTGGGAAGGAATATAACCCTTGTATTATAAGGGTGAAGCAATCTCCTAAGATGTTTGGAGCAAAAGAGCCTTGGAGACATATAGATATCCCTAGGAATGAGAGGATATACAAAAAATCTATCTTTACTCTCGCTCAACTCGCTAAATCTCTTGTCTGACTTCTTGAAAAAAATGCCCCTTCATAAGGGGAGTAAAGCAACAAGCTGCATTTCAGTAAATGCCTGCTTGTGGAAGAGACAATTGATCTTACAACATCTGAACTATGTGAAGCCATTTATCTGGTTTACAGGCACTCTGACTTATCTGTAGGCGCCATCATATCTCAACTGGTTGAGGATGGCATTACCCCCAGTCTATTATTAATTTTAAAACGCTTTCTAAAGCTGTGCGAGATTATAGCATCATGGAGAAAGAGTTCTTAGCTGTTCTAGTGGAGAAACATTTCTATCCCATATATAGTATAGTATGAACTTTAGAGTTGTGACAGGCTAAGCTTCCCTCAAACGGCTTCAGAACATGAAAGTTTTACAGGAAGACAAGCATGCTGGACTTTCAAACTTTAGCGCTATAATATGTATATCATTCAGTGAGTTGGAACAAAACATATGAATGTAGATGGACTGATGAGATTTCCCTACTATAACCAGATGATAGTGAAGCGGAATTTTTACATAACCTACTCATAGAGCCCAACTCTTGGGAGGACATAGATGATCCAGTTCAGAAGATGTTGAAGCGACATTCTTAAATTATTAAGTTCAGATGAATTATTATATATGAAAGTTGATGATAACTGGCTACCTTACTTGCGACCTTTGGGATGGGTACCAGTTATAATAGAAGTTCAAAATACCTTAGGACATGATGAGCCAAAAATATTTATAAATGGATCAAAGACTCTACTATTGGGAAGTAATACTGGACTAAGTAGTGAAACCAGAGACGCTTGAATAACTTGTAAAAAACTAACGCCGCATAAAATGAAGTACAAGTATCTTCCAATGACCCCTCAGCAGTTGATTTATACAATCAATTTAGATGTCATAGGTCCACTGCCTCAATTAGAGGAGGAAAATGATACATCCTCATAGGGATTAATCATTTTGCAGAGTGGGTCAAAACTACTGGCATTCCTGTTCAAACTTCCAAGGCTATTAACTCTTTGTACCAAAAATATATTTACTAGGCGTAACTTTCTTTCTGCTTGACATCTTTTTTGAGTAATTTTGAAAGCAAGTCGATTTTCCACCACCGCCTCACACATCAATTTCCAGATTTATGTCTTTGTACCCACCACCTGCTGCCCCATACTGGGTCAGCAGTTCTCCACCTGATAGCTTTTACCGCCCAGCAGGCAAATGTGTGTGAACTGGCTCATCTAGCCTGCCAAATACATCCAGCCGCTATGTTCCTCAAAGGGACCTAGCACTGCACCTCATATGAGCCTAGCTAACCCGCCTTCACCCCCTAGTCCTACCCTGATCCAATATTCACTTTTGCCTCTGCATCGAGTATGACATCTTTTCCCATATGATGAAAAAGTAATAATTGAGCTGGAAATGGCCACCTTTGCACCAGCAGGGTTTATCAACTTCTGCCCATATAAAGGCTATTTTAGATATTGGATTCCCCATAAAATAGGATGCAGCTGCTGTTGCAGCTACGCCCTTTATATACAAAAACACCCCCACTAACACCACCTGAACACGTCTCCCAGATGATACCACACTCATGGTGACCTTTGAAAACCTCCCATAACACCTTTCCTCTCAAACTCTTTATTAGGTGTTGATGTCAGGGCTGTCAACTTATGGCAAAACACTATCTCTAATTTATTGTTTCAAGTGGTGCTGAACGTCTCACGGCACCTTGGGCTATGGCCACCATTACCCCTCACCAGCTGAACATGGCCCAGCACATCCCACCGCGTGCCTATATCCCATCCACACTTAATCATTTTATTTTGGGCTTGCACTGACAATGGTTGCACAATCTGTCCCCTTTGCCATGAGTTAGACCACACAAAAATCATGTCAATATAATTCAAACCCTGCAAACACGGCCAACTCCACCCATGAGGCCACACTAACAGCGGTCAAGCGGGGATTTTGGCTGCCCCCACCCCCAGGTTGAGCGCTCAATGAATAAGCAACAAAATCAAGCACAAAATCCAAGCCAGCCGAATCCAAACTAACCAAACCCAAACTGTCCAATGCACACCCAAGTCAACCAATCAAGAGCAGGTTTGGACCCATGTTAAACCATAAAATCTCCCGCCCCAAAACCTACCCAACCAAAATCACCTACCAACAAATCTTCCCAAGTCAACCAAAATCCCTGAAACTTATTTGAAGTGATAGAATCTGGTGAAATTGTATCACCACTGGGTTATCCAATTAACATAGTACCTTATCTGAATTCAGACTTTGATGCCCCAGCCCCAACAAACTGATATGTCCCCAAACCCAATGCTAACCTTTTCCAAAACGACCACCAGCTTGCCAAGATTGTAGTGGCCTTACTCAAAAATCCCCAATTTTGCAGAATGTGTGCAAAATCTGTTGCGGAATTTAATAAAGGGCTGCATACCCCTTGTTCCCCTTCGATTTTCCTCCTACCACAGAAATGTAAATACAAAGCCTCTATGAAACTGCCACCACTGCTGTCAAGCATGTCGCTGAACTGGTATATTTTTCCTCATCCACATGAATCAAAAGAGCCAATACTGCGAAATTTAGATCTTCTTGACGCTCACATCCAGGCTGAACACCATGTTGCCAAAATCATAGAGGCTTTGATCCATCCCAAATAGTCAATCTCAACAACTATTTACTTCACCTCGACCCTTATCCTGTGGATGCCCCAACACCCTTTCTCTCAGCACTGATCCGCCTCTACAATGATGAGCCTTATGATGATCCGCCTGATCACCCCTCCACCATGATGGGATAAGCTGCTCGCCGCTGAGCCACCTGGTAGGTTACTTTCTCATTTCTTTTGTGTTTTCCGCTGCTCAATAAGGACTTTCAGTTCATATTTTTTGGTTTGTTTAGTTTCAGAGTTTAAATTTTGGTCTTGTCCGTCCCCTGGTCAGCTTGCCTCTGTTAAATAAAATATATTTACTAGGTGTGGTTACCCAAAGGTACTGAACTGCAACAAAGTCAAGAACTATAATTTGAAAAATGTAAATATCTTAGCTGTGAACATAGTAACTCATCAACTAATTAAGCCCTTTACAACTCATCAGCTAACAGAAATTTAGAAGTTTATATAAAACGTTATCTTCTATTATTCAAGATGGCAACTAGTAATCCATTACATTAGGGTCAATTTTTCTCAAGTGCGTTGATGGCTTATAGCATAAGTTTTCATCATATCATCAAAATGTCACCCTTTGCCATGGCGATTATGGTCGGGCAGAATTTTTCCTTCCCAACTTCGATGAAACCCCTACCCTTCACCATTTCGCTCCTCTACCCAATAAAGCCCCCCTTTCAAAGTGACCACCAGCTCGCCTTAGCTGCGGTGGCCTCTCCTCATTGCCCAAAACTACGCACCGCGGTGGCCCAGTCAGTGGCTCAGCTTCAGCATGGCCTGCCCACCATCTTCTTCCCCCCCGACTTCCCTGAATCTCCCTGCAGTGACATCTCAAAACTATTTGATGATGCTGAAATCGCTGTTATGAATGTCGCAAAGCTTGCTTCATTCAACCCCTCAGCCAAAATCACCCGCCACAGTATCTCCCTTTTCACCCAACTTCCTGAAGCCCGCAAAGAAGCTTCAGTTCTCCTCGCAGCTTTTGTTGAAACACTTTCCCATCATTATCTTGATGCAGAAGTGGAAAACTCCTACTACGCTGACCTCAGCCCCCACTATGCAGATGCCCCAACGCCCTGGCTCTCTGCTCTGATCTGGTACTGTAACCAACAACCCTTGATTGAGGTGGGTCTTTCTGAAAACCAACCCCCGACCCCTCCTCACCCTCTGCCATGGTGGGCTAAGCAGTTTCTGCTTCCCACCTGGTTAGTAGTTTGTTTTGCCGTTTTGAGTGTTGTGATCAGTACTGTCCGTCCCCTGGTCGGTGTACCTCGAATAAATCGAATCAAAATGTCACCCTTTAAGGCCTTATAAAGAAGAGAAACTGGCATCCTGTCTCTAATAACTTGTGAAGTTTCCAGTTGTAATAACAATGACATGAAAAAATGCTAAAAAGATTATAATTAATTATAAAACTTCAATCTGAAGTGGTGGTAAAATTTAGTCATGATGGTTACAAGAGAAGGCAAAGCAGCAAATAAATTCTTACAACCTTTACCTGCATTTGATATATTGGATTTAGCCTTGTACTATAGCAATCATATAGTGACCCAAGAAGTGGAATTTTTATCAGGGATGGGACATACAATATAACCTATAAACATGGGTATGATTAATCAATCAAGTCTAAGTTACTGGAGTAAAAACCAACTGCATAAATAGCTGATTCTTACACTGGTACTCCCCTGCCATTATTTTTTAAAAAATAATGTTGAATATCAGGGTATTAGACATGATGAGAAGAATATCAAGTAATCAACTCCCTCAAGAGAGTTGATGAATCAACACAATAAGGGGATTAAAGAAGTCAAATTAATTAATCATACAGAAAACAGATAGTTGACTAAGCTCAAATTGACACTAGGAAAGATCTATCAGACCAGTTTTTCCCAAATTGCCAAGATATGAAGACCTAGTTTTTTATAATGAAGAATTATGGAAATGACAGGTGACCATTACACTTGGTTATATCCAAGGCAATAAACTAGAATGTACCCAAAAAAATGTAAGAAACAAGAATCTGGTCAACAATAAAATTAAGTAATATAAAGTCTTATCTGACTTAAACATTTAAAATACTTTTTGCTCTATCAATATTATGTTTTAATGGCATTATACAATCCAGATGCAGCTTTTCTTTCCCGTTACTATCACTTTTAATAACACAATTTTACGCAATTTCTCTGAGATTGACAATCAACTAGGAAATATGAGCAAATTTGTCCGCAACAACACCAGTAAGGCAAAAGTGGCCAGCGCAAAAGGCCCAAAGCCCTCCCAACCTGCCGGGGAAAAACGCCCCAGCAGAATGTTGACACACCCTCCCACCAAAAAGGGTGAGCACAATGCCGCACCCAGAGTTTTGCATTTTTGCAAAAAATGGGCACATATACCAAAATAGAACACTCCCAACCCCTGTCCTCCCTTAAGCACGGCCTTATATTTATGGTCAGTGATACTTCTCTCAAATCATGGGAAAAAATGGGGGAGGCCTTCTCCGCAACTTTCCCAAACACCATCTCAGTAAATTATAAAAATTTACATAGAGGATGGGTGGACATCAGGTTCATGTCCGCGAAGAAAGTGGCAGAAGCAGAAAAAGTTGTATTCTCCATAAAAATCAACAATGAAGACTGCACCATCTGCACAGTGCGCACATGATGGAATGAGGCAAACAACCTATTCATCGTATTTGACTGACTCCTGAGCACCATGTACTATGATTCCTCGCAGATGAGCTCCGCGGGGTCCTCAAAGATTATGGCATAATCAAACAGTTTGAATTTAAGAATTTACCCCTCCTGCCCCACCTGTGTACAGGGAAGGCAATAGACATTATAGAACCCAATCAGGATGTGGTAGAGGATATCAACCTCATTCAATGCATGGTGACCATCAACCCTCCCTGATGGCAGCATATCTCACCCCTTCTGCATCACACCAGAACACACCCCACCTATCTGCAAAAATGCTCAGCTATAGGCCACAAAGACCACGCATGCCCCATCAAGTGCGGGATAGAAGCACCGAAATATTGTGAGGACAATACGGACAAAACAAGCCCAACTTTTGGCAAAATTAAGGACTCCACTTTTGCCTTCTATTGGGGTGAAAGAGCTGACGTCACTTTGGTTGAGCCCATTTTGCGCAAGGACCGTCATCACGCACAGACTGCCCACAAGCAAGCCATAAGTTCTGCTGAGACCCAAGCTTGCACCATGATTTCCCCAGAACAGATTCAGGTGGATGACATGGCAGCGCAGCGGAATAACTAATCAGATCCCCCATATATAACCCAATGCAACCAAAATGATTTTTTTAGACACAACCAATCAAACACCTCCAATCATGCTGGAGCAAATCCACCATGCACCACTGTGGATCCTCCTAGCCAATCACATGTGATCAACAATGATATGGTTCATGCGCACGATATGGAAGACCATTTCAGTCAATCACAATGTGACAACACTCATGCACAAAAATCCCAATCACCCCAACACCTAGTTTCTGACCATCAAACCTACAGGCAAGCGATGGAAAATTTTTTGCTGATGGGGCATAAGCCAACCTACGCCAGACCCAAACTCCACAGAGTAATCCAAGCCAGAAGAAACTGAACAAAACCAGTACTACAACTTCCAACCAACACACTGGAACCAATCTGGCTAATTGGCCCCATACTCGCAGTATGGCCTGCAATAAGGAACTGGGTGACCTCAGTGGGTTGCCCCAGCGTTCCTGATGTGCGGACTACTGCAATCACCATAGGGATGCTCAACATTGCAGGAGCCAAGGCCCCCTTGTCCCAGGCCAAAAAAATGGCTTTCCTGCACAATATCCCCATGGACATCTTGGCCATCCAAGAACCCCACTGTCCACTGGGGGAGGAGGAGTCATGGTCAACCATGCTCCTTCTGGCCAAATCCTTTTGGATGTACCACTGTGGGGTGGTAATTTAAACTAACCATAATCCTCCAGTAAATATCTGAAGCACATCCTCCCACCTGGAGGGGCGGCTGCTTCTAGTGGATATTAAGTGGAACGGAGAAACTTTTGCCATGGTGTGTGTGTATGCCCAAAATGATCTGAACAACCACTAAAAATTTTTCTCCGATATCCTCTCAATCCCTTCCCTGAGGCAACGTTTTTCGTGGGAGATTTCAACTGCTGGATTAACACCATTTTAACCACTGGCCCAAGTCTAAGGCTATACCCTGCGGCCACATGGAACTATTCATACTAAAGGCGATGCTGAGCTTATACAACACCACTCCCAAACAAGCCCCCACCCTGGCCAACATGACGAGGCCCCACCACAACAATAACCAGCTGGTCTCAATAACCTGGATTGACCTGATGCTTGCCCCTATAGACTTCCATCACCGGGTATCAGATTTTACATCAACAATTATCCCATTCTCCAACCACCGGATGGTCTTGATAGTGTATCATCCTCAGAAAAGTACCAAAAGCCACCAACCTGGCACAGAGTTCACCCAAGCACCATCCATCTGCTGGAGCTTAAACTTTGGATCAAGATGGTGCTAACAACATAGCAAGAAAGATGATCACTCAATGGGAACCCTATCGCTGAGTGGGAAATATTCAAGGCTCGAGCAACCAAGAAAGCCTGCCGCCTGAACTCCAGAAAAACAGCTGCGATGTCCATGACAATCAACAAGGCTATCAGACAGCTTCAACACTTAGAAAACAACACACCTCACGAGGTATACAGCCCCAATGGGGCCACCTGTGGTTCCAGCTATCTACACAGGTAAACTCCCTCTTTAGAAAACACCAGCACTACACTGAATTATGCTACAAATCAAAATACATCCTATCTGGCAAAACTCACATGGCCTAATTCTTCCGCTGTTTTAAAACTAATTTCAACTTCAGCGACTTTCACACAGGTCCGCCAATCAGATGACACACTGGCGTCCACACCATCCAAAATATTGGCTAAATTACACCAATTTTACACCGACCTGTACACGGTGGATTTTGCATCACCTAGAGAAATTGGAAAATTTTTATCATCCGCTAATATTGACACTATAGCTGATCAACCAGACCTTGTCGCACCCATCACTAAAGATGAATTATGGGAGGTAATAAGATAAACTCCGCGCAACAAGTGCCCTGGGCCTGATGGCCTACCATATGAATTTTTCATAAAAGATTTTGACTATATCGCACCAATACTACTGGTAACTATGAACAAGTGCCTGGAGGACACAACCCTTCTACCTAGCGGCCAAGATGCATATGTGGTCACACTCTTCAAAAAAGGAGACCAGGCAGACCTAAACAACTGGCGTCCAATCGCTCTCGCCAATACTGACACCAAAATACTAAGATCTTAGCTAAACGTCTGGGTTGCATTGCTCAGACAGCCCTCTCCCCCATCAGTTTGGCTTCATCCAAAGTCGCTCAATTTGGGATAACATCCACACAATTGCCAACATCTGCCAAGCTAACCCCACAGGCGCCCTTGCTTTCCTGGACCAAAAGAAAGCATATGACCGAGTTTACTAGGGTTACCTAGAACAGTGCCTAAAGGCTTTCAACCTACCACCCCGTTTTATAAACAGGGCGATCCTCCTAACGCGCTCAGCCAGGTTTGCAATCAGAGGCCCAGGTTTCCTAACTGACACCATCACCCCCCCAAAGGGGCCTCAAACAAGGTTACCCGCTTAGCTCCAAACTATACAATTTTACCCTTGACCCTCTCCTCCGGATTGTTTACTCAAAGCTCACTGGAATCCGGGTGGAGGGACAACTACCAAATCAAAATGCTCGCCTTTGCTGACGACTTCGTTGTTGGAATCTCAGGCAATAGGGATGCCAGGGCGATTGAGCGCATTATTCACCAGTATGAGTCAGTGAGTAACGCCATGCTGAACAAACAGAAAACAGAGGTAATTGTTATGGGCAAATTCAGTCTGAACTGGGCCTCACCCTCCCACCACCACACAAACCAACCAACCACACATCCAACCACACAACAACAATCCAAGCCAGTAAAACCACGGTGTTTACCCTTTGCACATCACCCGCCACCAACCCAGTCCGTCATCTGGGCATATGGATCGAAGCTGGTGGATATGCACTTGACACCATCGAAACCAACATTTTGGACAACATCACAAAAAGAATGACATGTATGCGGAGGAGTAAAGATAATTTGACTAGAAGAGTTGTGTTAGCCAACTCCCTGATCTTGTCAAAGTTATGGTCTGCTGCCCACGCGGTTCCCTTCACCGCCAACTTTACCAACGCAGTCTACAAGCTCCTGCAGAACTGGCTATGGTCTAGTTACCGCGCACCTGTCAGGCTGGAGACCATGTATGGCCACGAAAGAAAGGCGGGATGGGGCTGCTTAACTTCACAGAATGAGCAACCCAAACCTTGGCTCATGGGTAGCTCTCACAACGTCACCTAATCCACCATCCCCCCACTGGGCTAAGGCAGCCCAAACCAACTTCGCATGGGCACTACATCTGAGGTCCCCCTCCAACCCTGCAACTCTGATGAAGTACCTTACAACACATCCAACCCCCACCGGACTGCACAACACCAACCAATATTTCAAACGCATACTGCTAGACTACCATGACATCCCATATGACTTGCGCACCCAAAAGCAGGTGTGGGACCTCGTCACCTGCCCCCTCTTATCCCCACAAGTGTGCTCCACAGTGTGGCGCTACATGCGCCGTACATTTAGAACAGCTGACCGCACCTTCTCAATGTTCAAGACATGCGCCATCTGCGGCGGACCCAACACACTAGCACACCGCCTGGAAGAGTGCCCGCCATCCGCGCATATCTGGGCCAACGTGATGCACTTGTTTTAACAATCACCAACAGCTGAATTCTGACTATCCCGCGATATCCTGGCACTCAACATGGCCTCACCTATCCCCCAGACGCTAAGGGCTCTAATTGTGAGTATTGCAATATGGTCCATTCACACAATTACCCTCGACGCTTTCAACGGGATCCTCCAAAATTTCAACCAAGCCATCGTCAGGTTCCACAGCCATTTGGCCAACCATTTCCAAGCCTGGCTGTTCAGATCACTCCAACACAAATGGAAGAAATGGATGGGCAACTGGATTACAATCTGGTTCCTTCGTTATGACATTGAAAACCTCACAGTCTTCATAGGTGGTCACCCTACTAGCCCCTGAGCTGCCATGCCACTTAAGGTCTAGTCATCCACCACCCGTGGCTCCTAGCCACACCCAAGTGTGTCAAGTCGTATCTTTTGAGTTCCATTGTTTTGCGCTCTCTTCCCTCTTCTGTCTTCCGTTTTCTTCTTCCCTACATATTGGATGTGTCTGTCCCCAAGTCAGCCATCCTCGAATAAATAAAAATATCCTTATGTGGTTTATTATTTTAATTGTAACATATGAAAAACCATAGTCTATAATAAAATAAAGTTATGTCATTAATCTGTACGTCTTTTTGGAACTTCACTTCAAATAGTCCCCTTATTTTCTCACATACCATATGATAAATATTCTACCTGATTAAACCTAAGCGTGACTTGCCACCCTCAAAAATAAATAAACTACTTGTCATATGTCTTTGACTGTAAAAATATTTCCTGTCAGGCTCCTTGGCCACATCATTATCAATCCACAAAAAATGGAAGCTCTCCGCTATTAATTAACTTGTTCAATTTTATTATGTGATTCATAGTGAAGTTGCTTCCTAATCTAGTAAATTAAAATTATAACTATGATGATTATTAAATTTTCTACTAAAAACTAAATAGTACTGCTGCCATCTGCTTTAACCAAAGCTCACGTCTTTACCCAGCAAATAAACTATTAACAGCCACAATAATGTATTGGCTTCATTCATTACTCATGATCAATGGCCATAATATGTTGACTGATACATTGTGTTAAGAAAAGCAGGCTTCAATAGCTGGAATGAGGTTGTTTTAAGATATAAAGTTTGTGTGCTTGACATATCACACATTCAAAGAAAAATTTACTGCAACGTCAATGTTGAGTAATTCCCAATAGTGCTGATGAATATACTCTAGGGGTTTTCATATGCCTCAATGGTCATGCACCTAGGAGGGGCATGACTACTCTCAGTTTGTTTAAAAGTTAAAACACTAGGGGTTTTTCCCCTTCAACTTTGTTCAAATCAACCCTTGAATATTTTTGTGTTTACCACCATCTTGATCAGAGGTTGATGAACTGATGATAGTTAGTCTTAAGTATCAGCAGTAGTCATATTCTCAAACAGATCATCTGCTTCTTTTTGAAGGATTAGAATGGTTGCCAATAATGATAGACCATCTGAACTTTAACAAGCTGTAATGGCTTAATGTACAATCTCAAAATTGTATACTTGCAATTTTAAGGCCCACTGGGACAATCTCACTTTAAGCTCTTATAAATTATGCAGCTCTCCTAGTGAAGAGTGGTATGTTTGTTAACGGCGATTTCCCAGATTTGAGGGATCTCAATAAATAACAAAAACTTCAAAGTATAGAGACAGTAAGTGGATCTGATCTAAAGATGTTACAGTTAAAAGTGTGATCTTATTTGCTGTAATATGCTTAGGCAATCTTCGCCTACAATAAACTAAAATCATAACTAGAAAAAACTAGTAACCAAGAACAATTTGATATATAAGGATATCAGGGTATATAAGACATTTGCGGCATATTTTCATTGATAACACTTGGCATCAAACGCCTGAAAATACTCTTTTAACTTTATTCATCAATTATTGAATTTGAAATGCTATTCATTTAGAGCTTACTATTATATGCTCAAAAGCTATTAGAAATTTGGCTCAATAATCTAAGAAAGTCTGGTCATTGATATAACTAAGCTTAAGCAGCCTATAAAATATGAGCAAACTTATACTAACAATATAAATTTTGTTGTAGATGATGCCACAAATGGATCAGTAAATCATTCCTTAACCAGTGGAAAGATTAAAAGTTCACCACCATGCCAGCGGAAATGCAGGCGACTAACCCACCATGATGGGATGAATGATCTCCCTTTACAGATTTGGGAGAGCCAAGAAATTCTCACCACCATCAGAGCAAACTCATGTAAAATAATTTTCCCCTGATGATTCAGGGAATTTATTTAATGATATGACAACTTTGCTCAGAATCAGTATGAAAATTGCCCTCTTTTATACCTTTGAGGTGCCAACATATTTTTCAATACGCTGATGACAAGACAATGACTTGACCTAGTTACTCCGACCAGAAAGGTTGAGGCCTGAAGATGAATATCACCAAATCAATAAAACCAATCAATAAAAACCATTAAAACTATGATGTGTGGCACATTGCTGAATCCAAAACAAACCTTAACACAATCAGCATATTACTAGATTTGGTATTAAACAATATTAGTTGAATTAAAACATCCCAAAACCAAAAGCAGGGACATATGAAAGGGCCCTTTGACATCTTGGTACAGGGGTAACACTGCGAGAAGGAGCTCGCAGATACAAAAGTTATATCAAATGGATGAATCCATGAAAGCAGCAGTTAGACGCCAAATAGATAAAGAAACATAAATCTCCTATTCATTACCAATATTCACAACTTATTCTTCAAGTACCATTCATTTACCATCTTGATTTTCACTAGAATTATAAAGTACATCATTTCTTACATTAATAAAAAACCTTTACACAAAATCTCAGTTTTATACTCTTATCTTTACTAATGGTGATTTAAGAGAACTAATTTCCATTAGCCAGTCTGGGATAAGACATCAAGCAGAATACAGTAAATATTCTGAGATCTTCTCTGTTTATACAAGGACACTCTCTATCGTGGATACCAAGGTGATGAGCCACTAAGGGTGAGGTTGGACAGGCTTCAATTTAGTCATGAGGCCAACGTTTAAGGAACATTTCATAGTGTTAACAATAGATTCATCATGAGCGAACAGTTACCAAAGAGATTAATGCTACAAAGGGTAGCATCAGTGAAAAATTTGCTCTACAAGGATTATTGTGATCTAAGCGAAGGTTGTCTGGTGGCTAATCTATGTGGAGGCGACCCAATGAGCAGTGAGCCAGCCTCAAATGTTAAGTGAGTCAAGGTCGGCGAGATGACTGTGTTGATCACTACAAGGTGACATCATCAGGCCCTAGTGAGGATCAAGAGAGTTCTCATTAGAAGTTTAATGATGAATATATATATGAATGTGTATATTAGAGAGGATTTCTCTGAGCTTATGATGAGGGAGGAGGATACAATCCATTCAGGAATCCAAACCTTGAATTCTAGGTGCTTGATCTACATAACGATATTGAGCGCATCAAGGATACTGCAAGAATAGCACGAATTGCTTCTTTACCTTTTGTGAGAGGACCATCACATATTATAAACCAGGGACTACAATTAAGATTCTAGAGGAGAAAATTGATTTTTAAAAAGAACATCAATACAATCTGCACTTTGACCAACTATGCTTTTTGCTTAAAACAGCACGATAATATGCTGTTGGCTATTGACTGGAGTACAATTAAATAGAAGGCATAAATGCATACTATACCTGAACCTACCTCTACTCAAACAATAACACAATTGAAGGCACCTATATGGTTGCTCAACAGAAGGTCCTGAAATCAGTCAGAACTGCCACACAACTGACCTTGATGCACACTGACCCAGTTGAAGATGATCCTAACTTTAAGCCATACTTTATTACCATGTACACACCTGGATAAGGAACAATTGGGTTTCTCCAGATGTATAAGAATAGCATGGATTATGCTAGCGATCACCAAATGGCTCGCCATGTGCAAGGGTGCATGAGCCATAAGGCTCAAGAAATCTGTATAATGAGCTTATGAACTGGACTATCTTGGACTGAAGCAAAGGGAATCCTACTTTTTGAGTTTTGTAGTTAACAAGACGTCAAAAATATGAAGCAAGAGTTCCTCCTTATAAGAATAACCAGAATGAGTTAGTTGTGAATTATACCTCTCGCTACTACTTCAAGGCTCAAAAATTGTGGACTACAGGATCTATTGATTTAACTAAAACAGAAAACGTCCTGCTGAGCTCTTAGGAGATTCATCTCAAAAAGATGCATAAGACTCTAACGGTTAAAAGCAAAACGTCCCTCAAGTTACCTAAGGAAGCGTTACTTGACGTACAATGGACATATGAAATGAATACAAGGCTCTGGGAACATAGCCCCTCAACGAATTAAAAAAGGCCATCTAATACACTAACTATAACGGTGATAAACCAAATGATAAGAGTTCCAAACCGCCTGAGCTTTTTCCTCAGCAAAATTTAACTTGAAACTTAATTGACATCGGGATTTTTTATCTATCTTATCCATTACTCACCATAAAAGAAGGAAGAAAACCCTAAAGAGGATACCCTAACGCTGTAAACTGAGTGGAATTTTATACTGAGGGTGAAGACAATCATGATGATGACGTTTTGGCTAATGCACAGTACCACATGTTAGGGGCACCTAGAGAGGTGGCTGTACCTTCTAGATTAAGAGTTAACGGTACTTATCAATACAAATTGCCAATACCTACCCCATGTAAAGGAATCAGCTACCCAAATCATTAATTAAATTGAGGAAGGGTAGCAGCTAGTCATTACTAACTTAAAGAACTTGGCACCATATTGCAAGGCTACTGTTAAGCTACCCTGAGTGCAGCTGCTCTTATATATTTTGAAGAATCTGGTAAAAATATTGACCACTGGAAACCCTTTCATCAAGAGCGTGATGAAAGTGAGAGTGATCATCCAGAAGATGCGCTTCTTGGAAGTGCTGGACACCAGGGATCCAGTCAACATCGTATCATCTAAGATCATGAAGAAGCTGAAGTTCATGCCTGATATCAATTATAATGTGAAGTACTGAACTGCAGAAGCAGACAAACCTAAGTTCTAGAAGCCAATTCCACATTATCCTTACGCTTTAGATGCGTTGTCCTAATGGTACCGGCAGTGGTTTCAGACAATGCCCACTATGATTTGTTGATTAGGACGCAATTTATCTTAGAGTTTGTAGTGAAGATTGATTTCAAATCTAAAATCATGAGCATCTTGAGTTACCAACTTATGTTGATTATTAAGGATGAAGATGTCAAGCCAAAATTTGTACTTTCTTGGTTGAAATGGTATAATCTATTTGCCCTATCCACTAAACCTTGATTAATGAGGATGTGAAGATGTTACCACATATGTTTAACATAGAAGAAGGGCTTCCAGTGAGCACTAGTGAGACAATATAGATATAACTAGGGGATTAAAGCCAGATGACCCTATTGTACAGTTTACATGACATGATTGAGGGCACAAACAGTAAAGAAAAGGCTGGGCGGCAGGAGGTCCAAAGGGTCAAGTTGCAGGACCTTCCTGACCTAAATCACGCCTGGACCAACGCTGGGTATAGGCCAGGTATGCCCAGCTTGTTCCAGGTGAGGTGCATAACGCCCAGCCCCTTGTTATGGCTTTAGCGTTAAAATGGACAAGTTACCATCTGAATGATGGCAGCTCAATTCAGTTACTCAGTGAACGGGGGCTCAGAACCTGTTCAGTTTATGAAATTTCCAAATCATGTCAGCCTCAACTTCAATCAATTATTCAAGTTTGAACAATTTCACAGTATAGTACCCTGCAGATGGAAGTGTGTGCTTATTGGTGCACCTCAGCTTATCACCACTTTCTCAGATAAAGGATTACCCCGTTTTTGAATATTTATGAGTCTTCAATGCCAACCTTCCTCGTTGGTTGTCTTTTTTTAGTACTAGGTGGTCTCAACCTACAGGGGGGATACACCGATCCTTATTTAATCAGCCTGAGCTCCTAAGATCTTGAGGTGAAGGCAGGGGTAACTGGAGACATCGATAAAGGGTGGGAAAAAGCTTTGCTAAAGCCAGGTGTCTTCTCAAACTGACATATTGGCATATGGCGACATGTTAAATACTTTCAGAACCATCCTGGAATGAACCTGAAAGTGGGTGATCATATGGGGCAGCAGTCACAGAGTGGAGTCAAAAGCGGCGCAAAGATATGATTTATGAATATTCCATATCAATACGCCAAATGCCAGGACCCTTAATAATTGGGAGCAATTTGGGAGTGAGAGTTTGAACATGAAGTCATGAACAGAGTGCGCTACCCAGGGTTCTGCTCGCAGGAGTTCGTGGACCTAGCTCCAGAAAGGGGCTATGAGTGGGCAAGTAAAGAAGCGGTTGAGGTAGCTGTCTCTCAGATCTGCACATCATGGGCAACTCTTGTGCTGGAAGGTGGGACCAGTTCAATCCCCTGTTCTTTATGAGCATTGTAGAACACGCCACAGCTCATTTGACATTTTTGAGGAGAGAACAGGATGGACAACTTCCTTCCAGAGCTCCTTAAGATCACATTCCACAGTGGGGGGTAAAAGTTCAAGAGACAAGACCACTTTACGGGGTCTGTCCAAAGGGTGGAGTTGGGATCTAACAATTTTCTATTGTGAACCAGGGTGTGATGCCGGGGGCTGATCCCAGGGCTACTCTTTTTATAAGGGAAGGCGTGGTAAACTCATACTCCTTCCCTCTTAAATGCAAGGGGAGCCTGATTACAGTAAAATCTTGAGGAGAGTTTGAGGTGGTGGCCTGGTTGGTTAGTTAGCTATTCTCCCACAGCAGTTGGTGAGGTCTGTGGGAGCCCTTGAGAGGCCGCTAAACCCTGGCGTAAGGTTGGAGCCTATTTGTGGCATTTGAGCTATATCCCAGCAAATGATGGGCCTAAGGAACCCCGTCATTATTGAAGTGGTATGAGACCTAGTGTCCAAAAGAACTAGGCCCCCTTCACTGCGGGGTTGGGATATTAAGGTTTAGTGCTGTGGGTGGGTGGTTGGATCCCCATATCCAACAGCGGAGCATTACATTCAATGTCGTGTAAAAACTTTCAGTAAAGGGTCAGAAATGAGCGGGAACCATAGCTTTTATAGAAAGAAAAACATTCTCCATTAGGGCGCGCCCCTGGGGATGGTACGCCGCCATCTCCAGCTAGCTATATGAGCATTAATTGAATTGAGCAAGCGGTCCTCATTATCCTTGATTGCAACCCCTTGTGGTGTGGTGAGGACACATAGATGCCGAAAGGTGTCCTGGGCAGGGTCCAAATTAAAAGGAAGGGGAAACGATGGGGTACCCACTTGCAATATAATGGTTTTAGAAGTGTTAACTCTTGCATTGAACGCCTTGGAGTAGCGATTAAGGCCTCCATAGCCAAATATAGGTCCTTTTTGCATCAAATGCCACTGCTGTGTCATCAGCAATGGCCATAGTGCGGGGAAGGGGTTTTCAGGAACCTGAATACCATTTAGCTGTTCCTGGATTAGGGCCTGAAGAGGGTCCAAAGATATGCTGAACAAGATTGGGCTTATTGGATCCCATTGACGGAGACCTTGTTCAACCATAACTGCTGCTGTAAAGCCTGTTGATAACAGTACCTTAGTGTGAAGCTGGGCGTAAAGCGCTGATATCCATGTCCTAGCTTGTGGTGGGATGTAGAGGCAGGTTAGGGAGGCATCCAAATACATCCACTTTACTCTATCATATACTTTTTCCATATCCAGAAGCGCCAAAAACCATACGTTTGAAAAGAGGTGGCTGACAGGGTTGCCAGAAGCTCATTGTAATTGTTTCAAAGCGATCTACCTGGGATGCCGCCATGTTGAGCTGGATTGAGGCGTGGTGCTGCCCACTTAGTCATGCGGTTTGCTAGAAGGTTAGTAAATAGCTTGTGGTCTGTGTCTAATGGTGATATTGGTTGCCAGTTTGCAAGGTCCTCTCGGCTCACTTCCTATGGATAAGGGTCATAATTGATCCGCTTGAGTCAGGAAGTACTCCCCCTTCTGCCAAGAGGGTCGAGAAGAGGGGCTAGAGGCCTTTGTAACTGCGACAGGATCCACTAGAAATACCTCAAATGGTATAACATCTGTGCCTGGGGCCTTCAGGAGTGGGCTGTGGAGTATAATGTCCATTACTTCTAGCTGCATAATTGGTGCAAGAATTTCTTCATTCGCTGAGTAATTAACTAATGTTTCTGGAGCCCCTCCTTTGAATTCATGAACATCTGTCGGACTTACCCAGGAAGCCTTGAAGAGGGATGAATAGTAACATTGAATCTCGCTGGTGATTTCCTCCTTTTTTATGATGACAGTGGTCCTCACCCTCAAGGTTGCAATCTCCTGATCCTTTGAGCGGGCTTTCTGCTTCTAATAAAAGAAACGGGTGGGTCATTACCACTGGGTGTGGTAATGTGATGATGTGAAGTTTGCTGCATATTCTTCTTGCTCAATAAATTCCAGCTAGTATGTCTCTTGGGCCAATTCCCACGCCTTCAACCATTAAGATGAATGCACTGGTCTACAATTCCTTTCAAGGTGTCTTATTCTAGCTTCAGCACATGTGACTTTAGCATGGGCTGCTGTCATTCGATCCTTAATACAATTGTAAGCTACCTTTAGGATCCTTGCTTTTAAATCATCCTATTTTTCTTGTAAAATTTGCAAATGAGGTGAGTCCAGGTTTTGGCCCACAAATGGCTGCATTTATCTTCTTTACTTCAAACTGGTTGTTCAAGAGCCCTGGAGCAATTCTTGGCCAAAATCTTCTCGATGGTATGAAGATTGTTGTCAGGATCACTGTGAGGGATCTGTGATCACTTATAGTGTTATCTCGGGTTATGGAAGAGGAAACTCGACTCACCAGCAAGGAGCCCACTAGGGCCATAGCTTTCCTTGAAGCTGATATGAATTCACGACCTGCACCTTAGATCTGAGACATACAGCCAAGGCTAGACGCTGATGGGGAAGGGCATCTGTGAATCCACCTGACCTGAGAAAATCCTGAAGCTGTTCAGTACCTCATCTGTCTTGTGTTGCAGGATGAAATGTGTACCGCACCTGGCTTATTGTTTTAAATCACCCATAAGAAATGTATAGCGTTGGAATTGTAGTACAACAATTTCCTCCAATTTACGGTCCTATTCCAGGCCTGCATATTGCAGGTATATGCTTGCAGCAAAGAAGGAAAACTCAGGGGTAGAAAATTTAGCCAAGATAAGGCGATCAAGGTATTTCAAAAAGTGGTGGGCTTTTACCCGGGGGTTGAGGATAATAAAGCCTACATAGTTTGTCCAACAATAGTTACCTCCAGATTGGTCATTCCAAGCTTCTATTTCAGAGGGGGGACATGGGGCTCCTGGATGGCTGCATGAATGCGAGTTGACCAGAAGCTGTGTAGAAGGCAAGTGCTCTGCTTGTAATCCTGCAGCCCATTGGAGTTAATGGACTGCAGGGTCAGGGTATCCTTTTGGGGCCTCATAGCTGTCCC
The DNA here is from genome assembly GCA_022478985.1 of Massospora cicadina. Lineage (NCBI taxonomy): Eukaryota > Fungi > Entomophthoromycota > Entomophthoromycetes > Entomophthorales > Entomophthoraceae > Massospora > Massospora cicadina. The sequence goes on from JAKSZP010009271.1 coordinate 176,749, forward strand.
CATCCATATCCTGGGGGTTTCCGGAGCTTGAACCTGCATCCATAAGGCTGCTCAAATTAAGTCCTTAAGCCTAACTTTTTGTGGCAATCTGAGCAGACCAATGTAAAGAAGGGGGTTATTCTAAGCGGAAGGTCATGAGGAGCCTGTAAGCCAGCCCGGGATACTACCCCCACTGCTCTTCTTGGGAGTATCCTAAGGCGCTCCATGGACTCCTCCATTTATGGATACTCTGAAGTATCAGAGTCCATTTTCACCTCCTTCAATACAGAGAATGAATTTTGCGTTGAGATTCCCTTAGATGATGGGGGATGATGACTTTAAGCCTCCACCTCTACTTGGGGTACTCCATACCAGCTCCAATATATGAGTTTATTGTGGTACCAAATTAATTATAGATGCCACCCCAGGACTGGCTTCTTCTGGGTTAGCTTTATGTGAAGCAGATCTGCGTTTATTTTGTTCTGGTGAAGGGTCTGGCAACTTAGAAGGGGTTTCAACTGGTAGGGGTTTTCCGCACTAAGGGAGTAAAGTTGTGCTACTGGATGTGCCTGCTCAACTGCACCCAAAGGGCAGCAGAGGTTAGATCATGCACCGGTACCCAATGTGTAGGTTGCAGGATTGCCACCGCTGCTGTGTGGAAGCGTTTCTTACCTGCCATTGGGACTTGGATATTAGATGAGAGAGCTTGCTTATGAGCTGTACAACTATTATATATGTGACTCAAAGCATTACACCATGAGCAACGTGGTTGTGCCTGGTCTGGGTCAAAAAAGAAGATTTCTGAACAGGATCCAATGACTGCAACACGTGGGATCACCTCCACGTTGCGGGCCACCATTGGATTAAGGATAAATGATGCTTTAGCAATATGAGCCCTCTGGGTTGGGGCATAGTATGTTGGTGCACACAGGTCTACTGATAGAATTGGCCAAATTCCATCAATCCCTGATGAAGTGCAAGCTTTAGAGATTCTGGGTCCACTGTAGTTGGCAAATTTGAGAATGTTGCCCAGGAGATTTTCTCCAAGTTAGATCTAGTTCTCAGTATCTGAAGAGAGCCATGTGGAATCTCAATTGTAACTGAGGCTGCATGGTCTGCATCTGCTGCAGTTGTAAACCATAAATCAATATAGTATCTTCCCACTATTTCATGAATGGTGGTGTTCACTGAAAAGGCTCTTGCTATTGCTTTAAAATAGCTAAAGTAATCTCTTGTATAAAACTCAACAGGATTATGCCCATAGTAGACTCTAACTGCATGGGCAAGAGTGGACTTAGGGATTGCATGTTTGAGTGTGTTTCCGCCCATTTCTTCCTCACATCATCCACAAAAGCAGCTTCATGAGGGTCAATTGTGGGTGGTGCAGGCACTAGCTTTTTCTGCCATTCAACTGAGGCATCTTTCACTCGCTTTTTTTGTTTACATACAAATTTAAAGACAAATTTAAATTTAATTTAGTGGATTCCCCATCGGGGGAGCCCCAGATGGAGGTGCTGGCATTCCTCTGGATTTACGCACTGGCTCCTGCTGGGCTAACCCATTAGTACCCGAATTTTGGCAGGTTGATTAGGCTTACCTAGCTTTGGCTTATTCTCTAAAATTGATTGGGTGATTCTGGCTCATCATCAAACCAACCTTTTTTCACCAGCCTTCACCTGACCATCAGCAGATAATGTTGGGAATTTCAGGTGATTGATTGGCTATTTGGCTAGTTTCAGTTGAATTTTGAGTTTGATTTTGTTTTTGTTTTTGATAAAAAGTCACAGCTAATTGATTTTCCACTTACTGTTGAAACAGTTAAGGCGCATTGGTTGCCTTCCAGACCATTAGAATAACGGCCAACTGATTCACCCATTACCATAGACTCAGTTTGGACGCTTTGTTTTTTTTTAAGTAGAATAATGATGGACAACTGACTCAACAATCACTGATGATTCGTTTGGGTTCCCAGAATGGCTTTTGAAGGGGAGGCGGTTAACAAAGCCATACCAACCCCCTGCACAGTATTGGGAGCTGCAATACTCCCTGATAGCATGGTTAAATCATTAGATGCGCCTCCAAGGTGGGGCGCACTAATTTGTAGACCCTCAGTCAACACAGAGTTGACTGCGGTAGGTTGGAAAGTGGTGGTATCATTTGTGATTCCACCATGAAAAATTAAAATTTGATTTGCATCTGGTTTTGCAGTTGCAGTTTAGGAGCAGGTCGTATGGGTTGACACACAAGTCGGCAACCTAGGGTTTTGTAATTTGGGGTTAATTTGAGTGAAATCTGATGCATTGGAGGAGCATTCAGTGGACTTTACCACCAGTGTTCATTAGATTTGACAAGCTAAATTTCTGGGTGATTGTAATTTCTTAAAAATTTAAAGTAGCTGTTCCTTGTTGTTTGTCTTCCCTTATATATACTTCTTGTTAGTTTTATGTTTTTCCTTATGTTGACTTTTGGCAAACCTGTGCGCAGACCTCTTTGAGGAGGTCTTGCATCACGTTAGCAAATTATTTGTTTTAAAATAACAACAGCATCAGGTACACCGCCGGGCCGCTCAGGTTCGCTCCATACTGAGACACCCATGCACTCTAGCCCTGTTCTAAGCTTGGTTATGAACGCCCCTTTTGGACTCAGCCAAGTTTTATTGTTTGTTCAATCTCTATCAATGTTTACCATGTTAACCACCCTCGCCCCATGTCACTTTAGCTCAAGCAACCTCTGCAGGGCTATACTTCATTTAATACTGACAATTTGTTCCATAGCGTTGTGGTTTGTGCATTGTGCACCACCACACTGGGAATTGGAGAGTTATAGATACTCTCCTGACATTAGACAACTAAACCCTTTACTTTATGTACATGAACTATTCTGTGTGGGACTTTCACGAAGTGCAAATGGGATGCGCCAGCTGTTGGTCATGGCTGCTGTGGGGCTCACCACTGTTTTCTCATTTTACTGATGGTTGGAGCATCTCAGTGTTATTCTTGCTACCTTTGACTGGAAAGTACCCAACCTTCTTGCCCGTACCTGGAGGATAAAGTCGCTTTGTAACCTGAGAGTCATGGTTCCCTGACTTTCTACTAAAATTCACAAAAATGATAATATAAAATTGTTTTTTCTTCAGTGCCGCATTCAGATGATGCGGGCGGGATCATTGATGAAGGACCTGTGGTGATGACCTTGGGTACCGGTGCACAACCCTTTTCCAAAAAGGGTATGGTGTCGTTTTCAGCTCAAAACGCGTTTTATAATGACGTTTCTTTATATAAAACTGAGCCATATATCTTCTCTTACTGCTCAGTTATGGAACCCATTTCAGTGTATCAAATAACCCCAGAAAACCCACGCTTGACCACCACAATGATCCGCGGAACGTAGGAGGTAGAGAAGGAGTTACAATTACAATATAAAACTGTTTATGCAGTTGCTGAAGATATGGTGGGATATGTGGCCTCAGTAGTAAGAGTGGCCAAGTATTTTCTCCATTTTATGATGCAAAAGCGTAACCTGGGGGTATGCTAGAACCTGAAGAAGGATTTGTGATGAAGTATAGGCGTTTTCAGATATTAATAAAGACCATTTGAGTTATTTTTTATTGACTGCTACCTTTTCATCCCCTTTAGGGAAAATAAGCAGACTATTTTAATGGATACTGTAACCTCTGAGAATTTTATGATAAGACCTAGCTGACTACTTGAGCCGAGTTATTTGCAAGGTGGTATGGTTAGAAGGTGGCTTCCCAAGGTATTCCCACGCTGAAAATTATGGGGTTAGTGGATTATCAAGTTGGCAAAGATCATATGTCTGACCGCTTCTAAGCTATGAAAAACCTCTTGTTTCCTATCTTTTTGGTTGTAGATTGGTGTCAAAAGTTTGACGTCAAAACCAACTTGAAAGACAATACCTTGTCCTTAACTCTGAAATGGTCACAACTTAGTTATCCCTTTGGCTGAAGTAAACTTTCATGGCGATTTGTTCCACTGGCCCAATATCTACACACTCAGGCTTTCTCCGTTGCTGAAGCTCACTTTGGAGGTTCTCTTACCTTCTTGTTTGGAGGGGTTGGAATCTTCGTTTGATGCATCTTCAGACAATGTACTACCACCCACTCAGAGTTTGATTGTGAGAGCAAGCTCACTGTTTATCTGGTGCTTATAACTTATCCAGTTTACCCTTTGACTGTGAGGAATAAAGAGGTCTTAGATGTGTGGATTAAGGAGCAGTTAGCCAAAGGCGCGATTTTTAGCAAACCTCCCCAGTATGTCCCCCACTTCTCTTTGTGGAGAAAGCTGATGGTACCTTACGCCATGTGTATATTATGGGAAACTCAACAACGTCACAGTACCAGACTTGCATCCCATCCCACTGGACTCACAGATTGCATGTTATGTGGAGAAGGCGATAGTCATTCTAAACTGGATTGTTTAAACGCGTTCAATCAGATCGGTATTAAGAAGTGCCAGGAGTGGCTAACTGCATTCTGTACCAGAAAAGGGATCTTCTAGTTTCATGTCATTCCCTTTGGGTTTAAGAATGCCCCAGATATCTTTCAACGCCGCATTGATGAAGCTTTGGGGGACCTGATGGGAGTATGCAGGGTCTCCTAGATGGATGGAATTCTGGTATTTTCCCCTGACAATAGCACCATGAGTACACCTTTGGCAGATGGTGGAGCGTTTGAGGGTAGCTGACCTTACATTAAAAATGAGTAAATGTGAATTCTTTAAGTCCCAGATCACCTTCCTGGGTAACGTCGTGTTTGACCAAAGGCACATGATAAGTCCAGACAAGGGGAAGGCGATTTGTGAGTGGCCCACTCCAACTTCAGTTGAGGAATTGATGTTTTTTGGGGACGTGTACATTCCTTAAGAAATTCACACCTAATCTTTATGAAGTGGCTGCGCCCTTGTATAAGGCGATTGGGACAAAAGTGCTCCAGTGGTCCCCAACATATCAGGATGCCTTTAAAGCGGTAAAGTGCATCCTTCTGTACACGTACATCCTTCGCCATGTTAACCCCAATAAAGAGTTTATTGTGACTTCTGATTCCTCCAACTTTGACATAGCGGCAGCCCTATTACAAGTAGGCAAAGATGGAATAGAGCTTCTGGTGGGATATTTTTACTGAAAATTGTCTTTGCCTGAGTTAAACTATGATGTATATGATAAAGAGATATTAGCATGGTTGAGGAGATAGCATATTAGTGTCATCACTTGCATGGCTCATACCAACCCTTCCGTGTACATACAGATTACTGTGCCTTACTGTACTACCATGGAACTCATGTCTTGACCCCACGGCAAACCCACTGTCATGAGACCCTAGCCCAATTTGCGTTTTCTCATGAGTTCACTGAGGGCAAAGAGATTGGTTTGGCGGATGCTTTATGCTGCAGCCCTGCTTAGCTCCATATCCTAATAAAGTAGAGGCATATAATACCCACTTGATGATTCCACTGTGTAAGTTTGTGTCTCAATTTCACTCTCACTCAGCCAATGGGCCTGCGCTTGCTCCTCTGGAAAAATGCGGAGGAATACAGTGTGTTCAGAAAGGTAGTACTTTAATAGCCATTATTGGCCAATATACTATGGTACTTGCTAAGAGCGCGCTGAATCAGGAGAATTTAGCCAGGGGCTATCATGTGAAGGATGATATTTTGTGGTTTCAGGGGAACTTATGGGTTCCCGCTGGACCACTTCTCCCGGAAATCTTTTAGAACCTTCATGACGAAATTATTATTGGTCCTCCTGGGAAGGCGAAGACTCTAGAGATATTTTGCCGCACTTACAATTGGAAGGGGCTAGCCTTACAGGTGGGTAGGTATTGTAAAAAGTGCCTGGTCTGCAGCCAAACGAAACCAAATTGCCAGCCACTAGCGGGGCTGTTGGTACCAGTTCAAAAGGCTGAAGGGCCTTAGACTTCTCTATCAGTTGATTTTATTGTGGAATTGCCTGTATCTGATGACTACGATGTCATCATGGTGGTGTTGTCCCCTTTTACAAAGTTCGCCCACTTAATTCCCAGAATAACCACAGGCACTGCAGATGAGATGGCTAGGCTCTTCGTCACTAATGTGTTTTCGCTTCATGGGGTTCCCCAAGAAATCATTAGTGACTGGGGACCCCAGTTCACCTCTGTCTTTTGGGAAGAGTTGTGTAAGACTCTTCAGATTCGCCCCTGCCGTTCCTTTGCCTTTCACTCCCAATCAGATGGGCAGACTGAATGTTTGTTCAGTGTCTTAAACAGTTCTTGCGTTGTTACACCGCCGCAGATCATTCAGATTTGGTTTCATATCTCCCATTGCCCAATTCAGTAATATCAACGCCCAACATACATCAATCAGTTGATCCCCTTCTTCACAAACTATGGCTTCGATACCTCATTCAACATGGAGCTCAGTTGTGGATCCAAACTAGAAGCAATGGTAGACTTTGCTAAAATGATCAAGAAAGTACACCAGGGGGTGAGAACAAATTTAGAAGCGGTCATGAAAGCTTACAAGGAGAGCGCTGATGGTAAGTGACGAGTTGGACCAGCGTACAAGAAAGGAGATCTCATGATGCTAGGTGCTAAAAACATCCCAATCAAGCAACCATGCAAAAAACTGGGACCAAAGAAGATTGGGCCTTATCACATTGTCAGAAAGGTGGTCACGTCTCATACCATTGAACCTCTCCTCCTCTTTTTGAATCTTTTCATTCTTCCATGAAAGCAAGCTTACATTGTTTGAGGGCCACATACCAGAGACCCCAAGGCTTATCTCATGGATGGGGCGCCAGAGTGGGAAGTGGAGGAGATTGTAGCCTCTCGTCAGGCAAGAAGAAGACTCGAGTATCTTATATCCTGTAAGGGATTTGATGCAGCGGAGAACAGTTGGGTTGCAGCATGATTGCACCCACGCCCAAAAATAATTTATAGCTTTCCACGAGCTTACCAGAGACCGCAGTATCTAAGTCTAAGCAAGCCGTCGCTGCCATTAAGTTGACCCCTTCCCACACGAAACTTTTCCTTGTCAAATGCCCCTGGAGGGGGGTGGAGCCCAAAAAAGAGGAGAGGATAATGTCATGTTTAAATGACTTGATTGAGGCACCAACAGCGAAGACAAGACTGGGCGGACAGAAGGTCTAAAGGGTCAAGTTGCAGGACCTTTCTGATTTAAAGCACACCTTGGACCAACGCTGGGTACAAGCCAGATATGCTCAGGTTGGTCCAGGTGAGGTGCATAATGCCCAGACCCTTGTTATAGCTTTAGCGTTAAAATGGACAAGTTACCATCTGAACGACTATGTCTCAATTTCAGTTACTCAGTGAATGGGGTTTGGAACCCGTATAATTTACAAAATTAAAACTCTGGTTGGCCTCAACTTCATTAATTTCTCAAGTTCAGACAATTTTGAAGTATAGTACTCTGTAATATGGAAATGTGTGCTTATTGATGCACCTCAGCTTAGCGCCACTTTATCCAATGGATGATTGCCCCATTTTTGTTTTTTTATGATTCTGAAATACCAACCTTGCTTGTTGCTTGTCTTCCCTTATATAAACTTCTTGTTAGTTTTATGTTTTTCCTTATTTTGACTTTTGGCAAACCTGTGCGCAGACCTCTTTGAGGTGGTCTTGCATCACGTTAACTGATTTATTTACTTTAAAATTACAACAGCATCAGGTACACCACTGGGCCTAGGTTCCCTCCAGACCGAGGCACCAGTGCACTCTAGCCCTGTAGAAAGCTTGGTTATTAATATAATTTTGGGTGATACCTTTTAATATATGCTGTAAAGGTCGCACAGGTCAAACCCACTGAACCATGGACAGATGATACAAGGATCGTCAACCCTCTGCACACACTTGAAAATGTAATAAAATATGGAGTAAATGCCCTAACAACAATTTTATTTATTAATTAATTACACGACTCTTTGTTGTTTTTGCTCTCTTAAATATTAACAACATCCCCTTTTAACTGCCTCAACTTATTTATATATCAGCAACTTCAGATGATACATTCTTTTAGCTTTAGACCATATATTCTGCGATTCCCATTGATTTTGGGATAGTATTCTTTAATTCTCTATCACCTTTTATTCAAGGCAATTAAAGTTATATCCATTAAATGTCAACATCACCTCATTGCCTTATTTTGTAGGCGATCCAATAATAAATTGTTATATCCCAATATTGCCTCATCTTAAAGGCGATCAAATACCCATAAATAATCATCCTAGTTGACAGATTCTCGCCAATTCTACTGTAGCTCCTCTGGACTTATTGTCCAAAAATATCAGAACCTTAATATTACCCCCCCCTTGACTGGACAATTACTCTACTATTTGTTTGTACACTTGGAGAACCTTTGCGTGCAAGTGATTAATTGTTTGAACTCTCACTGGGTCCTTGGTAGTGTAGGCATCAATCTCCGTTTTCTTAATAAATTTGAATGGACCAATACAGATGTTAACCATCTTGTATTTCCACCTAAGCCCGTGATGGTCATGGAATAATACCATCTCACCTTCTTGGAACTAAGCTAACCTGCTTTGCCATACCTGATCAGTGGCCTGTTTCTTAATCTTTTTGGCCAAGCTGAAAGAGTATCTTCTATATGTAATTTAATCAATGTGTCAGATATAGTTGCCAAGTACCAATGGGGTTCCATTTTACTGGTATCTTCTACACATTTATAAAGCAATGCCAGAAGAGCGGGGTGTCATCCATATAGAAGTTGAAAGAGGCTCTCCCCGTGGTTGAATGATAGCTAATGTTATAAGGCAAAGGGCGGTAGATAGGAGGGAACTACAATCAGAGGGTCTCTGGTTACCAGCTTCAGGAGGATGTTCACTAATGTCCCATTGACCCATTCAATCATTTCGTTGGACTGAGGGTGTTATGGAATCATCATAACCCTGCGGTTGCACATTAGCTCATTTTCTTTCAAAGGATGTGCGAGGTGAAGTTGGTTCCATTCTCATTAAAAATGAACTGAGGGCAATCATGTCACTGGAAAATACAAATCATTACAAACTTCGCCACGGTGACTACCCCCTGATCTTGTATCACCCACACTTCAACCCACCTTGTCAAGTGGTCAATAGCCACCATAATGCACTTGCACCTTAAAGCTCCTGTTGGAAGAGGGCCAACGACATCAAGTGATACCATATGCTAAGCAAAATGTGGTTTCACTAACCAGTACAAGGTCTTCTGACAGAACAGCCTTTCCACTTGACAATAGTTGCAACAGGAAATTGTTTTAAGCACGTCAAAGCTCATTCTTCAATAGTAATAAAGAGGTCGCAATAGTTCCTTTTTCTTTCACACAGCACCACTTCATACTACCTTATTAGCGTTCATATTAATACCAGACCATGCTGAGGGTTGCGGAAAGTTCACCATAGAATTGTGGATCTGAGTGTACAGCTCCCCATTCCATTGGAAGGTATCTGTTTGCATCTCATTTAACGCTTTTATTACTTGGGGAAGTTCATAGTTGTATTTTCCGCTGAGCGTCTTATCACAAATCACATTGCTGATATCCGCTGTAACTGCAATGGTTGGCAATCTTGATAAACAGTCAGCGTTCTGAAGTTTTGCTCCAAGTAAAAGAAGGTCTCGAAGTCATAAGCCTGCAGTTTGAGGCCCATTGGGCTAGACGCCCTTCAGGCTCCTTGAGGTTCTGAAACCAACTTAATGACTCATGATCCGCTATGACTTTAACTTTACCCTGTGCAATTAAACCCTAAATTTCTTATACACATAGAACAACGCTAAGAACTCCTACCTGGTCACAGTATAATTACGCTCATGACAGTTCAGGCTTCAAATACATTAACAACGGGATGGTCTCTCCATTATCATCTTTAGGAGAAAGGGCCTTCACAACAGTATAAAGGGATGCATCCATCTGAACAATAAACTCCTTATCAAAGTTTGGATGGTGTAGCACCAGCGCTTGAACATTGCCATCTGAAGTAGGTCAAAGGTGTAATGATGGCGTTTCATCCATTCAAACATGGCATCCTTCTTTAAAACTCAAGTAGAAGCCCCCCATTGCAGCTGAAGTTAGGGATGAAGCGCCAGTAGTAGCTGACCATTCCCAAAAATACTTTTATGTCGCGCTTACCATTTGGTATAGGCATTTTTGGATGGCCTTCACCATGTCTAATGTGATTTCAGCCTCTTAGAGTCTACCACAAACACCAGGTATTCCATCTGGTCCTTAAAGAATTTAAATTTGCGAGGCTTTATCTTGATATTCCCCTCAATTGGCTGGCGGAATATTGCTTCTAGACGATCAAGGTGCTCAGAAAAGTTTTAAAAGAAAATATTGATATCATCAAGGTATACAAAGGCACACGACCGCTTAAGGTCGCTGAGGATAATGTCCATGGCGCGTTGGAAAGTAGCTGGGCATTACACAGACCTTATGGCATATGGGTTGGTTAAAAAAGGCCTATGGATGTGATTATGGCGCATTTCTCCTGTTCCACCATGGGCAACTCAAATTGCCAATAATTGGATATCAAATCCATTGCTGAGAAGTAGCCAACACCTCCTAATCAATTTAATGCATCATTGATCTGTGGAAAGGGATATGAGTCCTTTTTGGTGATGCTGTTGAGCTTTTGGTAGTCTATCACTACCCAGTTGGTACCATCCTTGTTATTTAAAATATGAGCGGGCAAAGCCCACAGACTCTTGGATGGTTTGAGCATCCCTTACCCAAGCAACTTATTAATTTCCTTGTTGACAACATCTTCAGCTGCCCTCAATTGGCGGATTGGCTAAGACATGATGGGAGGATGATCCACAGTGTATAATCAATGGAACACCCCCTAAGCACCCTAAATCGTGGTCATTGACAGCGAAAATAACCCTTATACTTCTGAATAAAGCTATTGCTTGGTCTTTTTGTTCTTCAATAACCCTATTGAATTCTACCACGGTTTCACTGTCATTATGACAGGCTATGTTTCAACAGTTAGACCAAATTCATCCATGAACTGAACTCGTGAACCTGAAGTATCTCCTATATGGGGTCAAATGTAAATATGCCACTATTTGGTTTCTGCAGATTTGCATTGGTAAGTTCTGGAGATTCACTAACAAAACCTTGATCTTCCCATGGCCTGGGAGTATAATCCCTGGGGCCACATGAGGCTCAAGTTGCATTTGATGACAGGGCCCAATGGCCTAAACTAGAGACCAAAGCACTTCCGCCTCTAACTTGGTGTTCACTATGGCTTTGTGTACAGAAGGAATGGATATAGGCCCAGCATCTTGGAGAGGTAGCCCTTAATATTCGTATATCTGCTGGGGAAGGGGCAGAGTCTTGCTTTTTAGTCAATGATAGTGGACTGGAATCACTTCGTCACCATATGCAAGATTGATATGGTCCATGTTCACTGGATCCTTTGGCACTCTGCTAGAGGTAAAGTAAATTAGGATTCGCTGCCCCAAAATTTTGAAGGTCTTCTCCATTATATCAACTACAGCACCAAAATGTCACAGGAAAGCAGCTCCAATTAGCAGGTTGTAGTTACTGTTAGGTAGCACTATCGTCAGAGCTACAACAACAATGGACCTAAACTGCAAAGGTAGAACTCTGTACGCTCCCTCAGAGACTTGCTTTCTGCTCCAGCGGTCCCGTACACATTTTGATGGTCCACATCAGGTTTTAACGTCAACTTCGTCATCAACATAGTAGAAACTATGTTGACTAAAGCGTCTGTATCTATTGTAGTGTGAACTCTATTTCTCGCTACAAAAATATCACAGTATGTAACTCAGAAAAAGAACAAAATAAACTGTTTAATATGTACCTATTTACATAAAAAATGTTTTCCCAAGGAAACTCATAATCCCCTCACTGACTTTGGGGTATTCTTTTAAAATGGCATCTACCAGAAGTGTGACGTTTACTCCTTTCAGAGTTTGAGCATCTGCGGCAGAATCCAGCTTGTCTGAGGAAGATTGATCAAACTTTTGCCAGGCATATGGTTCCAGTTGCTCCTGAGGTCCTTCATCTACCTGGGCCTTGGCTTACGCTCATGTCTATACATTCACTCCCCCAACTGGTTGCTGGTATAAAAATCCATCATCATATTGGGGGACTTCGGTGAATATACTACAATTGATTCAAGTGAGACGTTTGGGGCTTGGATAGCAGAGGTAGAGAGTCCCAAATCTACTCCGCTCCATCTTTTCTCTGGTAGTATTATCCTGCTGCATGTAGTGAACATGACGTTTATGACAACTCTGTGCCAGGTGGCCAGGGCGACCACATCCATAGTTTTTACCCCTTAAGAGGCGCGTCCTTAGATCTCACAAGAGGGTCCAGACCTATAATTTTGTTGACGTTTGGTGTAACCAGGGACAGGTCAAAGAATAATTGCTGTCACTTGGCGTAACCAGGTCCAGGTCAGTAGTTGGATGCTGACGATTTTTGTAAATGTGGCCAGGGTGGAAGTCAAACAGTTGATTGTAACTGAGTCGAGGATGAAGTGTGGATTATAGTAAGGCTGGTGGTTGTTAGGCGGAATGTGGGAAGGACAAGAGTATTCCTTTAGTTGGTAAAGTCCAGTGACAATGGAGGTAGGTTTCCACTCTGTATTAGTTGGAGGTATGTTAGAGGATATACAGCGTAAGAACTTCACAATTTTGAATAGGGGAACGTCGTCATCCAAAATTGGAGAAATGACATTGTGAAGCACACAGTATGGCTTTACTGCAGAGGTCATTGTGATGCACACGTCAGCTTCCACTAAATAGCCTGCCCCAATCAGCACGTAAGCTTTCACCAGAAATAGGTCAGCGAACTCTGTGAGGGTCTCATAATGACAGAACCCAATAGTTAATGATCCTGCCTTTCAATTTGACATTTTTGAGGTGCCCCTAAACAGGCGCAACAAAGTGTCCTATAATTCTTGGTAGGTAACGGAGCTTTTTGGAAGGTAGCAGGTGACTTTGTCGGCACTCCTGACATCCAAGGCAGATATCAGCAGTTTAGCTTTATGGCAATTCAAGGCGCCTTCCACTGCAAACTCAAAATGTTCAAAGAAGCCGTGAATTATCCCATTGTGATTGAACAGAGGCAGCTCCTCAATATTAACCTCCTCATCCCCTTATAGACGCGACTTTTTAGGCTGAACTGAGGAATGGGTCAAGGCCCATAAGCAGTCTCTCAATGAGGAGTTGGTACAGAAGAGGTCAAAATGTCTTCTGATTGTGGAGGTAGTGTGGCCTTCTGCAGTGGGCAGCACTGCCATTAATTGAGAGAAGTGGCTTTCCAATTCATAATCATATTCTGATCTGCCTTCCTAGGGGTAGTAACTTCTGCCAGCGTCATATTCCTCATTGTATCATTATCCACGAGCATCTATATGTTGTATTTCCTCTTCCCAATGAAAGTGCTTGGCAGTAACAGTCAATTTCTGCTCTACGCAATGCAGTCATTTGGAAGTATCATCTAAAAGATTGGTGAGCTGCTTGTTTTGTTGTCTCAGAATTTGCATTTGTTAAAAGTGATGTCAAGATGGTGCATAACAGTGTTCTGCTCTTGAAGAATTCCATCCTGTTTTTGAGCACTGCTCAAAGTGAGTTTGAGTTCCTCATATTCAACTGGTACAGTGCTTTGTGAAGATTTCCTGGCAAAGCAGGCCTGATGAGACATGGCTGGCAACTAGAGCTTGGTTTTTTTATTTTTTTGTGGTTCATCAATGGGCCCTTGTAGTGAACACCACTATTATAAATTTGGGCAATACCGGTAGGATATCCATAAGGGTCACACAGGTGAAACCCACTGAAGCTTGGACAGACAATATGAGAATTGTTGGTCCTCCAACCACACTTGAAAATGTAATAACAACCATCTAGTACTAAAAAATGTAACAACATATGGAGCAAATTCCCCCAAAACACTTTTATTTATTAATAAATACACTGGCTCTTTGCTGTTCCGCTCTCTCCACCATTAAAAACCTCCTCTTAATACCATATCTCAAAAATAAATATCAGAACCCTTGGACAATACCATTCTCTTAGCTTAGATTATTATATTCTGCCAATTCTCATTGGTTTCATTATGAAATCCTTAGATTCTCTATCACCTTAGTTCACGTCAATTAAAATTATATTTTTCAAATGTCAACATCTTATTATCGCCTTAATTGTAGGCAATTCATTAATAATAATTCTTTATATCCTAATATCACTTCATCTCAAGGCGCTTGAATTTTCATAAATAATCATCCTAATCTGTGGATTCTCACCTATTCCGCCAAAGCTCTTCAGGGCTTATTGTCCATCATATCAGAATCTTGACAGTTATGAACGCCCCTTTGGGACTCAGCCATGTCTTTCTGTTTGTTTAATCTCTATTAATGTTTATCATGTTAACCACCCAAGCCCTATGTCACTTTAGCTCAAGCACCCCCCATGGGGTATCCTTCAATTAATACTGAAAATTAGTTTTCTTGAATTAGGCCTGTGAACCATGCACCACCACCCTGGGAACTGTAGAGTTATAGATACTCTCCTGACATCTGTCAATTAGTGTAAAAATTTTCTGGATATCAGATTAGAAAGTATAAAGCCGTTGCAGAATATACAAACAAGAGCCCAGTTTTGAACAAGAGTTCATGACACAAATTAATCTGGAGAGTAGAATTTCATATTAAAAACCATCACACTTTAACTTTTTGGAGTCAAAGAATGACAAGTTGTCACACTGACTTAAATTACCCAGTCGCCATGACATTGAATTTATGAATGCAATAAGGGATTGATTAGCTTGGGTTTGGGATGTGGCTCTAAACAGCATAAGGATCTTGAAGAACTGTTAATTTATATTAGTGACATCTTCAGTACTAAACAAAGATTATGGTCTGTACAAGGGCAAGTACACAAAATGGAAATTGGTTTGGATATTTATTCAAATTTAAACTCTAACACTTATCAAATGTAGATGATGCAGTTATTGCTCATGAACTGGATCAAGTAACCAAATGTGGGCTAATTAGACTGTCAAAGAGACCCTGGAATCTCATTTGTTTTTGTATGTATAAAGGGTGGAACCCATAGATTATTCATGTTCTAAAGCCGTCTTATTGAGATAACTAAGAATTACCAATATCCGCTTCTTCACATTAATAATTTTATAATGCCTGTGCTGGCTCATCGTTATTTTTGGTGATGGGTCTGGCTAGTGGCTCTTGCACCTAGAGCTCTCTCCAGATCAGGAAAAATGCGCCCTAATTAGTAGACAAAAGTTTTTTGAGCTCATTTAAATGTTGAAAATTCCCTTCAAAGTCCCTACTACCCTCCAGGGTGTGATGAATTACATCTTTGGTAATTTCAAGCACCCAGAATGCTGATTTATCTTGACAATATCATCTAACTAAGCTAAAGATTACATGAGCATTTACAGCATTCCAAGGTCTTTATGCAGCTGCGCTCATGCAATATGAAGTTAAAATGGGGCAAGTGCAACTTTATCAAGTAGAAGTTAGAGTTCCCTAGGCACAAGATTAGCCCTATAAGAATCAAGCTTCAAGGTGAGAAGGTGAAAGCCATCGTGGCTATAGGGCCACCAAAGAGCATGTGGGATATCCAAGTGTTCATCATAATGTTGTGATATTACTGGCAGTTCATCCCCACATATTTTGGACGTTGCGGCACCCCTCACACACCTGCTCACCAAAAAATATAGTTTGAGTGGGTCCTGGAACATGAAAAGGCCTTCCAGGTGCTAAAGGAAAGATCAGCGAGGCATAAATCTGGCCTACCCTGATTTCAAAAAACCTTTCTACCATTACACTGATGACAGTAATGTAGGACTTTGCGCGATTCTGGCACAATTAAGTGAGGATGGGTGTATCACCCAATTGAATATAATTCCAAGGTGTTTAGTAAAGAAGAGAAGAATTACACGGTCACCAATTTGGTATGCCTGGTGGCGATCTGATTAGACAAACACTTCAGACCTTACTTGTAAATGATACATTTTAAGGTAATTACAGATCATTTTCCGATCCACTTGTTGCAGAACATGGTGGATCCCAACGGACACCTTACCCTATGGGCTGTACTACTTTAATGCTATGCTTTTTAGATCATACACTGATCTGGAGATAAACACCTAAGCACTGATGGCCTATCACAATTGCTTGAGTTCCACTTACAGGCACTACAGAGTGATCACCTCTATGACTTGATCAGATTACCAGGAGAGGCCTATCAGGACAAAACAGATGAAATAAGAGATTCCTGTAAGGTGTTCCAGAGATACCTTATGTGTCAACAGAACTCTAAAAAAGAAGATTTAAAACAAGTGGTTTTTCTATATTTAGCCTGGTGACGGAATGGAGTTGGTAATAAAGGCCCATAAGCACGTGGGAACTGGAAAATTTCAGAAAAGGTTGAATTACCTGAAAAATATATTCCATTGGGAGTGTATCTCAGACGAAGTGCACCAAGTTTTAAAGTTGTGCATACTTTGTGTAAGATTCCACTAACTTGAAATCTGCTTTGAGTTTAAGATAATCCCCTCTACAGCGCCCTTCAGCAATGTATCAATCGACATAGTGGAATCCAATACCAACTATCGCTAGAAGATTATAGTTCACCCTAGTAGTGATTGACCATTTCACCAAGTGGGTCAAGGCCTCTGTAGTCAAGATGTACACTATAAACTCCACAGATCGCTTCCTTTGAAATTATTCATCCCAAGGCAGGGTTGACTCAAATTAAACTTGCAAACAAGGAAAAAGATTTTATCTCAGACATGGTGAGAAAATTAATGACTTTGTGGGAATGAAACAGCAGTTTATTAATTCCTACACCCTATCCTTAAACAGAAGCGTCAAGCAAATCAATTGAACCTTGGGAGGGTTTTTGAGAAAAATAGACCTCAATTATAATATTTAAATGGGATCAGCTGCTTCCCACAGCATTGATGGATTAAATGTTGAGCCACTACTGAGTGATTGGGATGACCCCTTACAAAGCTTGTATGGGTGAGAGGAAGTTCTTCCAGCCTTACTTGCATTAATTTGCACAACAGACTAAAAACTTGCCGCCTGGAAGCTAACAGCTAGATTGGAAGATAATTCTATTAAAATTTAATTGGAAATTTAAAACAATACAGAAGAAAATATCCTCAAGGTCAAGAGGAGAGTCAAAAACTAACTAGGCTGCCAGATTTCAGCTTAGGAGACGAAGTTTTGTTCTATAATCTATGAGAATCACAGTCAGAGAAGTTACAGGCCATCTGGACTGGGCCTGCTACTGTATTGGCAAAGAGAAATCTGTTTAATCTATCTATGATTAAGAAAATACTTTTCTTTAATATTATACATGAATGTCACCTGAGGTCATTTCCCCAGTCTCATATTGGGAGAGGATATGTCACAGATGAGTTTTAAGTGCACCAGCAAATCATTCATCATTCAGTTTAATGAGTAGAGCTCATCCCCAAATCGGCAGAAGTTTAGGCAACTTACCCATTGTGGATGGAGATGGAAAAGACCCTTTTATAGATTTGGGCAAGGCATAAAATTTTAAACCAAAATCAGAGTGACGTCATGGGAGATAATTTTTACCTGATGATTAAGAAATTTTACTTAATGAAGAGATGATATCACCCAAGAACACTATAAAATTGACCACCTATTATTACTTTGAGGGATAGAATTATTTACGCCTCACCAATAATAAAACGTTTTGTTTGACTGAATTACCCTGATGAGAATGAGCGAGACTCTTGGTGGATAATACCAAACACAGACAATGAGTAGTTTCAAAAGTTTCTTGAAAACATGATGTGCGGAGTATCAGAGGAGCATCATCACATGAACCAGATGTCAACAAGGATATTCCCAAAAAAGGTAATCCAACAATAACTGAATAAGATGCTAACGCCCATAATCTTGAAACGAGGACAGAATAAAAGGTCCCTAGAAATCTAGGATCAGGAGTAATTACTGCATGGAGGAGCTCATGAGTACAAGAATTAGCTCAAATGGGCGAAGCATCAAAAAAGTAAAAATAGAAGACGTCTAACTATAAAATCCTAAAATCTCCTTTAACACTACCCAAATTTATAGTTTAGTTTTTCAATCATCATTCATATTATTTCACAAATTTTCACTTGAAGTCAAATAATTTTTTATTTAATAAAATCTTTTTTTCAGTTTTCAGTTTTATCTTTTTTATTTCACTTATAGTGGTTTATGTAAAAAATCGCCTGTAGCTTGTTTGGGATTAGCAATTGAGTAGAATACAATGACCTGGCTGAGATATGCTATGTTTGAACAGGGAACTCTATATTGTAGATACTTAAAGCTAATATGTTAGAGGAAGAGGTTGAGTTGGCTTTCATTTGTTCTAGAGTTTCATGAAACTGCTTATTAATGTAAGTCTTGGATTTCAACCTGGGTGTGTAACAAACCAGCGGAAACCCCAGAATTCAGTGGCATACCAGTTTTAATTAATTGAGGGAAGGACGCCCTATGGTTTTTGTGAGGGAAAAAAGAGTTCAATAACATACTAAAGGCCCCCAAGGAAAACCAAATGGCTGCAATGGGGCAACCGCGGTCTTGCAGGGGCATCTCCCAAGGATGTAAGAGGCAAGGAGGATGAACAAGCTTCCTGTTCTGGCGGTTATTAACCTTTTAGTTCAGTTATAAGATTTCCAGTTTAGTTCCATCATAATATATATCCTAAAAGTTAAATATTTTAGCTTTTAGTAATGCTGATAAGGTTTGTGAATTAAATTAAATTGATTTTATTTGAATGTAGGGTGGCCTTGGGCTTCGCCTTACACCTGTTAAAATATGCAATGGGTCAAGGAGTTGAAAACGTCATCTGGGCGGCAGATCAACTTAAAATGATTTTGGGTCAGATTGACTTGGCGAGATGTCCTGGATAATCCAGCTCCTGGTCTTCGCCTCATGGTTGCAAGGGTGACCATTCATCAGCTCCATATGGAGAATCTAGGTTAAAAGACGAGAAGGCATGATTTCGCGTATATTATACCAAAGCTTCCAGTAGATCAGTGGTGTGAACTATTCTAAATTTCTATGATTACCTTGAGCAAAGGGCGGCAGACCTGCAGACTGTCTGCCACTCACTTAAGGTAGGTATGGTTGTTGCGGAGATTTTGATGGATCCAAAAGCTCTTTAGGAGTGGCAGATTGGAATAGCGCGCCAATGGCATATCCTTTGATCATTGTGATCACCGTTTGGTAGGCCACTGGATCAAGGATTGGAGGGCCACTCAACAAACATCAGACTAAAATGAAAATTGCAACATATTTTATTGGGTTTAATGGAAAAGTATTAGTAACAAGGCGGAGTCAGTGAAAAAGTTTTAATGAAAGGTGATCAGTTTTATTAAACTTAAATGAAAAGTGAACTGACAACTGCCTTTCCATAGAGGCAGTTGTCTTAAAACCTAGGTAGTAGAGAAAGAGGCCATGGGTACCTAAGTAGGAGTGGCTGAAGTACTCGTAGAAAAACAGCATGGGCTTAAGGAGTTCTCAACTAGCTTATGCACTAGTTCATAGAAGCTCTGATAAAGTAATTCTGTGATTTGTGATGGTGAGGCTCTCACAGATCCAAACTTGAGAAGATTTTCTCAGATCAGAGGGGCGGCGGAATTGAATTCTTGTGAGTCAATCTTGACAAAGATTCAAACAATTTTTAAAATTTTGTGAGAATGAACTTATGACTCAGATTGGCCCACTAGAACCCGAAATTTTGGGTTTTTCATTATTTACCAGTTTTTCTGATTCAGGAACCATTTATTGAGTTTCAAAGTCGATTTCTTCTTATTTTTTAAGGAAGTGAGGGATGGTGGAGTGGAGGCCTGTTGAGGTTGGGAGTGCTGCTGATAGCCTCTAGCCATAATTATCTCCCCTAAACCCCCTTTATCTTGTTAACAAGGGAAGAAGCAGATAAATAGGGTGTTGTGTGGAATCTTTTGGGCTAATGCTGTTACCCAACGTTCATCAACTACGTGGGCCAAGTCCCCCAGTTAGAGGAAGGGTTCCACAGAGGCAATAGATCCCTTCTTTCTTCTATAAAGGAACTTGTCTCAGTCCAATCCAAAGAGGTTGGGCCTCCAGACTTACCTTATAATCTACTTTTTGGTCAGGAATCATATCTCCCCCTGGTGCATGAACCAGGGCATAGTTCTTGTGTCTAATAGGGAGTTTGATGGCCAAATTGCAGCAATTTTCATGGGTGGATAGGAGGCCTCAGGATGTTTCATGGAACTCATCAACTAGATCTTGCAATTCTTACAGTCCCCTGCACTTACCCAATTACTTTCATAGACCAAGTAGATTTTTGATGCAACCAGGTACTGAACAGACCTCCTAAATTCCTTGAGGCCAGTAATAACTCCACTTCTGCATCTTATGTGTCCCCTCTCAATAATAGGCTCTTTTTGTAGTAGGAAGTTTTCTCTTAAAATGGGGTAATTGGGAGATGTGGAACATAATATGTTGTTTCTAATGGTTAGGAAGCTTGAGGCGGTATGCACTATTACCCAAAACCTTTTCTATTTCAAAAGGACACGAGAACTTACCAACCAACTTCCTGGAGGGAACCTTCATATTCAAGTACAGGTGTCAATAATCTCAAGTGAGCCTACAGAAATGTCACGCAATGGGAGTCGTTTTCTAAAAAGAACTTCTTATACTCTCCAATAGATTTTTATAAAAGCTCTCAAACAAGCCTTTGGGTGAATCAGATCTGGGTGATCTGGTCCTCTGCTGAAGGAACCGCAGAACTTAGGCGTGAACCAATCTGAAATGATGGTTTGTAACCCAAAGTTGCTTCAAAGTGAGAAAATCTAGTGGAAGAATGTGGTGCAATTTGTAGAGATATTGCACCAGAGGAAGGTTTGTGGCCCAAGTGTCCTATGTGGCTGAGGAGTAACAACATAAATATAGTTCTAGAATTTGATTATTTTTTTAACCTAGGCAAGCCAACCAGGGGACGGGAATTACCGAGTATGTGTGGAAAACAAAGATATATAAAATTGGGCACCCCAGGGTACTCAGGTTACCCCTGTTGCCAGCGGGACTGACAGGTATGGGGGGTTGGTGCGCTACTCTGAGGGGGTTTTCCCCACTATGGAGCTGGTGTGAAGGAAGGGGTCTGTGCGGAGGAACCAAAGTGGGAACCACGATTCTATGAGCGCCTGTTGCCTTGGCCTTATATATCCAAAGAGCCAGGCTTGGAAGTGTTCTAGTAAGTGGACGTAGAACCTGTTGATAATCCCATGGATGGTTGGGACCATGCCCCTGAACGCATCTAAGGCAATGGTGTGGATTGTCCACATTGCAATGGGTATCATTAGAAACGGAGGGTAGATGGGATTGGTGACTCAATCTGGAGTGCGAGGAGGCTCTTTGATATAGAAATTTCCTGCTTGTTTTGGATCTTAAGCAGGCGCGCGACTTCCTGCCATATGGCTTTGGTTGAGTGGCATGTTTCTAGACGGTGATGTAGGGAACCCTCCCCTCCACATACTGCGCAGGTTGCGTGGAGGGCATTGGAGCGGTCCGCCGTCCTATAGGTCCTTCTCAGACAGCGCCAGGCGTTGGCTCTTACCCTTGGCTGTAGGAGTGGTGGTGCGTTATTCTCCACACTGTCTTCTGTGTGGTTAAATCATAGGGGATGTCCAACGCATCTAGGTATTTGATTCTAGCAATGGTTGGGGTCATAGCAAGCATTTCTCTCTGGGGGTGGTTTTCTGGATTTCTTAATTTAAAGTGGGAGCTGGGTCGTCCCCTTCCCTACACAGTGTCAGTGTTCTTTAAGGTCCATCCCATGCGGCGGATGGTTTAAGGATGCATTTGAAGTGAGGGGGGTTCCATGCGGGCCCATTGCAGTAGGTGCTTAGCAAGGTATGATAATAGTCTGTGTGGGCTATGTGGGTTGGTTAATTTGAGCCACTGTGCGAAGTTAGTCCTCACTGCCCTGGACCAGTGTTTTTGCGGGAGGTCTGGGGCAAGGACTTCCTTTATCCAGGTACCCAGGATGCGGTTGGCTTGGCTCTCAAAATCTATTAGTCCCATGCCTCCGCTTGAGCGTGGGCCAAAGAGTGTTTCCATCCATATGGGAGGATGGGATTTAGGTCACAGCCAGCCCTGGATAAGCGCGCGGATTGAGGTTATAAAGGTAGGTGAGAAGGCGATTGCGTGGGCCTGGTACCACAGTATTGGGAGGATGAGCGAGTTAGCAACTGTTACTCGCCCCGTTAGTCCTGGGAATCTTCCCTTGAGGGAGGCTACGCGGTTGTATACCCGCTGTAGTAGGTTGCTTTCATTGTCTCATTGGCATATCCCCCCGTTTCTAGCCATATCCCAAGGTGGCGGACAGGAGTGGTGGTGGGAGGTGATGCAAAGGGTAAGATGAGTGGGTTTTTCCTTCGTATGGGGGTATGAGGTTCTGGTGTTGTAGCCCAGTTGTTAGTGTACTTGCCTAAGATAATGATTTGTGTTTTCTTTTGTTGAGCGATGTGTTGCTCACTATGGAGTATTCCTCTAGGGTGCGTTCCAGCTGTCAGGCATCATTGTTGTTAGCTATACCTGCCATGCAGTCATCCGCGAAGGCCAGTATCTTGACTGTTGGCTGGCCTTGTGCAGTTATGCTCATGAGGCGTGAGTCAGTTATGCGGAGGAGTGGATCAAAACTGACTTTATACAGCAGTGGGCTGAGGGGATCCCCTTGTTTGAGCCCTCTGTGTGGTGTGATCTTGTTAGTTAGGAAGCCAGGGCCGCATACAGCCATGGTTGCAGATTTAGTAAGGAGCATTGCCCAGTTTATGAATCTGGGTGGGATTTTGAAAGCGTGTAGGCATTCCTTTAAGTATGGCACTTTGAAGCGGTTGTATGCCTTTTCCTGGTTAAGAAGACCAGGGATCCAGTTGCTTTGGACTGACATATGTTTGCAACAGGGTGTATGTTGTTCCAGATTGAACGCCCTGGTATAAACCCAAACTGGTTGGGTGATAGGACGTCAGATGCAATTGCGCCTAATCTAGCTGCTAAAATTTTTGTTAGAATTTTTGTGTCAGTGTTGGAGAGTGCAATTGGGCGCCAGTTGGCCAGGTCCAATTTGTCACCCTTTTTATACAAGGTTATGACATATGATTCATGGCCACCAGGTAGGAGGCGTGTTTCCAGCAAGCACTGGTTCATAGACGCCAATAGGAGGGGGGCAATTTGCTGAAAATATTTTTTGTAAAATTTGTAGGGTATCCCATCAGGCCCTGGGCATTTCCTACGTGGTGTACCGCGGATTGTATCCCAAAGCTCTTCCCATGTAATTAGATTTAGAATATTATAGCTCAGCAGTGTGCTTTGTATTCTGTCAGTTTGTATATATTTTTAAATCTTTTGTGTATCTGTCAGCATATCACGGTATGATTTGTGTAATAGCGGTGTACTTCCGCCTTGACCTCCTCAGGGTCAGTTGCCACGGTGCCATTGGTCTTGCAGACCTGTGTGCATGTGGGCTGGTTGCCCGCAGGAGTGGAATTGGTAGAAGAAATATCTTGAACATGTTTTGCCTTCCTTTATGAACTTACCTTTGTTTGATACTTTGATTATGTGTTGGATCTCAAAGATGAGGGTGTTTAGTTGGGTGGATATTTCCGCCCATTTGCATCCCCAGTTGGGGCTATAACCGGATCTCAGGGTGTTAAGCTTGAGGTGGTCCAGTTCTACCAAAGTACGCCTGATTGTGGCTGTATCAGCGGTGTACTTATGTGATGCAAGATGTTGGGTTTTATTGATTCGTTACTTTTTGAAATTTGCCCATGTTACAATGGGATCTGATGTGAATGGGGCTGTAAATTCTTGGTTCATGGCCTTTTGTATAACCCAGTTGGATATTCTGGGTAATTTTATGTTTTCTGGGTGTAGCTTTCTCCAGGGCGACACCTGTGCATGGGTTCAGGTTGGGAAATAACTGCACCAAAACAAGTCGGTGGTCAGAGAAATTAACTTCTTTTCTAGTAAGTTTGAAAATTCTTGATCGTTGGGTTTGTGGAACGAGGATGTGATTGATGCAGCTCATTGATATGAGCGCTCCCTCGCGTATGTTGGGCAGTGTCATGTGGGGAAGGAGTGGTGATCCGGAGGGAGGGCATCTTGTAGGCCAAGGGATGCATTCATTGTGTAAAATTTGATGTGTTCCAGTGGGTATCCCCTGGGGTTCAGCCATCGGTCTATGTCAGGGCTATCCCAGCAGTTAAAGTCACCCAACAGGATGGTATCTGGTGGGAGGGTGAGTGTTGGAACAGTTTTGAGAAATTGTTTTCTCTCAGCTGCGGTGCATGGTGCATAGATGCATGCTATTGAGATTGTTTCCTCTTGGCATGTGATTGTTGCTACCAGGACGCGGCTGTGAAGGTATGATGAGGAGTTTGTAATTTTTAATTTTTTGTTATTTCAGATGATCACCCCACAGTGAGATGTCCATACCACTTGTGATAGTGAGACCCTGGCTGACCAGGATCCTTCTTCCCCTTGTAGACAGTGGGTTTCTTGAATGGCCAAGATGTCTACAAGGGGTTTTCACAGGAAGTCCAGCTTTTTGGCTTGGGACGTTTAAGCACTGGCTCCCGCGATGTTTAGCATCTCTATTGAAACTGAGGTGCCCACGGCGCCTCAGGAGCGGTTGGGAGGGCCCTCTGGCCCTAACCCAACACAGCTCATTTTGGCCATGCTCCAAATCTGTACTCCAACTCTCTCAGTGACAATGTCAGTTCCCTTGATCTGACTCAATTTTTTGCAGGAATTGCGATTCTTTAAAATTTGCGTTATCTTTTCCCACATGTATCTCATGATGGTTCAATGCGGGGTGCTGATTGGGTTCTGTAATTTTGAGGTTAAAATTTGAAGAATTGTGCACTGCATTTTCGCCCATATTGCGGCTGAATTGTTCCTCAAAGTGTGCATGATTGATGTTGCTTGGTGACTCAGTTGAGTTGCTGTGAAAATTTTCAACCTGGGCATATTGTTCTGATTGGTTGGCTCGGTGTATATCCAAAATATCCTCTTGAATTTGTCCGGGGTTGATGGATGATTCCGCATGTGCTGCCGCCTCAGCTGCTGCCCACTTGGGGCATTTTGTGCCGCTTTGCGTTGTTTATGTGTAACTGGGTCCACGATAAAGTAAAGTCCATCTTCACCCCAGTGGTATGGGTGGTGGCCATCAGTCATTCTGGCGAAGTTTTCGTTGCTTTTGTCCATGGCTTCCTCACAGTAGTCTGCTTCCATTAAGCCCTCCTTCACAGGGCATGCATGTTCCTTGTGTCCCAAAAAACCGCAGTGGTTGCATATAGGCGGTGCACGTTCCAGTGTAGCTCAGAATGCAGATGACTGTACCCCATCTGCAAAGTGAAACTCTGCTGCGCGGGGATTCTTGATAAGTCATCTTCCACTTTGGGGAATGGGTTGATCATGGCGATAGCTTTGCCTGTGCACTGGGTTGGCATCAGGCGAAATCGTTGTAATTTGAGTTGCATAATTTGTATGTAGGCTACTAGCCCTTTGCGGAGTCCTCCTCAATTACCTTTTGTGGAAGGTTGGTAGGGAGCGAGTTTAAGGAGATGAACAAAGTTTATGCTTTGTTCCATCTGGTGCGCGCGGTGCACACTATTTTTTTGCCCTTGGGAAGGGCAATTTTGACGCAGACTTTTGCTGCGGCTTCCACTTTTTCAGCTGTTTCAAAACCAATGTTGATCCAGCCCTGGCCCATGTTGTTGGTGGCAACATATACCGCGTGGGGGAAAAGGGAGGGCTGTGCCTCACATGTTTTCTCCCACAGGGTTGGAGACTCATCCCCAAGGAAGAATCGGAGCCCATGTCCCACCTTTGAAAGGGGTTGGTTACATTGGATATACATGTATTGATCTTGTTTTATAGTAAATACCAAAAACCCGGATGGTATCTGAGTTTGTGGTTTCTTGGTGGCTTGGGTTCCTGGTCCCCCTCCAGGGCGTTTCTTGCCCTTAGGTGCACCGTTTTGCGCACCTCTTGATGCGAGCTCACCAGGTTGTATTAGATCTATTAAAATGCCCATCTCTCCTGTGTAATATTAAAAATTGCTGTTTGAATTGAATTGTAGTAACCAAAGTGATTGTTACGGGAAAGAAAAATCTAGAATTTGATTAACTCTCCCAGTTTCCCATCCAATTGTGGGTGATATGCTGTAGAACGGCAGGCTTTGATACTAAAAAATTCTAACAAGGCATCCTAAACCCTGGCTGTAAATTGTGGACTACAGTCGCTTACTATTTCCATTGGAAGTCCAATATGGAGAACACATGAGTGACGAAATGTGCTTCAGTATCTGCAGCTGTTATGGTAGTGTAACATGGGATTAACAACGCAAACTTGGTGAACCTTTCAAAAACCACCATTATGTTATCAAACCCTTATGCATGGGAACTTCCATGATGAAGTCCACTAAGACAGATGTCCAGGGACCCTCATTATGTTGCAGAGGACAGAGATGTCCCTTTTGTCAGTGCATTTTGATATGGAGCGGGCACAGGTAACACAACTTGCTACTCATTCTGGGATATCCTTGGAGAGCCCAAGTCAATTGTAGATTCTTTTGACTAACTCAGCACACTCTTTAAACAAGTATGGCCTACTGCAGGTGGGATGTGGTGATCTTTAAAAACCTGCTTGCTCAGGGTAGTTGGGATCCAAATCCTATCCCAAAAGATAATTATCCCATCTTTTAAGTGGTCTAGGGCCGTTTGCACTGCTTAGTCTCCAGGTCTTTTACCACTTCAATTCCCTCAGGGCAACATAGTTGACCTGCTAAAACACGTTCACACATAGGTGTTTCTGGGGATATATCAGCACATGCTACCATAAAAGGGCCAAGGGAGAGGATCATGGTGTAAGGGACCACTGCGTTGAGCTCAAACAGGTCCTTCTCTGGGTCTAGTTCCAAGGCAGGGTTGCGACTTAACATAATAGGCAGTACTAGGGGCCCTTTATGATATAATACTTTAAGTGAAAGCTACAAAGATCCTTATAAGTGCATGCTTGGCGGTGAGACAGATTTTGGGGTTTACGATAATAAAGTAAGGATTTAAAATCAGTGCGATCTGTGATTTCATACTTTGCTCCCAAAAGAAGATTTTCAATGGACCAGTGATCATGCCACTTCAGACAACACTTTATTATAGAATGCCTATGATTGTTATAAGGAGGTGAACATCTTTGAGAAGTATGCCAGAGTTGCTCCATCCCTTTGTGCTCTTGCAAGAGTACTGCACCAACTGCCTCTTCAGATGCATCACAAGCCACAAAGAATGGCTTAAATGTGTCATCATGCCGCAGGACTGGTGCAGACAGGTAAAAGCTTTGATTACCTCTTAGGCTTTTTACCACTCCTTTGTACATTTGAAAGTGACATTATTCCCTACCCAGTGAATGGAGGGTGCAGCTGGGCAAGCGCTGGAGAAAACTTCTTTAGGAAAATCGTAGTACACAAAAATCTTCATAATGTTTTTGGGTGGTGGGGGTTGGCCTGACTGAATGGCCTCCAGCTTACATGGAGGGACAGCATACCCATCTTTAAGGACTAGGTTTCCTAAAAAAGTTACTTACTCTCAAAAAAATTCGCACTTGGAAGACTTGACAATGAATCCAGCCTTGAGAAGGGCTACTATTGCAGCCAAAAAATACTTGGCATGCAATTCATCATTTGAGGAATGGATTATTATGTACTCAGTGTAAGTGTCAGCACAGGTAAATCTATAGGCACCCAGGACATCATCAAAAAGTGTTGGAAGTTTGCTGGAGCGTTCAACTAGTCCAAAAGACATCGCCTTGAATTGGAATATCCCACGCCTTGTCCTAATGGCCGAGAGCCACTCTTTTCCCTCCTTAACCCTCACTGATGAAAAGCATTAACCAGGTTAAACTTTGAAAAACCTGGGATTTAGCAAAGGCTTGAGCAATGTTTTGTTCAAAAGGGAGGGGTTATGGATCCAGAACTGTACATTGTTAACATAACCATAATCTACACAAGGCTGTAAAGTCCCATCAGCCTTTGGGAAAAGACTACTGGTGAGGCAATGGGGAGAATCTCTTGATAATCTATTTTTGTCTAGCATATCATCTAGCCATATACCCAGCACCAAGTCTTCTTACTACGTGCGAGTTTATACTGGACAGTTAATCTTAACAAAATGTACTGTTAGCTGGAAGTAAATAAAATATTCTGAATGGGGAAAGAGTTGAGTTGCAAGTCTTATATCAAATAAGTCATTATATGTGGCTTGAAAGTCAGGGTAAATCTTGGGGAGGTCCAAAGGAAACAGCTCAGAAGAAGAAATAGAGCTAAGTGAGGGCTCTGTTGCAAGAGTTTTAATTAGTGGGATTTCCCCGCTACACCTATTAAAGGCAAATGGCAAAGAGTTAATATCCAGATTAAGATTACCTGTTGGCGCTGCCACCAGACTACCCCTCCAGATGATAGAGTATAATAAGCCCGGTACAGCTGAAAATTGGTCACAAAAGACAAATTTGTGGTCAAAGAACTGCACTAGACGTTGGACAGTGTGGCAGGTCATTAGTGCAGATGAAACGCCTAATATAGAAGGCGCTAGCACAGTGTCCAGGTCTAGAAAGTGATCAACTATTTGATCCATGAAGTTGGCAGCTGCTCCAGTATCAAGAAATCCCTGTACTGTGACCTCCCGTACTCCTACTCTGAGGGTAATGAGAAACATTAAGTAAGCTTGGTCCTTTTTATTGGTCATGGAGAGAGAGGGCAGCGGAAAATGGAGCTGGCCTCATGATGAGAAGTGTCCCCTTAGTAACCAGTGAATATTAATTATTCTCCTCATTGGATTCCTCTGTATGGTTCTTCTGGTCCACAGGCAGTATAGGATGGGTGGATCTACAACTATGCTCTTGTTCATCTCCATTGTGGAGGGTATTTTCTGTTCCAATATAGTAGGTAGAGCTAACCCAGTAGGATAAGTACTTGGCTTAGTGGTACAGGAATCAGTGTCCTGATCAGGTGCTACGTGGTCTTCCACCTGGGCCATTTTGGTGGGTGTTATAGTATGATTTCCTTATTCTAATGTCACAGTCATATCCTTATCAGCGGAAAAAGGATGTGACTCTCAACTGTTAGTCTTTTACTCTTCATAGTAACCTGCAAGTATGGAAATACCAGTGCAACCCATAAGAGCACTTCCCTACACCCTTGTTACATGATTAGGTAGGGTAGGTGTTCTAGACTAAAATCTACTAGCTGGGAGGGGATCTACAGTCAGAGGAGATGATATCACTGCCACTAAAGCTATACTTGCGCTAAAGGGTTTTTCCACAACTGAATATGCTAATGAAAACGCTGCCTCCATAGACAATGGACAAAATAACATGAATAATTGCTGGCTGCAGTGTTATCCAAGGCTGCTCTAAAAAGTGACACTGCAATCTCTGTAGGTATCCAAACTGACAATACTAATGACGTGAAGGCTTCTACAATTGCAGGCAAGTCTTGGAACTTCTAGTGGGGGTGAAGTGACGATAGAGGCATACTATGGATTCAGGTGCTTGTACCGCATTAGAAAATAGACTCAATAAGGGAATATGATTCCATTTTTATTTTCAGCCTTAATACTCCTCTGACTGGAGGCGTACCTCTTCTTCTAGGGCATCTAAGAGAGCCACACTTATTTGAGTATCAATGGTAGTAGGAGTTTTGAGAACCCCCAGCTGAAAAGCATACATGAAGCTCTGTCAGAGTTTCTAGCACTTGTTCTGATACTTCAAGAATAGGATTGAGTAATCTCATTGTCACTAAAACTGCAGAAGTGCAGCCTGATTTCCTAGTGCTGTGTGAACACTATCCTGAGTCAGTATAGGCTGCTGACATGCCCTGAAGAAGGAAATGAGTGACTAGCAAGAGGAAATAAAGTCGCATAGGGAATGCAATTTCATTAATTAAGTAAGAAAATGCCTCGCCTGATCCCATGAGGAGTACATAAATCTGCTGAAGTTAGGGTTGGTTCGTTGTCATTACACCTGATAAATAAATTAAGACTGGGATTTCAATATGGGAGTAAAACCCAGTGGAAAGCATAAAAAGTTAGTGGCATAGCATTACCGGTTACTTGTAGAAGGGACGCCAAATGATTTTTGTGAGGGAATTAGGAATTTAAGAACATACTTAAGTCCCCCATGGCAGAACAAATGGCTGCATTTGGGGCAACCATGAGTTTTGAGGGGCATCTCCCATGGATGGGAGAGGCAAGGATGGCCAAACTTCCTAAGTTGGCGGTTGGTAACCTTTGGGCTCATGTAACGCACTGGATCATTCCAAGGAGCCACAAATAAATTAGGAAGCATGACCCAAGTCAAAGATTAAAGTGCGGATAGGGTTCCTGAGACCATTATCCAGTATGTGTGCTACAGGCGTTGTGGATGAACACCTCTTGGAGGACAGTCATGAGTATGCTTACCCCAAGCAACATGCCTTGAATCCAAGACAAGGTGTAAAGGGAGGCATTAGTCCTCCCAAACCATTCTCAAAGTCCACCTACTGCTTAATGCCAAACATGACCAAAGTTAGTCTAAATATACCAACTTAAGCCCCAAAAGTCACTAAATAAGATCGATAAGACTTTTTATCTAGCAGCCTTACAATTTAAGTTAGGAAGGTTATAGGAAAAGTAACTAAATAACCTCCAGATTACAGGTCCCTTTCCTCATAGCCCTCTGCTGCAGAAAATAAACAGACTCCTCCATTATGCCTGACACACTGCTCTTTAGAATATTATAACCAAACTCCCATCATCCTAAGCCTGGTAGAACTCCCTGCTGGCCAAACCACCACACCATGACTTGGTGCAGTTATGACTCAAACCCAACTCAAACCTCGAATTCACCCATTTAAACATCGGCTTGAACAATCTTAGTCCTGACGCAAGTCCCAACAGTCAATCTGCATCATTCTTGACCCCATCCTGTGGTCTAGCCGAAGCCAACACTCCCTCACCTCCTGCTCCATCTACATCAGCTAAGCCTATCTTCAAAGATCAGGGCAACGTGATGTAGAGGGAAACCTCAACCGTCTCATCAGCCAATCAAGACAAAAAGGACTCTCAGATTTTCCCAAAACCGGACATAATCTATGGACCTCTGCCATGTGACCTCCTCAAATGGATGACCCACCATTGGACCAAGAACGACTGATGACCCCACACCTCCCTCATGTCCAGAATCTCCTCCACCTCATACTCCTCAGCCTCCCCTCAGCCATAAACAAAGGAGAGACCCTTTCAGGTGGCTGCCCCAAGATTGGTTTGAGCTGTGACACATGAAATACCGGATGAGCCACACCACTCTTGCAACCTCAGCTCAAACGTCACCTTGTTCACCGCCTTCACTACCTGGTATGTGCCCAACGCCACCAGCCCTAATTTCCAGTTTTTTACAGGTAAGGCATAGTTCTGAGCGTTTACCAAAACCCAATCGTCTCTTTTGAAAATGCTCCCCACCAACCAATGCCTATTTGCCTTCCTCTTCTGAGCCTCAACCGCCGCCACCAGATTCCTTCTCAGGAGCCCCAAGATATCCTGAGTCTAATGAGAGAGCTCATCTGCCGCTGGATTCTGACCCTACTCTCAGAGTCCCATACCCTCCAGGTGCTGACCATGATTTGTGAAAAATGGGGTCATAACCATGGATTTGTGCTTGTGGTTGTTGTATGAAAATTACGCCAACTACACCCAACTCACAAATCATCCTGCTACTTCAAGACATAGCACCTCAAATCTTGATACAATATATGATTTACCCTCTCAGTTTGGCCATCAGACTGAGGATGGTAAGATGAATAACGGTAGGGCTTTATTTTATATTTCCTAACAGATGCAGTCAGAACCAGGATGTGAGCTGCAAACCCCAGTTTGACACAATCTCCTCTGGAAATCCATGTCAGAAAAAACCTCATTCATAAAAAGCTGACCCTCTATCTTTGAAAAAAAGGCTGACTGATAAGGTAAACTCTACATGCTTTGTCAGGTGATCCGCTATAAGCATTAGGGTATCCATCCCCTGGGACTTGGGAAATCCTATGAAATACACTCTTATAGAGGCCCACGGCCTGGAGATTATCTGAAGTGGCTTTAATTCCCCCTGGAGCCATATAACGAAACTTTGACCTCTCGCACACCACACATTGCTCCACACATTTCTATACTGCTGAATCCACTCCATGAATACTGACGACAAACCAAGACCAGCGTCTTCTTACCGCCTGGATGTCCTGCCAAATGGTGATCGTGGTTAGCTGCCACCACCTTCTCCTGGTAACTCATCACTGGCACCCAGATCCTTCCCTCATGGCGAATAAGACCTACATGGACCAAGAACCCCACATGTCTCTTGCTCGCCTACCCTTCTCTCGTCTCATCCCATATCTCTGGCCTAACTCACTCCTCTGCTGCACAGTCCAATTTTCCCTGACAATCCTTCTCTCCAACCTCAGATTCTTGCAAGAAGACTCAAATAAGCATTTTAGCTGTGTTAAAACTCCTAATTCCTCCTCGGAAAAAAACCAACCCTAAATCATGACTCACCAAATCTGGAAAGATATTCTGTTTCCCTAGCTTATAAATAATCCTCAAGTCAAAATGAACCACATCTAACTGCCACCGGCCTGCCTCTGATTCATCAGTTTCAGGAACTTATAATACTCTTAAGCTCAATGATCAGTCAAGATTACAACTATATGCCTGGTGTAAAATAGGGTTGTTGCCACTCCCCCAATGCCGCCACTATTGTCTTAAGTCCCTTATCATAGACTAGGCAATTCATCTCACTTGGAACCATCTTCCGTCTGAAGTAACAGACAGGATTCTCAACCCCGTCTTCACCCTCCTGCAATAGCACCACTTCAAGTACAAATTCTACGCGTCAGTCTCTACTACAAATGGCTTGCTAGGGTCAGTATGGTCCATAACCAGTGAAGTCAGCAAACTTGTCTTCACCCGCTGGAATGCCCTTTTTTAATCCTCTTCCTAAACAAAGGGTATATCTCCGGTCAACCTTGTCAGTGGCATGGCCACTCGGCTAGATTCTGGGAAAACCTCCTCCCAAAATTCACTAACCTGAAGAAACTTTGTACCTTGGTCCAATTCCTAGAGGCCTTCCACTCCTGCACCACTCGGCGCTTATTGGTACATATTGCTATCACCCCCCAGAAAGCCACCTTAGCCAGGAAGGACAGCTCATTCCTATTAAACTCACACTTGGATGTATTTAACCTCAAGAACGCCTCCCTTACCGCCTCCAATACACTCTTTACATCCCTCACTTGATCTTGCACTGACCTGGAAAATAACATAATATTATCCATATAAACAATGCAACACCTATGCGCAAATCTCCCAACCCACAGTCAAATATACATTGGAAGACCGTAAGAGCACTAAGAAAACCAAAAGGCATAACCCATAGATCAAAAAAAATTTTAGGTAGCAATTGAACGCGCTATATTGCTGGCGCTCCAGCCGCACAGGAATCTGATTGAAAGGTTCAACCAGATCCAATTTGGTATCATCACACACTATGAATTCACTGGTAGAATGTCTTCCATCAGAGGCATTAGATACAGGTTAAGCTCTGTCAACACATTAGGCCTCCAGAAATCCACACATAAGGACGCAGCTCTCCACTCACTTTTGGCACATGCAGCGCCAGTGAAACTACAGTCAATTTTGATGGCACAATCAAACCCAGACCTAGCATCTTTTTTGACAAAGACATAAAGAGCTCCCAATCCTGAGATTTAATGGATAAACCAGGATTCTCCTTGTCAAAATAGAGGCCTCCCTGAACAGAAAACTAGATGCTAAGTTCACCATATGTGAAAGGACGCTTCACTAAAGGTTTAAACACTGATACAAGATCCTGGTTTCCTCTAGAAAACCTTCCAATGGCACGACCAAAGATATTTCCCCATAAGCTTCACTGATGACCCCTGGGACTAAAACTCCACTCTCACACATCCAAGACCCCAGGCGAAAACATCACTTTCCCCTTCAACATATCAAATTATGGATGAAACTGGTACCACCACCTCATTTCCTGCACCACTGGATGAGGCAGATGTGCCACAGCATGAAATCCTCTTCGAACTCATCTGGGCCTTTTCTCAACAGAATCCTGGCATGCCCACCAGACCGCAGTCCCCTTTGTGGCATCCACCAATAACATGAATCTATTCTCCTGTAATGACAATCCACACCTTCTATTTCACTCTCATCCACAAAAACTATCAGCCCAAGTTTCAACCAGGGCCAGGACTTTCCTGCACCTCCATTGATAAAAATATGAATAAAGCAAAAAAGGCAGTTTATTCTGTGACACAGGATTTACTAACTTCTTGTAAAAATAATAGGGAGCAGCCTTCTTCTTCAGGACCTCAGGAACCAGAATGGGGGCTTCAACCGGAATCGCCACCTCTGGCACCTCACCCCCTCCCAGGGTTTCCCTGACTCTTCCTTTCTCCTCTACATAACCAAGCTCATTGGAGCTTCCCTCCGGCTCCAAACCTTCCTGTCTCATTAAATCCTGACTGTAGAAACCCTCTGGGTACTGCACCAACTCTTGAAGAGCCTGCCCCAAGCCCTCTTGCCACTCCACCTGCAATATCAAGGCCATCGCTTCCTTCAACATCGCCAAAAGTTGCTTACCACTGTCAGCAACAACAAATCATCCTGCAAAATTTGATGTAACATTTGAGGAAGCTGGAACTCGTGTGCCTTTGCTGCTTTTGCTAGCGCATGAAACATCTGACCATATTCCTTCATGGTCTTCCTTCCCTGGCCGCACTGCAGCAATGGTGACCAAGATTAATTTTACATCTCATTTGGACATTCCACCCAAAAAATCAATTTAAACACTCCTCCGTTGAGCCTAGCAACCCATCCTGCTCCTTCAAAAGTTCTCATACCTAGTTTGACTGCTTTACTGGCTAGGGCATCAGAACTCAGCTCAATCTGTAAGGCGAATAAATCCTCACCCCCTGCCAGCTTTGCCAACCGCCCCTGAAACTGTTTAGCCAAACGTCTGATGGAGCAGCTCCAACTCCTCTAAACTCAGCACTGATGAAATCTTTTCTCCGGCCTTCACAGGTCCTAACACTTTCTCATCACTCTGGAACACACATTCTAGCGCTCAGTATCTCATAAAGTAAAAGTTACCACCAAAATATCACCATCAATAGCGTTGAAGTATGGTGATATCACACAGGAAACACAACTGTTCTTGGATTCTCTTTTGCTCGCCACCACAACGAAAGGAAAGTAAATGAGTTTCATTTAATGTAACGCACTGACTCATTTCTAATGAGTGTTGGGATTTTTGCCCATATTCCCAGCCTGCTAGATTACCTGGTGTCACTAAGGGAAACTCCCTAAAGTGAAGTGAATCAGAAATTGGTTGGCCCAAATTTTGGAGGAACTACATTTGGGGGATTTTGGGATATTCGCCTGGTCATATCTGTTGGGGATCAATCTGGATTAATACCTAATATCTCATCGGGCGGAGTGGCCATTGAAATAGGGGCATCTGATAGTGATTAACTATCAGGTGTACCAATTGGGATCAGTCGGGTTTCATCACCAACTGATTTGGAATGTATGGTGAGTTGCGAGGCAAGTGATGCCGCCTGAAACTAATGAATTGATCGGTTGGTGAAGTGACCTGCCATAATGGGTAAAAAGTCCCATTAACCAAGAAGATCGCTAGCCAATTATGGCTGTTTTGCTTGGATCGAGAGGAAAATGTTAGGGACACGTTTCTGACGCTTTCCATTTGAGGTCTCAAGGATGTCCAATGACAGAATCCTAGCCAGGATGGGGAAGACCATCACTGCTGAGACAAGGAAGGGTGATTAAATGGCAATGGCTGCCATTTCATCAAAGAGGTGTCAACCAAGGGTTACATGGCCGAATCCCCTATAAATTCCCCTGGGATTCACTATAATAAAATACACACATATACCCATACAGATATACATTAATACATTAGAACATTATTAGTTTTATTGTAGACTTGGTTATAGTTAGACTAACAGCATCTAGCATTAAGTTCCATATCAAGGATATTATTGCAGAAGGCAATAATTGGTAGACTCTCAGAGTGAAGAGTAGAGATCTGAGCAGGGATCTATAGATTAAGGGAATCACGACTAAGGGATTACTGCCGACTGTGTGTTGGGCTGAGGAGACTGTCATCAGAGGATCTTGACAAAGAGATTGAGTGGATAGTAACATAGGGAACGAATCCCTAGGAGTTTGACTATCAAGTATTTAATCAGAAATACTGGCCAAAGTGTTGGGCCTGATAATAGTTCTAACTCAACTATAGATAATGGTCTCCATACTATTATTGGATCATATATTCTTACAACGTGAGGTGCATGAGGGAACTGAACCTGTGCAGTATAAAGATTACTAGGGTTGACAACCAATAACTAACTTACTTAGTAAATTTTTACAAGTTGGTGTTCACTACAGGGGTAGTTGAGTAGAAGAATATATCAATAATGTCATACAAAGAAGAGATGTGCAAGTTGTGGACCGAGATCACCACAGCGAATCAGAATGCCATAAACTCTGCAGACCACCAGGAGTTTGCGGCCTTGGAAGAGCGAGTAACCAAGGTGGAGGTAGGAGTTGAAAACATAGCCAACTTCAGAGATGAGTTACTCGGCAAAGTAAACTCATTAAAGAGGAAAGAAAGAGACCTCATTTGAGAGGTCCTATTCTTGAAAACGGAATGTGAAGTGGATTGCGTTCATTTGAGAAAGTTTGGTGCAGACATTGAGAAGTTGATGAAAGAAATAGAGGATTTGAAAGCCCACAGATGTGCATGTGAGCCTGATATGGCCAGTGATGCTGAAGAGGGAAGTACTTGAATGATACTTGGGAAGACGAATGCCCTGAGTAATATGCTCCTACATCTAATGCTATTTCAGAGATGACGCCCAAAGTCACTCCACAAGTGAGCTGAGTGACCAAACTGAGAGAATCGGCCTGAAATGACTTAGAGGAATTCAGAGCAACACCTAAATTGCCCACATTCCATCAGGATAACACCAAAGCATTTTTCTGACTATTTAATATGACCATGAATGGATACAGGGATCATCAGAAGGCGTTGACGGTAAAGAACTGTTTGGACACAGATTGTCAGAATCTAGTGTTACCCCACCTTGAGGGGTACAGCTGGTCTTATGCTGAGGCTAAAGCGGTCATAATGAAGGAGTTCAGCAGTCCAACCTGCATGTCAAAACGCAAGCAAGACATTATGGGAATTCAATTTTGTAAAGATGAGTCTCTTGCAAGCTTCGCGGATCAATTTTACCAGGAATTGCAGATCCTGGCTGAAGCGAAGGTGTTAGATGACTTTGATGTAAGAATCGCTTTGCAAGCAGCCCTTTGGCCCTATCACTATTTGCATCAAATGATTTCTACTGTATTTGCGACTGAGATAACTATCTCCCAAATGGTAGACAACTTGAAGATTTTGGAAGCAACGTTTGATGCTCCAAATAGAAGCTTCAAGTGCAATCCAGTCTAAAATCTGAAATCCATCAAGGGAAGCGAAGGAGAAAATTTTATTTTAAACTGAACTGTACCAGAAAATAAGCCCAAGGATTTCAAACGGTTAAATAAGAAAGAAAAGGTCTTCTTCCAGTGTGGCGGGAAAGGGCATTTTGCCACTCACTGCAAAAAGCCAAATGATCAAATTAATGTGGTCCAGGCTAAAGAGACAGCAGTAGCCAAAGATTTGCGAAAAGGTCCCGCTGTCTAGACAAGGAACAGGTTAGAGCAGCGGAGAAACCTGTTCCTCCTGATATCATGGATGAAGAGATAGATATTAGTGATCTATATGTGGACGACGAGCAGGATCAGCTATATCAAGTGGTCAAAATGGACATAAACGCCGTGACCAGAGCTGGGGCGAAGAAGATTGACCCTGAGATAGTTCAGGAGGTTGCGCGGCAGTACGCCCGACAACTGGCGGAGAATATTTGGACCACTGAGAATCCTGTTGAGTTAACCAATGTTTGCTTAGATAAGGCTAATCTTTCAATTCTCCTTGGCGCGATTAAGGAACTGTTTCCTGAATTATTGGCGCAGATTATTTATACCCTAAATTTGCTAATAACACCGCAATTCACTCAGTAAATACTTTATTACAATACTCAGAGTGTACACATATAGATATTCAAGTAAATTTGGTGAGGAAACTTCCGATAGTCAACAGCAGAGCGCCAATCAATATTGTGTCAACCAAGTTGGTAAAGAAGATGAAGATCTCTCCAGATTTGGAGCAAAAGAAAGAATACGGAACAGCTTGGCTGAACACCACCATTTTCTGTGGAGCATATAGTGTGCTACCACTACAATTTGGGTCATTGGTGGTATCCATGCCAGCAATATTTTTGGCGAACCAAAATTATGATATCCTGATCATAACGGAGTTTCTGTGGAAGTACAGAGTTAAATGTAACCTTCGAGGATAATATGTTGACAATCCTGGGTCAGACGTTACCAATAGTATAACATAAGGACGGTGAAGTTCCATTGAACTGGAGAAATAACTTCTTTAATATGATATACAATGACGGCATTGTACTGATTCAATACCAATTGGTTGGTGGGAAGCGATGAGAGATGCTGGTAGAAATCCTAGAAAACTGGGGAATTCCCTTAAGGATCAATAAGGAGAGAACCATACCAGCTTGATCGCAGATGATAGTCAACACAGGGCTGACTTTAGAGATTCCAGAGCTGTTGTATGGAGAAATTGGAAGCCCCTGGAAGAAGTCCAGAGTGGAGCCATGAGTGGCTCCCGGGATAATCATGCTGGGCAATAAAGAAAAGTGAGTTCTTTTGGCAAATTTAAGCAAAAAACCGATGAGGATTAAGAGGAATAAAATCATCACGTTTATTCATTTAATCCTGATGGCAGAACTGAGACGATTCCATGATTTTGGGTCTCTCAAGGAAATGGGATTACTAGCCAGAGTGGCTGAAAGCATCAATCTATTGGTTGATTGAGAGAAGCTCGCAGATCTTCTGAAAGGGCAGAAAGAGGAGGTGCTCAAATTATTCAAGAGATATCAGGAAGTATTCGCTCAGGACGACCATAATTTGGGATGCGCACAAGGCATAATTCATAAGGTTGACACGGGAGAGAATCTACCAATAAGAATGAAACCTATCTGAAGGTCGAAAGCCACAAATAATAGTGGAAGATGCGATCAGTAAACTAGTAAAGCATGGGCTTCTAGTTTCGTTGTCAAGTCCCTGGGAAAGCCCAATTCTGACCGTAAAGAAAAAAGATGGATCAAATTGGGTAGTGATTGACTATCGGAGGATGAATAAAATTATTAAGAAGGATTTGTATCCCTACCATGGATTAACAATGCGCTGGATTGATTAGGAGAAGAGAAGTATTTCTCCACAATGGAACTAATCTCGGGATACTGGCAGATTGACTTGCCAGTAGAAGACCAAGAAAAATGTGCGATTATCACTGCACAGGGGTTATACCAGCCGACTAGGATGCCCCAGGGTCTCTGCAATGCACCCGCAACATTCCAGAGGGCCATGGACACGTTATTAAGCGACCTGAAGTTGTTGTGTGTCCTGGAATATCTGGACAATATCAATGTGTTCAGTATAACGTTTACTGATCACCTCCATCACTTGGAAGATATTAAGAGACTGTCCATGGCTAACCTGAAGATTAAGCCACTGAAGTGCCACTTCTTCAAAGAGGAGCTTGAATACTTGGGATTTGTGTTTAATGCAAATGGATTGCATCTGCAACCCCAGACGATACCAGCTATTGAGCGCATGGCTGTGCCAAGAGTGTTCAAGACATCCAAATATCTCTTGGGATGGTCAGATACTATAGAATATTTATATGGGACTTCACCTGAATAGCTGAGCCTTTGTTTCATTTAGTAAAGGATCCAAAAAAAGGATTCATATGAAATGAAGAGGCCAGGGCTCTTTCAATGAGTTACGCCGGAATCTGACCAATTCGCCAATTCTGAGTTATCCAATTTTTGATCATGAGTTTATCATTTAAACCGATGCTTTGTTGATGGTGATTGGCGCCATACTGAGCCAAGTAGATGAACTTGGGGGATGAACATCCAGTGGCATATGTGAGCTGGACACTCTCAGCTGCTGAGAGGAATTACACTGTGACTGAGCGTGAATGCCTTGTGGTTATTTATGCCTGTAAGCGGTTTCAGGTGTATGTCCATGGAATGCACTTTAAAGTGGTTACGGATCATTCTTTGCTGTGTTGGCTGCACAATTTATGGGAACATGAAGGACGACTGGCCCAATGGGCACTTAAGCTTCAGGCTTACAAATATGAGATAGGCCTAAAATGGGGGCTTCTCACCAGAACGTGGATGGCTTATTGTGGTTACCAATGGTCCAGTTGGTATATCCGCAGGTGGATGAGCTATTCCAGAGAATGGTCAAAGGAAGAATTGAGAATGAGTCTCAAGAAATCCAAGGTGTGCTTTGAAAAGTGATGGAAAACTCCAAGATCATGGATGGACAAGTATTCAAGATGATAAATGGGAAACAATTATTATTTCCAAACCCTTCATAAAAGAGCAGCAATAGTTCAAGCAGCTCATAAGGTTGTTGGGCATGGATACCTGAGAAAAACAACCGACCATATTCACCAGTATTCTTACTGGGAATTGATTAACTACAATGTTGCGGATCATCTGGCTAGTTGCATGGAATGCCAACTGCATAAACCATACAAGAATACAACTGAATACTGATTAGTCTAACCTGGATTTGCATGGCACACGGTGTCCATTGATGTGATGGGACCGCTGGTGATGAGCACATGAGGAGTCAAATACATCATAGTAGCCATTGATTATCTGACAAGATGGGTCAAAACGAAAGCCCTAACTAGAGTTGATGCTACCAGTACTGTGAGATTCATCCTGTATCAAGTAGTATACTGGCATGGATGTGCACAAGTAATACTGAGTGATTTTGGGACCAACTTCACATCACATGTGACCCCAAGGCTAAATGAAATAATGGGGATCCAGGGAGTTGTGTCAGTACCATACCGGCCAGAAATGAACAGACTGGTAGAACGGGTCAATGGGACGCTGGCTGTGACACTGAGGAAGCTAGTCACAGGGAGAATTTCCACATGGGGAATGTACCTGAGTTTGGTGACGTTCACCTACAACATCAGTTATCTTATGGCGATGGGAAAGATGCCATTTGAATTACTTTACGGGAGGAAGGCCGTGTTGCCACCAATATTATATTTGGTAGTAGAATCTACTCAGGGATGAGTACCAAACAATACCTAAACCGACTGATGAGTATCCTGATTGATATGCAATTGCAAGCATTTGATACTACCTTAAAGAAAAGGATATGAGTGAAATCGATGTATGATAAGAACTGAACGCCATTAAAAAAATCTAATAGGAGAAAGAGTCACCTATTGCAATACACATGGTTTTGGATGAAGAAACAATTTGGACTTGTTATGGTCAGTTCTGTTTGAACTAATCGCCAAGATGGTGACTGATGCTTACTTCACCAAGAATCTCTTAGATGGAAGAGTAGTAAATCGAGTCCACACTAAGTATCTAAAGAGTTGGATCAAAGAAAAAATAAAAGAGTTCCCAAAGGACTGATGAACCATTAATTTGGTCATGTCCTGATGATTAGGTCAAGTCTGAAAAAAGGACCTCTGAACCAATCTAGATGGTTAAGTCCAAAAAAGGACCTTTATACCATAGAAAACTGGTAGGTTTAAGTGCCCAGGATCCAGTTTTGGGGGAAAAGATGGACCTCTGAACTGAAACAAGGTCAAGTCCCATGGAAAAAAAGAGAGAGAATAAAAATAAAAAAAATTGATAAAAGATATTGGGGAAAAAAGAATTAAAATGCATAGAAAAAAAAGCCAATATATTTTTTAATTTTTTTATTGTTTGTTTTCAGTATGGGGATGATTCCGCCTATGTCGCCTCTTGGGGGAGGGAGGATGGATCGTGGTAGGAATAAATAGCCCGTCAAAATTGATATGTGATCAGACACTTGCAAGGGCGAGACCTACACAAAATCACATTCTTTGAGCAGACACCAAGCCGTGAGAAAACGCGACTAGGGGAAGGGAAATTGATATTTCATAAGAAGCTAATTGCAAAACCCTGAAATGGGGAGGAAAACAGCAATACAGGAAGAGGCAATTGGCGAATAACCCCAAGTAATCCTGATTAGGCACCGGCGCCAGAAGAATTGTCTTGAGTGCCTGCTGATGGGCCTCATCGAGAACACCAGACATGTGAGCTGACAGTAAAGAAGGAATACTCAATGGGGGTTGTCAAATCATGCCCCTCAATTAATGCCATCAACGGAAGATAGTGCTGAGAAGCTCCAAAGAAGAGGTAGTTGTGTAAAAAGCAGATTGAATCTTGTAAACAACAACTATGGCTTTACAGAAGCTGAAGCTGAATGCTGATGGAAGCCAGGCGAGGCTGGAAGCTTCGTTGACCAACTTCAAAGATCTTGGCCAGCAAAGCGGAGAGCATAAGCAGCAGTATCCCAATCCAGAAGGTTGGCCAGATCAGAAGGATTAAGCACTAATGTCAACGCCTCGGTAACCTGGGCCTGAAGTTCAGTGTAGGAGAGCTCAAAATGTATGCTGTTCCCAATTGAAAGCTCAGAAACCAGCACAACGGGATGGTAGAATTGTCTGAGTCAGAAGAGGAACTCAGGTTGCAAATCTGACTTGGCCAAGAATGAATGATCCAAAGTGACCAGCATGATCTCTGGAGCATTGATGATGATGTTTGAAGCATCAGCAAAAGGAGCCAAATCCAGAAGGGTTTTGAAGTCCAACTTGGGGATCAACTGCAAAGGGAAGAGTCCGGCTGAAAGTTGTTTGAAATAATGGCATGCCTTGTTTAAGAGGGATTGGTTACCATTTCCAGTAATTTGATGGAAGGACTAGCCCCTTGTGCCAGACTAGGCATATGAGTCCTGGAAGGACCATGGAAGAGGTTCTGTTGAGCATCCCAACTCATCTGCTGGAAGAGGTGGAGGTCCAAATCTGACAGACTAGAAGAAGTTTTTGGTAGCAGGATTCTGAGTTTGACATATGAGCAGGACTAGAGGGGGGATTTTTGAATTATATAGAAGTATACATTATGCATTCTATAATCCATTAGGCTCCAATTTTATAAATTGATTTCAAAAATTAATGAAATAAGCTTTCCGAGGGAAGAATTAGTAATGACTTACAGCCAAGAGGTTATGAGCGAAATAATGAGGGCAAATAGAAATAAGTATTCCTAATCAAGCTGTGAAATGAACATCGATGGCAAGGGTCTCCTGACTAGGACAAGGAGAGAATCAGGAATCCAAGGACGCCAGACCAAGAATCCTGAATATGACAGAGGGTCATATACCCTGACGGGGAAAAAACTGGACCTTGAAAAATATTGTCATGAGTAAATTGATCAGCCCGGCATGACAAGAGGTCATGGGGACTGCGCTCTGAGTAGGCAGTAGCGAAGAGGAAGAGGAGGAATGCCTTATAATGAAGGTCATCCTGAGCAGCGTTGAGTATTGACGATTGTACTCTTCTTGAACCAATAAAGTATTTGACCAGGTGCCCAAAGTGGTGTTCCCATGCCCCGGTCCTTTTCTCGCTGGAAATCTAGGCAAGAGGTGGGATGCGTTGGGATTTTTGCCCATATTTCCAGCCTGGTAGATTACCTGGTGTCGCTAAGAGAAAATTCCCTAAAGTGAAGTATCTTGGAAATCAGTTGGCCTGAATTTTGGAGGAACTATGTTTGGGGGATTTTAGGATATTTACTTGGTCATATCCATTGGGGATCAATCCGGATGAATACCTAATATCTCATTGGGCGGTGTGGCCAACGAACTAGGGGCATCTGATAGTGATTAACTATCAGGTGTACCAATTGGGATCAGTCGGGTTTCATCACTAACTGATTTGGAATGTATGGTGAGTTGCGAGGCGAGTGATGCCGCCTGAAACTAATGAATTGATCGGTTGGTGAAGTGACCTGTCATAATGGGTAAAAAGTCCCATTACCTAAGCAGGTCGCTAGCCAATTATGGTTGGTTCACTTGGATCAAGAGGAAAACGTTAGGGACACGTTTCTGACTCTTTCCATTTGAGGTCTCAAGGATGTCCAATTACAGAATCCTAGCCAGGATGGGGAAGACCATAGCTGCTGAGACGAGGAAGGGTGATTCAATGGCAACGGCTGCCATTTCATCGAAGAGGTGTCAACTGAGGTTAGATGGCCAAATCCCCTATAAATTTTCTAGGATTCACTATAATAAAATACACACATATACCCATACAGATATACATTAATACATTAGAACATTATTAGTTTTATTGTAGACTTGGTTATAGTTAGACTAGCAGCATCTAGCATTAAGTTCCATCTCAAGGATATTATTGCAGAAGGCAATAATTGGTAGACTCTCAGAGAGAAGAGTAGAGATCTGAGCGGGGATCTAGAGATTAAGGGAATCACGACTAAAGGATTGCTGCTAACTGTGTGTTGGGCTGAAGGAGAATGTCA
The DNA here is from genome assembly GCA_022478985.1 of Massospora cicadina. Classification (NCBI taxonomy): domain Eukaryota; kingdom Fungi; phylum Entomophthoromycota; class Entomophthoromycetes; order Entomophthorales; family Entomophthoraceae; genus Massospora; species Massospora cicadina. Next base: position 221,456 of record JAKSZP010009271.1, read on the forward strand.
TCTGAGGATCTTGACGAAGATTGAGTGGACAGTAATATAGGGAATGAATATCTAAGATTACAACTATCAAGTATTTAATCGGAAATACTGGCCAAAGTGTTAGGCCTGATAATACTTCTAACTCAACTACAGATAATAATTTCCATACTATTATTGGATCATATATTCTTACAACGCGAGGTGCATGAGGGAACCAAACCTGTGCTGTAAAAAGATTACATGGGTTGACAACTAATAATCAACTCATTTAGTAAATTTTTACAATGAGCCACGAATGAATTTGTAAGCAGGACCCAAGTCAACGATCAAAGGGCGAACAAGGTCCCTGATACCATTCTTATGGTGCGCGTGCTACAGGCACAGTGGATAGACACCTCTTGGAGGACAGTTGCGATTATGCTTACCCTGAGCAACATGCCCTGAATCCAAAACATGGTGTAGAAGGAGGCAATAGCCCTCCCAAACTCACTCTCAAAGTCCACCTCCTGCTTAATGCCAAACATGGCCATTTTTAGTTTAAATATACCAACATAAACCCCAAAAGTCACTAATAATATTGATAAGGCTTTTTAGCTAGAAGCCTCATTATGTAAGGTAGGCGGATGGTAAGAAAAGGAACTAAAGAACCTCCAGTTTCCAGGTACCTTTGCTCATAGACCTCTGCTGCAATAAATAAACAGACTCCTCCATCATGCCTGACACTCTGTTCTTTAATATAACTTAATTAAACTCCCATCATCATAAGAACAATAGAATTCCATGATTGTCAAAAAACCACGCCCATGACTTGGTTAGGTTCTGACTCAAATCCAAATTGAAAATCTAATTCACCCATTTCACCATTGGCTTATTCAATCCTAGCCCTGAAGAAAGTCCCAACAGTCAGCCTCCCCAGTCTCGACTCTATCATGTGGCCTAGTCAGAACCAACACTCCCTCACCTCCTGCTTCATCTACACCAACTTGTCCTATCTTATCATTGTCCAGTGCATTGTGATGTTGAGGGAAAACTTCAACCCTTACAGATCAGTTCTTTTAACTAATCTGTTGCTTCTTTATCTTAATAAATATCCGGAAAATTATTGAACATCTTAAATTTGAGAAACGCTGATTGGGCTCGCAGATTGAATCAGATTGATTTATTTGATTGTAGGGTGGCCTTGGGCTTTGCCTCGCACCTGTTGAGGTGGTTGGAATAAGATGAGGTGTTAAAACATCGTCTGAGTGGCTAATCAAACTTATAAACTGATAATGTTAGATAGATCAGTACCAAGATGGCATATATAATCCTGTACCTGGTTTCTAGCTCATGGTTGTGAGGATGACCGTCCCTTGGCCCCATATGGATAATTGAAGTTATCAGAGGAGAAGGCCTCGTTTTGCCCAAATTTCAACAAACTTCCATTATGTTGGCAGGGAAAATTAGTCTAGATTCTCTGACTACCTTGATCAAAGGAGGGTGAACCTATAGATTGTCTGCCTTGCACCAAAGAAGGGGAAGGTTGTTGTGGAGATCTTAATGAAGCCATAGGCTCTTCAGGTGCAGTATATTGGCGTAGCGCACCTGTGGCATATCCTTTTTTTTTAGTACTAGATGGTCCCAACCCAAGGGGGGGGATTCATCGATGTCCTGTGGCATATCCTTAGATCATCATTATCACTATCAGGATTTGAGACAAAAAGAGACTTGAAATCCCTACACTCAAATTTGAGACATGGTGGATTGACTCTCAAGCCCTTCACAAAAGAAGCCTTATCTCAATGCCACCAAATTCAAATTCAATTGGGATTCTGCACGCATTTGAGAATCAATAGAAGCGACTTCAGGAATCTTGTCCCTGCTTCCTAAATTGCAAGAGGTGCAGCTTCCACTGCTCTGGTCATGGAGTCAATGAATTACAAAGTGGGTGCTGTTCAGGCGGTCAATCCAGAAGGCCCTGAAAGATCTTGAGTGGAGGGGGCTACAAAGATCCTTGAGGCACCCTGTCCTTAAGCATTTTATAAATATTGACGAATTTTAATCAGAAAAGTAGTCTGTATTTCGTCGTCTCTACGTTTTTTGGCCTCCCCAAGAATTTTCAACTTTGATCCCACTTTCAAACTCTTGTTAACAGTTTAAAGAACTGTTTTACTAGCAAAACGTGGTGCTCACTACCAGGGGCCCCAAGATGTCTAAAGTGAAAACATTTATCACGAATCATGAAGAATACCAGCTTACAAGAAAGCCAATCTGCTAAACAGTTGAGAAGCATCTCTCAATGGATTAGTACCTCATGATATGAAATATCAACTATGCAGCCTGAGAGCCTGGAGTTTTGAACTGCGTTTTAGTTCATCATACTTTCAGTTGATGGAAATCAATACTAACTCCAGTATGAGAATCTTGGCGACTTATTCAACAGCTAATCACTGGTATCTATTAATTGTGAGGCCGCAAAATCTGGTCTCGCGCATCATCAGTACCATCTACTATGAGAGACCTCTACACCTTGGCCCAGCTACCAGAAGAAGATTTGACTTTAGGGACTGAAAGTTATTTTAATAACTTTGTTCAGCCCGCCATCCATCACCTCCTGCAGCTAGTTGAATTGCATCATAATAAAGTTACTTACAACTAGGACTTATTCAGGTTCTACATTCACATGTTGTTGACTTCTACAACGCGGCCTCCTCCTTTGTTCATGAAAACTGAGGGGCCCTATTAATAACTGACAATAGTTATAAAGCCTAAATCCAGATTTCAGTGTTGGATAATGGAATCTCTGGCTACAGCAAGGATCTTTTTTATCAAAATATTCAACTTCTCGAGGCTTTCTGAGGACAACGCCTACACCAGGTTGAAGATCTTGTACAAACACTTTAACAACAAAATCAGTAACTGACGTCTCATGCCCTTACGCCTGGGGATGAAGGACACAAAGGGCCCAATGGGCTGAAGGTCCCCGCGGGCCTCAAGGGCCCCTGGCCCCTCAATGTCAACGTCGAGTGACCCTGATGAACCTTGGAGAAATGATGTCTTGACAGCGCTGGCCGCCCTACAAAAGATCCAAAGTGTAGCCCAAGGATGCAAACTTTATGTTGATGAAGTCCCCTTTGGTCAGAATTTTTGATCTAGGCATTTTTGGATGAGATTGATAATCTCACCGCCTTCACATGACTTACCAATAGTCATTTCATCCCAGCCTGTCTAAAATTGTCATGAGTTTTAAACCATTTGAATAGCTTTTAACATTCAGTTTCTTCTACAACAAGCATATATTAAGTGCAAAAAGAACAGGTCATCTTCCAGGCTTTCATCTCTATTCTCAACTAAAACTGGTGTGATATTAAATAGGATCTTGAGGGTTTGAGATGACGATTTGACCTTCAGGCCCCTGCGACTATGCAGAAACTGAGGTTTCTGAGCCTGCACCAATCCTGGTTGTTAATACCATATCCATCTCTCTCGTATCTAAATTTAAACCTAGTTACAAGGAAAAATTCACCTCTGGTCAGAAAAGTATTGCTCCTTCTTGTATACTATGAGAGTTCCATAAAAGAAGCCACTTACTGCTTGAAGGTGAAACACATCTACTCCTGCCTTAACAACATGTCCCAGGAAATCATGATACCTCAGCTGAAAGAATGCAGCACCTGGGAGCAGGCTTGAATGGCCCTAATCCAGGAATTTTGCAAAAATCAGACCTTATCCAGCCAGAAACAAGTCTTCATGAGTATCTATCTGAACAAAGGGGGGAGTCCTGTGGAATTTGCCAGCCACTTTTATGCCCAACCGCAACCCTTGGTTACTACAAACTTGTATCCTCTTGGACAATGCAATTACTGCTGTGATCTCAACGCGCTAGGCTCTTATACTAAGGTCAAAATGAATATGATTGGTCCTAAGAACGGGTTTACATTCATTTGGGAATTCAAGGAAGTTCTTAATGAGATCCCTGAGACAACTTAGAATCCCAAAGCCACCTATAGCTCCCTCTGATTGCTCTTGGATCTTTGTTTTCAAAAACTAGAAGAGTTCTTGACCCTGATGCACCTATTCCAATGGTTTCCAACAATGTTCCAGGACATGCTGGAAGCGACTTGCAAACAAGGTAGGAAAAGGGCAGCCAGCATGAAGGTCGAAGCGCTCCATGATGAAATCCCTTATTAATCCTCAAGTATCCTCATTAACCTCTAGAGAAATTTAAGGCTGCCATATCTGAAGAAGAGTTTTCGGTACCTATCATTAATAAAATTAATACTGCTTACTCTTCTTCCAATGACTCGCCTATGTTTCTCACACTACTCACCTTTGGAAGCTTGGTCACCGGCATTACTGTTGCAGTCCATAAGATTCCAGTTCTTGTCATAGTTGATAGTGGCTCCCCTGTGAATTTTATATCGTACAAATTAATGAAGCATAATAAGATCGCCTCAGACTTGCCACATTATATGGAGTAAGGCACCACGATTGACCACAATTTTCACAATCCATAGGGGCCTATTCTTCTCTACAAATTTAATTTAGAAGCTTTCAGTAAACACCCCTACCATAGCACTGTACAACTCAAGTAACGAATTTCTTCTTGGGACTCAATTTCTCTGAGACTACTCAGCAGTGGTATATTACAATGAGGGGTTCCTATCCCTACCTTGACACAAGGTCCCTTTAAAATTTTAAACCTCCCATGAATCATTGACGGAGGTCAAGGCCTGAGCTTGCTTTAGATAGTAAGAGCCAGATTGATCAGCTCAAGTTTCACATAAAGTGCTCAAGTTCAATTGCCCCTGCCTGCTGTTGATAGCCATGAAGGCATGCTGAACTATCTACCTAGGTTGACCACTATACCTCCAAAGTCCCAGGTTATTGTTGATGCTCAGGTTCATGTCAACAAACCCCCCAGATAAGTGCTGGAAACTCGAGGCCAAGATAACCAATCATCCAAAGAGGTCCTAGTTTGTCCAGGGAGTCTAGATCCCACTTATGCTGGATCTATATCAATGTTGTTGGATGATCTATTGATAAGCCCAAGGTTGTAAGACCAAATATCCTGCAGTGTATGTCCACTTTATACCGTTGGAAGCTGTTGATTTCATAGGTCTGGAAACTGTGGAATTTTTGCGTTTAGAAAAGCCCTCTTTGATGGCTCTGGTCAACACTAATATTGGAAAGGAACCCACAGAAAAACAACAAAGAGAAGTTCAGACCCTATTGAAGGAGTATTCCAAACTCTTCTAGTCTCTACTTAAAACTTTGGCAGAAATGAGTGGGGTGCTACATAATGTGGAAACTGGGTTGCTCACCCTTTCAGTTCCAACCTTACCAAAAGAGTAAGGTTAAAGAGGCACAAGTGGCGGTAGAAATTTAGCAAGTATTTGAAGCCAGGAGATTGGTGCCATCACTTATTCCTTAAGCCTTTCCTATCCTTCTGGTTTAAAAGAAGGAAAGCAGCCATTGGGTGGTGATGGATAACACTGGCTTAATTCTGTTACCAAGAAGGACAGATACCCTCTGACCCAGATTTTCAACTCTCTCATTGCTCAGTGGCCCCAAAACCTTTCTGCAATGGACCTGGAATGTGGGTATTGGCATTTAGAGCTTGCCCCTAAAACCAAGCCAACTGCACACTTATCACTAATGAGGGGCTGTTATAACTTAGAAGGATGCCTCAGGTGCTTTTTAATGCGCCCGCCACTTTCCAACATGCCATTGATGGGATACTTGAAGCCCTGAAGTTATTGTGTTCCTCGTGTACCTGGATGACATCATTGCCTTCTTGTAAACTTCCAAAGGTCATGTAGAGAACCTTT